>JABCMI010000098.1:0-27500 GCA_026261945.1 Hirschfeldia incana
TATATATATATATATTCATTAAAGGTAGTATCGATATTCACAACGTTCAAACTTTTAACGCAGGAACTCCGTTGGCGCAAAAATTACGTCGCAAATAATAGTATAGATATTTGCGGTAATTTTAATTTTAAAAAAAAAATCAATCCTAATCTCCAAACCTTGAATTTCGTCTCGAAACGTTAAACCCGAATTTTAGACAAATTGATTTTAAGCAAATATGTGTCTTTAAACCTTCAATAAAATGTTATGTTGATTATTCTAAGAATATATACATTTTTTTTACAATTAACTTTGTCGAGTAAATTTCGCGTGCGAATATCTTTAAGATCCCAAACCCAAGCAGTAATTCAGTTGATTCTGTGGAAGATTATAATCACCTGTACGCACATCCACTTATTCCGTACTCTCTTATCAATCCAACGGTTCAGAAGTTCTGACTCTTTCTTCATCTCCACAAGATCTTTAGCACACCAAAGGTTAGTATAGGCTCGCGTGTAGAAGATCAGTCATTACACATGTTAATAGTTTCGATATATATAAGCCGACTCCAAGACCTCCCAAAAGCGGTCTCTCTCTCTCCCGATACTTTGCTTCTCTCTAAACTTCCTCTCTTCTCTCAAGTTTTCTCCTAAACGAACGATGAAGATCTTCGTCAAGACTCTCAAGGGTACCAACTTCGAGATCGAAGTGAATCCATCGGATACGGTAAACCCTAATTCCTCAATTCGAGGATCCTCTCGCGTTAAACTGTTTATATTAGGTCTGATTCGGTTCATGTAATCACGAGGGTCTGATTCTTTATCTTGGTGGAATTGGGGTTTGGAATAGTGAATCTCACGACTCTGATTTGATATTCTGCCAGTTGGTTTTAGAAATTGTTATCGATTTGAATTCGATATTAGGGTTTCTTTGCGAGTCTTGATAGTAATGGCTTTAGGTTAACTGTTTGAGTGTGAATAGTATCTTTATCATCGTGATCTTAATTGAATCTAAGTTTGCTTCTAAAGTTTACTTAGAGTTAGGATCCTTCCGGGTTTTTTTTCTTTATAAGTTCTTATAGATTCATACAATATAAGACTCAATATGTATACATGTTTAACCATGATGTATTATTAACAATTGGGGGTTGTGACACAGATCTCTGATACTAAAGGAAGAATAGAAACTCATCAAGGTGCGCAATACCCGGCTGCTCAGCAGATGCTAATCCACCAAGGAAAAGTTCTCAAGGATGAGACTACTTTGGAACAGAACAACGTTGTTGAGAACAGTTTCATTGTCATCATGTTGTCTAAGGTGTTATCTTTTTTTTTTTCGTTTTTGTTATATAGTTTGGTAGTTCTTGTGGTTTCTGGATGCTAACTCGTTTGTACGATTTGTTGTTTTGACTTAGGCTAAGGTTTCTTCAAGCGGGGCATCAACTGCGTCTGCACCTGCACCTCAGGTTAATAAAGTTTTTTTTTTAATGTATTTTGGCTATGGTTTACTCTTTTGTTTAAGCTCTTTAAGTGGCGTATCATAGATCACATTTCTTACTTGGTCTAATTGAACTGCTTTGGTCTTTTAGGCTCAGCCCCACACAAACAGTAACTACACCTCAGGTGGCTGCTCCAACTGTCTCAGTGTGAGTTCCCAGCCTTCCTCTCACTTTGGTTTAAACCCAATCTGTTGATGAATCCCTCTATAGGCCGCTTTGCTAATTTGTTGTATTATTGCTTGCGTTTTGCAGTCCAGAGCCTACAAGTGCAGCTACAACCGTTGCAGCACCTACTGCTGCTGCCGCTTCGTAAGCACTTATCAGAACCGCAATATATTAATTTCGTATTATGTGTTTCATTGTTTGATTATCAAATAACTTCTGTTTCCTTTTTCTCTGGGGGGTTGAACAGGACGCAAACAGACGTGTATGGTCAAGCAGCGTCAAACCTTGTTGCTGGAAATACTCTAGAGTCCACTGTTCAGCAAATTCTTGACATGGGTGGAGGTAGTTGGGACCGTGACACTGTTGTCCGAGCCCTGAGAGCCGCCTTTAACAACCCTGAGAGGGCTGTTGAATATCTCTACTCAGTATGTCTCATTCCGCTTCTTGTTTTATATTTACCTTTTCGTTGGTATATCCTTTGATCTATCTGTGTTGATCTTTTGTTTGATGCAATTCAGGGAATCCCTGCTCAAGCTGAAATCCCCCCAGCCCCACAAGCCCCAGCCGCTGGTGGACAGGCTGCAAATCCTCTAGCACAGACCCAACAAGAAGCTGCTCCAGTACCTGCAACTGGTGGTCCAAACGCAAATCCATTAGACCTGTTCCCTCAGGTAGTGTTTTTTTCTAAGTCTCATAGTAGCCTTACCTATTTTAACATACTTTCCTAGCGTTTGATTTGTTATATGACGTTCACTCTTATCTGTCTTCACTCAGGGCATGCCCGCTGCAGATGCTGGTGCTGGAGGTGGTAATCTTGATTTCCTGCGTAACAGTCAACAGGTATCTTCGCATTACTCTCCATTTGAGTAAAGAACTCCTCAATCTGTTCCTCTTATGATAATCGCAATTTGTTTTCCAATGCTACAGTTCCAAGCCCTACGAGGTATGGTGCAAGCGAACCCACAAATTCTACAGGTACATTTTTATTCACCTATTATTCAATCCCTGATAGGCCTTTTAAATCACACAATCACATTCAGCTCACAACGTTTTGTTATGCAGCCTATGCTTCAGGAGCTTGGTAAACAAAACCCGCAGCTTGTGCGTCTAATTCAAGAGCACCAGGGCGACTTCCTTCGCTTGATCAATGAACCTGTGGAGGGAGAAGAGTGAGTTTATTCTCACATACATGTTCTCATTTATTTGTTTGCCCTGGAAACAGATCTTTCTTACTTTTACCATTACAACATGCAGGAACGTTATGGAAAATTTGGAAGCAGCCATGCCACAAGCTGTTACCGTCACACCTGAAGAGCGTGAAGCCATTGAACGGGTTTGTTCCTCTCTTTTCTTTGAATTTGTGTCTAGTCGGACATGTATTACTTGTGTCTTGTATTGGAATTACGATTTTGATATAGTTTGTTTTGGGTGCGCAGCTTGAAGCGATGGGGTTTGATCGTGCGATGGTCTTGGAAGTGTTCTTTGCGTGCAACAAGAATGAGGAACTTGCAGCTAACTACCTTCTAGATCACATGCACGAGTTTGAAGAACAATAGTGGAAGAAGAAACATATCAAATCCATTCCTCCTCCCTCTTAAACTCATAGACCCATCTTTTTTTTTTTCTCATTTACTTTTATATGATGTGAACTCTCTTCTCTCCAGTCCAGTTGACAAGTTTCTTGTTTAAAAATCTTATTATAGCTTATCTGGTTTAAACACATTCCTCCTCTTTCTATTTGGTTAGCTCGTCAGTGGAAAAGTAAACAAAGGAATTTGTTAGGGAAGATGAAAAAAAAAGTTAATTTTAAGTGCCCGTAAGACTTGAGTATTTCAGAAACACTTTCATTTTAAAAGTCATAGACTTAGTAGCCTCTGCAAATTCCCGCATGCTTAATGCTTTTTGATACTTAACCGTTAAATGATTCAAAACCAAAATCAAAGACTCCGATGATCGATCAGATAATAACCGAGCAGTCCATTAGTCGGCCCATTTATTCAGCTAATGGATGTTAGCAGTTAGCAGCATGAAAGGACACGTGGCTGGTGGAGAGCAGAAGTCGTCTTCAGCATCAGACACCTGTCAATGTTTGAGTGGATCTCTGTAACTCATATTATACCACTTCCGCCATTGCATCAGATTCAGTTTCTCTATTCCAAATTTGAAAATCTCTCTAGCAATTCGACACAGATACTCACAAGGTAAGTCTACAGATCTAATCTTTGATTTTCTCATTCTGTGAATCGATCTGATCATGACTGTGTTCTTCTTAATCTGTGATGGATTCGCCATTTTGCATTCTTCTTATCGCTGTTTCATTAAGAGGATCGACTCTGTTTCGTAACGTGAATCCAGTGAAATGAGTTTTTACGGTTCTTAATTAGTTTCTGCTCAGATCGAATATGTATAGCTTGCTTGATTCAACGATCTTTGACTGTATCAATCCGTGATTCGATCTGATCGATTCGCCATCGAGAGAATCGAGTGTGTTCTTAATTTGATTTCGAATCCAGTGAATCGGTTTTAGGTTTCGTAATTTGTTTGAATGATTTTCTCTAGAGATTCAAGCGAAGATGTCATCATCACGCGAAGAGAATGTGTACATGGCGAACTAGCCGAGCAAGCCGAGCGTTACGAGGAGATGGTCGAGTTCATGGAGAAGGTCGCGAAAACCGTCGACTCCGAAGAGCTCTCAGTCGAAGAGAGGAACCTTCTCTCCGTCGCTTACAAGAACGTGATCGGAGCGAGGAGAGCCTCGTGGAGGATCATCTCTTCCATCGAGCAGAAGGAAGAGAGCAAAGGGAACGAGGAGCACGTCGCTCTCATCAAGGAGTACAGGGGGAAGATCGAGGCCGAGCTTAGCAAGATCTGCGACGGGATCTTGAATGTTCTCGAAGCTCATCTCATCCCGTCTGCTTCCCCCGCTGAGTCTAAGGTGTTTTATCTGAAGATGAAGGGAGATTATCATAGGTATCTCGCTGAGTTTAAGGCTGGTGATGAGAGGAAAGATGCTGCTGAGAGCACTTTGGTTGCTTACAAGTCTGCTCAGGTTTTAGTCTGATTCTTCTTCCTTAAGGTTATACTTGATAATATCTATCATACTTCTATAGCTGTGATTGATTTTGTTTCTTGTAATGCAGGATATTGCCACGGCGGAGTTAGCTCCCACTCATCCTATCAGGCTTGGTCTTGCACTCAACTTCTCTGTGTTTTACTATGAGATCCTTAACTCGCCTGACCGTGCCTGCACCCTCGCTAAGCAGGTTTGGTTTCTGTAAACCATCTCCATGTCAAGTCTGTCTTGTTAACTTTTTTGAAAAACTTGTATGAGCTCGCTCTTATGGTTGTGCAGGCATTTGATGAAGCTATCGCTGAGTTGGATACATTGGGAGAGGAGTCATACAAAGACAGTACGCTGATTATGCAGCTTCTCAGAGACAACCTCACTCTCTGGACTTCAGACATGACTGTAAGCCTTGAGAGACAATGTATTTTGAGGGCTTATTAGTTCCTGTGATTGACGATGATTGTTTCTTTGTGGGTTGATAGGACGAAGCAGGAGATGAGATAAAGGAGGCATCGAAGCCAGAAGGTGGTGCAGCAGAGTAAAGCTGAAGAAGAGGAAGTCGTTTTATAAGAAGGGGTAGAAACTTCCGTATGTGATAATCTGAGTGAGGGATAATCTCAGGATTCTTATCAGATACTCTTTTGATTTTTCTTTTTTATTTGTTTGGAAAACAGTTTGAATACTACTTTCGAATTTGCTATTGATTCCTCGAAATTTCCACAAATGTTTTTTAGTGTCACAATAATAACGTGTAAACACATATTATTAAAATCTTTCAAATTGATTTCTTTCAAAATTTTAACCAAGTAATTTAGCTTCAGTAAATGTAGTTTTTTTGGATTGCGAGTAATGTCTGCAAATATGGAGACTTAGGCGGTTGGGAATATAGATTTAGGTGTTGACTGGTTTTCCCGGTGTCATCTGCAAACGTAGCTTTTGCGGTTTGTAGCGGTTGTTGGCGTTTTGCAACAATCATTCAAACCGCTTTAAACCGCTTCAAATCGTTTCAAACCTCATAAATTCAAAAGCTGGTTTCAGCTAGCGTTTGCGGTTGCGGGCGGTTGTATGTGGGGAAAAAATTCTTTTTTTTTTCAAAAACAATATAAATAAAAAATATTCAATAAAAATTTTAAATTAAAATTATTAAAATTTTAAAAAATATCTATTATATTTCAATTAATACTGTAAAATTTTAAAATAAAAGTTTTTTTCATAATTTTTAAAATTTTAAAACTATAACTTTCTAAATATAACTTTGATATTTATTATAATTTTATAATTTTTGGTATTTTTCTAATTATAGAAAATATAAATACTATGCAGTCATAAATATCCTGCAAACGCATAAATTTCTAACCACAGTACCAGTCGTTCAAATCGCTTAAAACAGCTGAAACCACAATCACCCGCATCCGCAAAACTCCCGCCCGCAACCGCAACCGCAACGGCTACGGTTGAACCAGTCAGACCCTTAGTCTGAGGATATGTGGCGTTTAATCCATTTTGACCGGATCATAATTCAGTTTTTCTCCCGACTAATGTGCTTTTATTATTCATCTCTGTTCACAAAAGTGAGGTCAGTCATGGAACAATCTCCATTGAGTACTTAACATAAATGATATCCTAGCTAGAGTAGAGATTCCGCTACTCTATAAGAGTAATTGCATCAAAATAGTAGATGACCTTGACATATAATATTTAAACCAAAACCAAAATGTGAATAATTTAGTATAGTTTTCTCATTGTGCTATACCCCAAACCAAAGAGCTCTCTCCTTGTTTTACCAATACAGAAATTTAACTTGTCGTTTACACACACAAGTACACCTATAGTTGTTGTCTTCATGATGCTACTCTAAATGAGAGAGTATACAACATCATCATACGTAGGGAAGTCCAATGGTCCATCCCCAAGGACTAGCACACAAGTCACAAGAACCGCAACAAAGACTACGAACACAAGAAGCGATTTACATGGATCACCGCTATTCTGTTTCTCCTGTCCAACGGTAACAATCCCTTCTGGTCTTTCACTTTCTCTTCCAAATTGAAGCACCGGACAAGTGAAGAACCCATACACGATTCCAGCTACAAGTGCTCCCAGATTTGTCCTGTATTGACTCACATGTTAGAACCAAAAATCCTTTTGATAAGATGATTATATATTGAAAGCTTACCAGTCATCTATAGGACCAAAATGGCTTAATATGAGACCAAGCCCTGTCATTACAATGGCCTTCTGAAACAAGTCCTCGTACTCATCTCTTTTGATCATCTCCTTGTTCTGAGATTGGTCCACAAGCCAAGCTCCTATTAATGCAAACGCTGGTCCCTGCATCAATCAGTTTACAGATTTAACATCCTTAGAGATTTTAAGAACGGTACAATTTGGTTGAAGTGAATAGTTCAACTTACAGTTCCACCAACGGTAGGATCTGGTGTGTGAAGAAAGCTCATGAAATTACCAGAGACTCCTCCGAGAATGTAAATCAGACAAAACGTGAATATCCCATAGTCACGGCACACTTTTGGTCCAAAGGTAAGCAGAGCCCATGAGCTAAGTGCTACATGAGGAATCCCAGAGTGCTGCAAAAGTGTAAGATGAAAGTGTTTCAGAGACAAAATCATAAAACCAAGCCATTAAGAGTGAACAGTGTGACAAGAGTCTGGTTCAATAAGCTGTTCCTGTCAAGTGTGTTTCTGACTAATACAGTAAGAATGGGAGAACAGACCCAATATGTTGGTCTTGTACCAGAAACATGGGTGTGACAAGCCTCCACCATTCTCCAGCCACGATTAGATCGTTTATCTTTGCTCCATAGAGCAACGGAAGCGATAAGAGTCCCATTTCGTTGTTCCTCACTGGAGCCGCTGCTTCAAACAGACACACTCCCACATTTATGGCTGCTAATATGCTCCTGCGTTAAACAAAAAAAAGTAAGAATGTTTTAAGCATTTAACAAGAACAAGCGTTACATCTAAAGAAAAAGTGTGATTAAGAAGAGTTTTTACACAGTATAGAAGTTCAATGGATCTTCTCCTTGATCCTCCTCATCATCATCGAGCTGCTGAAAAGGACTATTATTGATATCAGCCTTTCTCTGTTTGCTTGCTACTGAACCTTCTTCTGGTTGGTCAAAGAAACAATAAAGTAAGTGCGTATCAACAAGATAAAGGAACAAAACAGGTATTTCAAGAAGATGTTGTTATAAATCTTATACCTTTTTGTTGTTTGGCAAGATAAACGCTCAAAGATTCTAACTCCGTCTCTGCGTTGAGTTTAGCTTTCTGGTCTATTTCATCAAACGTTGAGATAGAAGGTTTCTTCTCATCGCCGCCGCCTTGAAGTTTCCCAAAGTAAGAATCTAACAACTTAAGTCTCTCCTTGATGTTCTTGGTCTCTGATGACGCCCTAACCAAGCACAGCTTTCTTCTTGATGAAAGACAATAAGGGAAGGTCATTGCAGACGAGAAACGTCTGGAACCATTCGTATCAAAAAACACATGTCCTTTTCTATGTCGTGTTGAAGTCCCATGCTGAAAGACGTGATCTTTACAGGGGAATTCATGGTGGAGAGGAAACAGCGCCATTACAAAACGCTCCAAATCTGTGAATTTAGAGTTAACATGTACAAAAGATTAGATTTTTACCATAACTATGAGAAGGGCAAGTTACAGTTTCAAGAATCCAAAAGCCTTTATTGGATTCAAGAAAGGCTTTGATGAAGTAATATCTGACTTGGGCATTTAATCAAACAACAAAAGGGCATAACTTTATTATTACTATTAGAGCAAAGAGTACCAAAACCAAGTTCCTAGAAATAAGAAACCGCTTCTCTTTCCGACAGATTTTTAAGATTACAAAAGTCAAGAGAGGAACCATCGGGAAGAACAACAATCACGATCCTAGAGAGTGAAGGATTTACCTTGGAAGGGAAGAAGAAGAAAGCTGAGGCTCTGTTTGCGGTTGGGCAGATGAAGAAGATTGTGGTTGGGAGGAGGATGATAAGCGAGTGTTTTAGGAGGAAATGAAAATTACGTTTTTGTTTTTCAGACAAAATATTTTTTTAATTAATGGTTTTCGTTCACTTTTTTAGATATTTTCAGTGTTCAGAACACCACTGACTCACATGTTACGTGTCACAAGTACAACTCTCCAGAGTTGACTATTTGTTTGTTTTCTGTATTTTAACTATATACATATTTCATGTATTGTGTTTAAATGGTGTAGCAAGATAATAATAGGTCTTCTGTATCTTTTTTTTGTATAATTTATAACCATTCACAATTTTTTTAAATAAACAAATACAAAAAAAAACTGCACGAATTAGTTTTTGTCATTTTCTGCATAAAATAGTTTTCTTACGTTTTTGAAGCTTCTCAGCAATTGATTCTTTCTTCTAATCAATAGAGGATTTCTAAAATTAAACTAATTCAAAATGTTAATTATTTATTTTTATAAATAACAATACCTATTATCATATTTACTCATTATTTGACAGTCAAGTGAAAATTTCATCTTATATTTTTCATTTGCTTACTCTCCATTTCACTATACTCTTTTCTGTACTTTGATAAGAATCATCATATTATTATTTTTCTCTATTCTATGTAGGAGCATCAAAATGAACTTAAATAATGAATTAACCAATACCAATCAAATCCAATCCAATCCATCTAATCTGTGGATATTAAAAAGCTGAAATTTGGACGTTAGTGGATAAATGGATTTTAAGGATTAGTAAGCTTAATAAAGTGGTTCAAATGGTCGGGACTAAAATGAGTAAATGGATGTTTGATTTAATCCAAACTATTTTAATCAAACTCAATAAAAAAAATCTGCCTTCTTCATTAAAAGATATCAGTCTTATCAGATCGAAACACTATGAATCCAAAAGATTGATCTCTCTGGTTTCTTTTGATCGTCTCTTAAGTAGTTTCTACGTGACTGTTTGAAAAGTGTTAGAATGCGTGCATATGTTTTGTCATTGGGCAAAGCAAACAACGTTCTGTTTATTTTTTTGGTTCATTGGGCGGTTATGGGATTTGGATCAGATCTTTGACGAGTCTATCTTCTCCCTATGAGTCTGTTGTTTCTTTAATTTTTGAGTGCGATCTTCCGACAAAAAAAAATTGGTGGTTCTGCGTTGTTCGATGTACTTTTGTGGGTTATTAGGCATGACGGTTTATTCCATCCTCAGAATTCCTTATGAGGAGGATTACGAGTTCTATGGGACAAAAAAAAAGAATCTTAAACTGCTATGGCAGTGGAGAATATTGCAGACATCATGTTCGCTTGACAATGTGACATGGATGATGATGGTGGCCCTGTTACTTCATAGCGATGTGTTTCATTGTTATTTGACAACATGATGAAAAAAATGTTATCTCCTGTAGGGAGAGTGTAAGGAATGAACAACGTTGTAAGGATTATGGCTCCAAATCTATTAAATGGTAAATGACATTGGATCATAATGGATGATAGCCTAACACACCATCGTATAAGATGGATAACAACAATAGTCTATCCTACAATAGAATCAGGAAGCATCGTATTACTATTTATCGGCTTAAAAATATATTTGTTGTATGTTTATACTTTGTTAAACCTCTTTTATATTACTAAAATTAAGATGTTATAAAGAAGAAAAAAAATCTTAGCCCAATAATCTGCCACAAATATTGTAGCCTACAATATTAACAACCTTGTAAAACAGAAATAACTTAAGGAATTGACCAGAATTTATCAACGCTTTGAGAGGCTCAAGAACCATCTAGCCGAGGGAATAGGATCTGAGAGAGAGGTTCAAGAACCAGCTAGATGAAATCGGTGGTAACAAGTCCACACACTAGAAGAAGAAGTTGAGGGCAGTCCACACTCGACCCCTCCCTCACGTACGTATCCTTCCTCTGTTCCATTTCCAAAAAAAAAAAAAAAGACAACCTTAAACTCTAACCTCTAGTGTCACAATATTAATTTGGGTCTTAACAATTACCTCTGAGTAGATGCCACCTCATCAGCAAGCTCTTCATCCCCTAACCTCCTCAACCCCTTACTCAAAACCTCCGCAACATACTCATCCGCCTCCCACGACTCCGACCCCCACCCTCCCTCCCTCATCATCTCATACACCCTCACCGCCGCCCCCCTCCTCTCCGCCCCCATCACCGCCCTTATCAGCTTCGCCAGCGCCTTATCATTCTCGTAACCTCCCTCTATCCCCTCCATCTCTCCGACGAGCCTATCAATCTCCCCGCGCTCGCCGTTCCTCGCGAGCGCGTTGACGACGTCGGCGCAGAGAGCGAGGTCCAGAGGAGGATACTCGGAGCGGAGGATGGAGAGAACGTGGACGGCGAGGGAGCAGTGGTCCTGCCGGAGAAGCTCACGGACGACGGCGAGGAGGTCGGCTTTGAGGAGACGGCGGAGGGGAGGGAGACTGAGGGAGATGGAGCCGGTGCGTTGGGCTCGCTTGAGGGACTGGATTGACTGGATGGCTTCTGTGCTGAGGATACGGCCTTTGAGGAGAGGTCCGCGGTTGTCGCGTGGGCCGCATCGGATGGAAGAAGAGAGATATCTTCTTGGAACGGTGGTGTTACGGCTAAGGCTCGGTGGTTGTTGAGGGAGGGTGAGAGAAGGGGTGAAGGAAGGAGATATCGCCATCTCTTTTGTTAGGGGGTTGTGACCAACGAGGCCAACTGTTACTTATATAAACGTTTGATTCATTTTATAGGCCCATTTTATAGACCGAATAACAATGCCCATGTTGATTCTTTGTTTTGAGTCTTTTGACAAATGAAAAATAGTTAACATATTATAAAATCTACATATTTGAGATGCAAAAATATATAGTATATATATCTCAAATTTTAAAACACTTAAATATTTTTAACTAAATTTCTTACATATATTTATTAGTACATATATTATAAATTTATGATAATTATTTTTATATTTTAATCATTTTTTCTTGTCCTATTTTGTCTTCTTAAACATATTTTAACCGTTGATGAACACGCAGAAAAAAAATTCATTAAGAGAAAATGAGTAGTTAGTAGATTATTAACAACTTATTATTTCATAATATTTAAGCATATTATAATTGTGTTCCAAAAAAATGGTATGATAATAATATTTAACAGTTTATAAATACTGATAGTTTTTAAATAAGAAATGGTTAGCATTAAATAAAACTACACTACTGATTTTATAATACTATAAAATATAATCTATCATTACACTTATTCAAAAAGTAAAGTGGTTTTAATAAATTTAGTTTGTTTATATATCTTGTACAAATCAAATTTAGTTAATTATTAGTATTTTGTAATAAATAGTATGTGAAATATTTAGATTTATATAATGTGTGTTCTGCCGTTACACCAATTTATTTAATCGTACAAGAAATTCATCTTGCAGTTTTATTCTACATATTATTTTTCAGTAACGTAATTATTTTCTGTTATTCTGCAATTAAACATTGTTTACTAATCGAGGCAATGTCTACGTCTTTTGATAAATCGTAAAAGACAAACGAGCAGCCAGTCTATTGTTGGCCACAGATCTGCTATTTTTTTTAACTATGCTATTTTGGATTTTGGTCGTTGAGTCCTTAAAAGAATATTAATGCCGCAATATCATTAACATCACGAAGAGGGCACCAAATTGTGAGCCAAAAAAAAACATCACGAAGAGGTGAATATTGAATAGCAATGAAGTATTACTAAATAGTTAACTATTTTATGGATCTTTTTTTTTAATTTGGTTTGCTCAATTTAGTAAAAGAAAAGAGAAGAATTGCAGGATATAGGAAAAATACTATATGAAGAAGAAAGTACGTGTTAATAGTTCTATCAATGGCGTTTACTGTTAAATTTTGGTGCGGTGCGACGACTGCTTTCAACGTCAATGTTTAATGTGTTACAGAAATTAGTTTGATAGTTTGTGCTTTAGTCCGGAGGTTTGAAATGCAATTTTTTTGCTAATTTTATGATTTTAAATGCGATTTTCTATAACTGGTAATATAAATACAAAGATCATTGTAAATGCAGGAACGACTAGTTAGTTTGTGATGGTTGGTTGATGAATGCGCACCTAAATCTAACAGCTAGTCTTATCACAAATAGTACAGTACAGTAGTATAATCTTGGATTTTGGTTGTTGAATGTTTTAAAGAACATTAATGATGCTGCAATATCATCAACGTAATGGGGACACAAAGATAAGTTTCAGGCTTTTAAAGTCTTTTGGCAGATAGTTTGGCTAGCTGTGAACAAATGTCATAAACGCAGAGCTTCAAATAAAGCTTAGTAAGACGTGGTTGGGGTGCCGGGAAGTCTTCTTTTATTATTTAAATGCTCCACCATCTATGAGATTTTGTCTCACTCTCATAGTCTTCAAAGCTGAAGATTTTCTTATCTCTTGGAAGTTGGAACTGATAAGAGTTGTAAGAAATGGCCTCTCAAATGCTTCTGCCTCCAAACCCACTCACCAAGTCAGCCTCAGCTAAACTTTTCTTTACAGGTAATTGTAAATTTATTATGAACTCGTTTGTCAAAAAGATTTCTTGTTGTTTTTAAGGAACTTGATTGTTTGTTGAAGCTCAAACTTCAAAGCTCATCTTTTGATTTATGAGATCGATTTTGATTTGAATAGGTGATGACTCAGCTCTTAAAAGAAAGCCAAAACACGCAATAAGAGTTTCGAATGGATTTAGCTTAAGAGCTAATGCAGCTTTGAGATCGAACCACAGTTCATCTGTTGAAATTCCAAGTCAATGGTACAACATTGTTGCTGATCTTTCTGTTAAGCCTCCTCCACCGTTGCATCCCAAGACTTTCGAACCCATCAAACCAGAGGATTTAGCTCATCTTTTCCCTAATGAGATAATTAAACAAGAAGCAACACTAGAGAGGTTTATCGATATCCCTGAGGAAGTTCTTGAAATCTATAAGCTTTGGCGTCCAACTCCTCTAATCAGGTTCTTGATCCCTTTTTTCCTCTTCTTTTGTTTATTATTGTACTTGAATGTGAAAAAAACGAATATATTAGAATAGTATAAGATAAATACAGAGGATTTGTTCCTCTTCTTTTATAATAAAAAAATACCTGAGTCTATCAGTTTAGATGACGTTTCTTGCTTGGATTATAGAGCAAAGAGATTGGAGAAGCTTCTTCAGACACCTGCAAGGATTTACTTCAAGTATGAAGGTGGTAGCCCAGCTGGTTCACACAAACCAAACTCAGCAGTTCCACAAGCTTATTACAATGCCAAAGAAGGTGTCAAGAACCTTGTAACGGAAACCGGTGCCGGCCAATGGGGCAGTTCTTTAGCCTTTGCTTCTAGTCTATTTGGACTTAATTGTGAAGTAAGAAAAAATATTTGATTCTTGCCGTGATATCTTGAAAATTTAGTCCTTGTTGTTAAGTACTTGTTTCTTTTACGCTATAGGTGTGGCAAGTGGCCAATTCATACCATCAAAAGCCATATCGCAGGCTAATGATGCAAACTTGGGGGGCAAAGGTTCATCCGTCACCATCGGATCTCACTGAAGCAGGTAGAAGAATCCTTCAGGTGGATCCATCAAGCCCGGGAAGTTTAGGCATTGCAATTTCAGAAGCTGTTGAAGTGGCGGCAAGAAACGAGGATACAAAATACTGTTTAGGGAGTGTATTGAACCATGTGTTGTTACACCAGACGGTTATTGGAGAAGAATGCATAAAGCAGATGGAAGCTTTTGGCGAAACGCCTGATGTGATCATAGGATGTACAGGTGGAGGATCAAATTTTGCTGGCTTGAGTTTTCCTTATATCCGGGAGAAACTCAAAGGCAAAATCAACCCTGTTATAAGAGCTGTTGAGCCCTCGGCTTGTCCTTCCTTGACCAAAGGAGTTTATGCTTATGATTTTGGCGATACGGCTGGATTGACTCCTTTGATGAAGATGCATACTTTAGGGCATGACTTCATTCCTGATCCTATCCATTCCGGTAATAAATATATCTTTAAATCTTGAAGGCTTCTTGAATTCTTGATTTTTTTATTTCTTGAATTCTTGATTTCTTTTTTTTTTGAACATTATGAATTCTTGAATTCTTGATTTTTTGGTTATTGTCTTGTTCTTGGTTTTCCTTTGGCTTATTTGTAGTTTTATCTATGGTTTTTAACAGGTGGATTACGGTACCATGGGATGGCACCGTTGATCTCACATGTTTATGAACAAGGTTTCATGGAAGCAATCTCAATTCCTCAAACTGAATGTTTCCAAGGTACAAATTCACAATTACTCACTTTCACCTTTTACATATTTACTCATTTATATATTTTTCAGTGTACTGTAAATCCCCATTCTGGTTGAATTTTCATGCAGGTGCTATTAAGTTCGCGAGAACAGAAGGGATAATACCTGCGCCAGAACCGACTCACGCCATTGCGGCAACCATAAGAGAAGCTCTCCGATGCAAAGAAACAGGAGAAGCAAAAGTGATACTAATGGCGATGTGTGGACATGGCCACTTTGACCTTTCCTCTTACGACAAGTATTTAAAAGGTGAATTGATAGATTTGTCATTTAGCGAAGAGAGGATTCGAGAGTCTTTGTCCAAGGTTCCTCATGTTGTTTAGCTCCAATTATGCCCCATGTTTTCCAAAACAGACGTGAAATAAGTAAGGGTTGGAAATGCTCTGAAACATGTGCAATTACTTTTTTTGCTTAAGGTTTGTTCTTGAAGATTTTAATCTTCTTTTTAAACTAGAGTGTATACCACACTACTTCAAAACCTTATAATTGTCTAACATAAGATAAAATTATATCAATCATAATCGAAATTTTTGATTTGGGAAATGAATACCCTACTTTTATTAGAAGAGCCGTGTATAACGTCGTTGTTAATCCAGTAAAAATAAAAGATTCAATAACTATAAACAGAGAGCAAATTTAGGGAGCAAACATGCGCACAAAGTTTCAAATATCACCATGATTAGTGTGCAGAGCACATGTACACCACCATTCACAGTTTCTTCTTTATAACTTTACCAAGAATTTTTTTTTTGTAACCAAACTTTACCATGATTTTTCACCTTTTTATTATTAATACCAAAATTTAAAAGAGTTCGGATAACTGATCTGGTAATTCAGGATCTATTAAAAAAATAAACTATAATAATTATATAAAAGCATTTTGTTATCAGGTCATATGGTCTTAAATTGTTTTTGCATGGAACCAAGAGGATACACTAGTATATTTTTAACTTTATTGTTCCTTTTCTTTTTTTTTTGATCAAATGTTCGTTTTGTAAGCCAACTACTTTTCTAGTGTGGAAGTATTCTTCTCGAAAATAGTAACTCTTTTCTTCAAACTTTCTTCTTTTAAACTACAGTAAATTGTTTTTATTGCAAAATTAAAATATAAAAGGAGAGAATGTAATACGCGTCATTTGAGTGGCTATGATGTGGGGATAATTTGATTAAAATGAGATTTGGAGGAAGAGAAATATCTAAAGTCAATGGAGAAAAAGACGAACAAGAAAATGCAATGATGAGACCAAAGAAAGCACTTAAAGAACAAAAAAAAACCTATTTCGCACATGTCAGGCCTCTCTCTCTCTCTCTCTCTAATAACTCTGTCAAAATAAACGGAGGAGAGACAGAGTTGCCTCCACGTTTGTCCAGCAAAGAATCACGCTCCCTCGCTTTCACCACATTCCTTTCTGTCTTCCCCACATTCTTCACTACCTTCCCTCTCTTCTTCTCCTTTATGCTTCTCGATTCCTCCTCCACTGTTTGTGTTCATCTCTCAATTTCGCTTTTGTTGGAACATCTAGGGCTAAAATCAAGTGTTACACTGCTCTGAATTGCCAATTCTAACCTCATCTGGAACCAAAAGTTTGAACCTTTCCTTGTGGGTTTGCGAAATTCTAGGGCAGATCGTTGTAGATTTTTGTGATTTTTTAGATTTGATTTTTGAGCAGGTTTGACTTCAAAGCAGATCAAATAAACAATGAACCGATAAGAAGAAGAAAGTTGATTCCTTTTTAGATTCCTTTCGAAGAAATGAGTTTGGTTCCTCCTTTGCCGCCGATTTTAACTCCACCGTCGTCTAACTCCTCCACCACCGCACCTCCTCCGTCCTCCTCTCCCCCCACTACTCCCTCAGTCCCACCTCCGGCCACTCCACCTCCTGCTCCGCCTCAATCACCACCACCGGTTGTTTCATCACCTCCTCCCACCGCAGCTTCTTCTCCTCCTCCACCACCAACAGTCGTCTCCTCACCTCCTCCTCCCGCCGCAGCTTCCTCTCCTCCACCACCTGATGTGGCAGCTTCTCCTCCTCCCTCAACACCACCACCAGCTCCTCCGCAAGATTCCTCTCCTCCTCCTCCTCCTGAATCTACTCCTTCACCTCCTGCTCCACCAACAACAACAACCTCCCCTCCTCCGCCGCCGTCAAATACACCTTCTCCTCCTAAACCGTCTCCTTCTCCTCCCTCCTCAGATACACAGTCTCCACCGCCGCCTCCGTCAGACAAACCATCTCCCTCACCTCCTCCTCCAGGATCCATCCCTACTCCACCGGCTTCAAATCCCACAGATCCTGCTGCTTTAGCTCCTCCTCCAACTCCACTACCTGTTGTTCCTAGAGAGAAACCAACTCCACCTTCTTCCACCAATGGCAATGGCAATGGAAACAACAACACTTCCTCCTCATCACCCAGTGGTGGTCTTGGCACTGGAGGTATTGCAGCTATTGGAGTCATCGTTGGATTGCTTCTCCTCAGCCTTTTGTTCTTAGCTTTGTGGCTGACTCGTAAACGCAAGCGAAAAGACCCTGGAGCCTTTGTTGGTTACACCATGCCCCCTTCCGGTTACTCCTCTCCTCAAGGCTCAGGTTAATACTTATAATCCTCAACAACACACTTCACTTGTAATGTTAGTTAGGTTCTGAGAGAGAGGGTGTTTCTGTGTTTAAACAGATGTAGTCCTCTTCAACACGAATGCTTCAGCTCCCAATAAGATGAGAAGCCACTCTGGCAACGACTACATGTACGCCTCCTCTGAATCAGGGATGGTTAATAGCAACCAGGGAAGATCATGGTTCTCGTACGACGAGCTAGCTCAAGTCACCAACGGCTTCTCCCAGAAGAATCTTCTCGGTGAAGGAGGGTTTGGCTGCGTGTACAAAGGCGTTCTTGCGGATGGGAGGGAAGTTGCGGTCAAACAGTTGAAGATCGGTGGAAGCCAAGGAGAGAGAGAGTTCAAAGCTGAAGTTGAGATCATCTCTCGTGTTCATCACCGACATTTGGTTACCCTTGTTGGTTACTGCATCTCGGAGCAGCATAGGTTACTTGTTTATGATTATGTACCAAACAACACTCTCCATTACCATCTCCATGGTACTGTAAATACATAAACCTCAGCTTCTTAAAAAACCATTTCTTATAACTGCATATAACTTCAAAGCATGTGTGTGTCTTTGCTTGCAGCTCCAGGGAGACCGGTGATGACGTGGGAAACACGGGTGAAGGTTGCTGCTGGTGCAGCGCGTGGGATTGCTTACTTACATGAAGATTGTAAGTTACTGCTGCTTTTTATGATTTTTTGTAACGTATGATTCTTATGTTAATGTTTATTGCAGGTCATCCTCGGATTATTCACCGTGACATTAAATCTTCAAATATACTACTAGACAACAGCTTTGAAGCCTTGGTAACATTTTACTCTTTAGTCATTGGTACGGATCTTGGTTTCAACAACACTGAACTCTTTGTTTTCCATAGGTTGCTGATTTTGGGCTAGCTAAAATAGCGCAGGAACTGGATTTGAACACGCATGTTTCGACACGTGTAATGGGAACCTTCGGGTATAAGTTATTTGCTGTGATTTGTGTGGCTTATTACAGAAGGGAGGAATCGATTATTAACTGTCGTTTTTTTGTTGGTTTAGGTACATGGCTCCTGAGTATGCAACAAGTGGAAAGCTGTCTGAAAAAGCAGATGTTTATTCGTATGGTGTAATTCTCTTGGAGCTTATAACTGGTAGGAAACCTGTAGACACGTCTCAGCCTCTTGGGGACGAAAGCCTTGTTGAATGGGTAAGCTGTGTTAAAAAATGGTTTTCTTGGAAAGTCCTTGAGTGTTCTTCTTTTAACCTCCTTTTGATTTGAAACTCTCTTTCAGGCAAGGCCATTGTTGAGTCAAGCTATCGAAAATGAAGACTTTGAGGGGTTAGTTGATCCGAGGCTAGGGGACAATTTCATCCCTGGGGAGATGTTCCGAATGGTGGAAGCTGCGGCTGCATGCGTGCGCCACTCGGCTGCAAGAAGACCAAAGATGAGCCAAGTGGTGAGAGCACTGGACACGCTTGAAGAAGCTTCGGATATTACAAACGGAATGAGACCAGGACAGAGCCAAGTGTATGACTCGAGACAGCAGTCTGCTCAGATAAGGATGTTTCAGAGAATGGCGTTTGGGAGTCAAGATTATAATAGTTCTGACTTCTTTGATCGGTCACAGTCACATAGTAGCTGGGGAAGTCGTGAGACTCGTGACCAGTCCAGATTTGTACCTTAGTAGTTGTTATTGGTTTTTGCTACTCTCTTTCCGTTGGCATCTTTGTATATTTTTACATGATTTTTTTTGACACTGAGGATCCACTATGTTTCTAGAGAATTCAAATATTATAAAGTTGTCTACGGATATTTTCTGAAAAGCTATAATAACTAGATATTATCTGAAAAGTTGCCCAAAAAGAAAATATTTATCTGAAAAGTTATAAATTACTGTGTTTAAGTATCACAGACGCAGTTTTTAAGTTTTATAGCAGTTGTTGGTATTTTGAAATAATTATAGAAAACGTTACAAGTTGTTTTCAAAATCGAAAATACATAAATTTTATTTACTAACAAGTTATTAAAAGAAAATATCAAAATATATCGGTCCAACATATAGATGATTATATAAACAATCAAAAATTGTATATATATATATATATATATATATATATATATATATATATAAACAATTCGATCATATATGAATTTTAAATTTGTCAATACAATATTTTTAATTAGAAAAAAATTACTTATTTCGGAATTATTTATAATTAAGATCACTTATTTTTTTTTTAATTTCAATTGAGCCAAAGAAGAATCAATCATAAACTGTCATTATTATTATCATTAGAAGACAATAAAAATCCTTAAATTTGAACCAAACTTTTCTGACACACAATTTTTGAATCAAACTCTTTTGGTAAGTTTAAATTAATTGTTTTTAATACAAGGATGTCTAAATAAATAAGAAACTTTTCCACCAAATTAATGCTTCCATCAAATTTTTAAAGCTTGGTATAAAATTTCGAAGAAGTTCTATATGATAAGTTTAATTTAAGATAATAATATATTTTGTCACCCAGTTTATAATCACAACCATTGAAAACAACTTGCCAAATATATTTGTGATCGTTGTTGAAAATTTACATAAATATTGGTTCAATGTATCACGTTAAAATACAGTTTCTAGATAATTAATGCTAACTATTTTAACTTTCCAAACAATCCAAAAATTCACATATGTCTACAATATATATGGTTTAGTTTTCTCCTAAAAATACCATCAGACTTTTTTCACAATTCTTAATTTATGATTAAGATTATCAATGATATCACATTTTAATTGTTTGATTTGAGCTTCTATATTTTTTCTATGTATACCAAATATTTATAATTAGTTAATTCTACTAATATAAATATGAAATATATTTTAACCATAAGAACTAGGGGTGGGCTCTTCGGTTATTTTATCGGTTCGGTTCGGTTCGGTTTGGTTTGGTTTGGTTACTTCGGTTCAATGATTTATCCTACCAAAGTAAATCACAATCAGTTCGATTCGGTTCGGTTTCGGTTCGGTTTGAATTCGGTTCAATTTTAATTCGGTTTGATTTTAAACACACAAATGCACGGTTATAAAATTATCATGTTGACAACTATGAAAAAATAAATTATATTTACTGAATTCAATATAAAATCGAAAACTTTAAAACACACAAAATATTTATAAGAGCACAATCAAATCAAAATTAGCTATAATAAATAGAAAATTAAAAAAACATCATTAATAATTTCTTTTAAAAATAAATTATATAAAGTAAATCTAATATAAAAATGAAACAAGAACCTTAACAAACTAAAAATAGTCTATAAGAACACAACAACAAAGATTAACTAAAGTAACTAAAAAATTAAAAAAAATGTTAATAAAGTTGATAATGTTAACAAAGACTTTAGTCTTATAATTTTATATATTGTATATTGCTAGTATGTTTAATTCAAATAATAACAAAAACACACATTGGTTATGGATTCGGTTTAATTTGGTTCGGTTCGGATCGGTTTCGGTTCGGTTGGTTCGGGTTGGGAAAATCTTAAACCTAACTATTTGATAAAAGACTTTGGTTCGGTTTGGATCGATTTCGGTTCAGTTGGTTCGGTTCGATTGGTTCGGTTCGGTTTTTTGTCCACCCCTAATAAGAACACATGTATTCAGAAATCATTGGATTACACAAAGCACATATCTTATCCTAGTTAATGATTTATAGTTAATGATTTATAGGAAGATGATTGCAGTCAGTTGTTGGTCAAGTTGTATTGAGTTAGAGAATAACACCAAAATATTTACAAATTAAATTTTTGGAATATAAACATCAAAATTTTTATTAATATGAAAAATAACCCGTGATCTAGTTTATATTTTCTAAGAGGTGTCAGTTCAACAAGTGGGTCAACTTTTGCAGGCAGCTGGAAATAAGGAAATGAAAATTGAGTGGAAAGAGGGAGGAAAGGCTGCTGAAGAAAAAATTAGAATATCCTTAGCCAGGCATTCACAGAAATTTCCGTTACTAAACTAATGAGACCTTCATAAAAAAGAGTTTCCTTCTCAACTAGAAAAGAGTCTTTGTTGTATCCCTTACGGCTTACGGCACGTACCTTTTACATTTAGACTAAAAGCTGGTTATGAGTATTTTATAAGAAGGTTACTTAAACTGTTAAACATAGTGACAAAAAATAGATAATATAATTGTTTTCTTCCTTTTATGTTCAACAATTGTTTTCTAGCTCTATAATTTTTGTCTTTCTTTTAACTAAAAACTGTTATAAAATAATCAGCACATGGAATGTGTTTCAAAAAGTGTTTCAAAAAAAAAAAAATCAGCACATGGAATATGCGGACAATAATATCAGCACAAGCGAGTAATCATCCTGAATTTGATTATTGCGTGAAAGATTAACTTACTTATAAAATTTAAAAATGATTAATTTAGCGCAGGGTATCTGCGTACAAGGAAATAAACTAAAAATATATAGAAAGTGGAGGATCCGGCGGTTTAGGATCTCTCCTCCTCACAGTTATATATTTCATTCTCCAAGGGAACAAGAGTTTCATCATATGCAAAGTTCAGATCTGATCTGAAGATACTGTTGAGCCATGGACAAAGAGATAGGTCTTTACCCACTTCATCGTTGCAAAACCATTCACCTGGTTCGTACAAACTCATCCAAAGAATATTTGTGTGGTTCATATTTCTCTCACCAAGTTTCTGATGCCATTTTATTTTGGTTCTTTTTTTATATAGGTGAGACATGCGCAGGGGATTCATAATGTTGCTGGAGAGAAAGACCACAGTGCTTACTCTTCTGAGGACTATTTTGATGCTCATATCACCCCTCTTGGTTGGCAACAGGTAATATATCTGCTCTGGTCTGAATTTAATGCTCTAGCAACGATGCTGATCAATATCTATGGCAGGTGGATCATCTACGGAACCATGTTCTAGCAACTCAACTCTTGAACAAGGTTGAACTTGTCATTGTCTCTCCCTTGCTTAGGTAAAACGTTTATCATGTCACACATGCTCAACCACAACCACCTTTTCAATATTTTAAATAAAATTTAATTGCTAGTTGTAACCACCAAAAGCCAATGAAACGAAGGAGAACATCATTTCCATTTTAAATTATGCAAAAATAGAATATGAAAAATAAAAGTGTTGGTACTTTTGAAATGTTTTTTTTTCTTGTAATGTTTCTTGAATCTAGCCTTTGAAACAATAGTAAGTAAAACTCATTAACTGTAGAACTATACAAACTGCTGTTGGTGCTTTTGGAGGCGGAGAAGATACTGATGGAGCGGATGCAACACCGCTAATGGTGGCCAATGCTGGGAGCAGCGACCGTCCTGCCATTTCAAGCTTAAACAGCCCACCTTTCCTTGCTGTTGAGCTATGCAGAGAAACTATGGTAAAACACAACTAATACAGGAGTTAATAGTGAGCTAAGGTTGATAAGTATTTTAATGCTTTTTTTTATGAACGCAGAATGATCATCCTTGTGACAGGCGAAGAAGCGTTACAGAGTATAAGGCTCTGTTTCCTGCTATCGATTTCACAGCTGTAAGAACATCATATTGGTTTATATCTAATCAATATCTTAACTGCTAAAAGAATGTTGGGAATGATTCTGATGTTTGCCTCTGTGGTACTAAGATTGAAAGCGACAAGGATGTTTTGTGGAAGCCGAGTCCAAGAGAGACCCCAGAAGAAGTTGCAGCTAGAGGTGTAGAGTTCATTAAGTGGTGGGTTCCATGGATACTAAATACATTTTTAGTTACTAATTATTTTCCCATGGATTAAATAAAAAAATGCTATTTTCTTTGTGAAGGCTATGGACAAGGAAAGAAAAAGAGATTGCAATTGTATCTCACAGTGGCTTCTTGCACGGTCTCTTGAGCTCTTTTGGGAAAGATTGTGTCGACGACATAAAGAAAGAGTTGTCTATACAGTAAGAGATCTTAACGCACAAACCTCAAGAAATTCATAAAATGTATACTAATGAAATTCTGTAACATTTGTCAGCTTCAAGAACTGTGAGCTTCGTTCAATGGTTATCGTTGATCAAGGGTAAGCAAAATGGCAATAAGTTGTGGTAGAGTACAGATTCAATATTATAGACATAAGATTTGAGACTTAAATGAGTGTATTGGTTTGCAGGAACTTGGGGACTGATTCTACAGATACCACAAACTATTCTGGCAAGGTTCCTAAAGGACTTGATCATCCAAGTGACTAATCGTTGACGAGTAAGAGATATAAATAACAAGGGAAACACATGATGGATCCATTTGAATATTATTTTGGCATTTTCAGCCCCTATTGTATTTGATAAACATAAGTTCAATTTTAGTATTCTGTGTCAGCTACTATATGAATTTACTGATTATGGTTGTTATTTGGTAAAAGGAATAAATTTCAGAAGTCTCGTAAATTTAGCAGAAATCTTCTTTTTGTTGCATATTCCTCATGAGTTCACTAGAATTTGGGTATTAGAAAGAAGGTTTTGGCATATTAGTGATTGCATAATGTTTGTTGTTCCTTAGGACTCACACTGCTTCTTTAGTATTACATGAGACAAGTTCAGTTTTGGTGTGGGTCATTTAAAATAAACATGTTAAGCAGAAGCAGCTTATATTCAGTACATGAAACACCTCAGACAACTTCATCTTCAATAATAAGAGAACACAAACAACCATAGGGCAAACTCCCGTGAAAATATGTTTGCAAAGCAACACAATGTGGAGGGAGCAACTAAATAATTGAACATGTGAGGGAGCATCTTTAAATTTTAATAGGATCCTTGTTTCCATGTGCTACTATATCACATAATTCAAAGCCACACATGGCATCAATTTTAAAATTTTCAAATATAATACATTGCACAAGTGAAGGGAGCAACTAAATAATTGAACAATGAGTAAAATCAATCATATTCATTGTTACCTCGATTTCTTTTTTGCACATATACGTGCGACTCAAGTATCATGAATACGCAAGGTCAAGATTGAGAGACTTGAAAAGAATGGAATCACCAATTGTAGATTTTCGAATTGTCATTGATTCTATTGACTGCATGTAAGATATATATATATATATATATATATATATATATATTCATACATACAACTTGCATTAGATTTTTGTCTAAGTTTAACAATAAGAGCTAGAAATTTCTTAAAATAAATGGACCAAACCAAGCAAACCACAAAGCAGAGTCAAAGATGTCCTAGAGTTCCATTAAATATACATTTCTTGTTCGTAGCTTCACTGTAGTTACCAAAGAAAACTCTTCTCAGTCGAACATTTCATAAGGACACTCAACAAATACAAGTTCACATGTGCTTGAAGCTCCGGAAGAAAACGCCAACTCCTTGATCATCTTAAGGTGTGGAACAGAATATTGCACTATATCAGCAAAGATTGTTACCTTCTTCAAGAAACAAGCGTTTTTCAAGATGTAAACCGCAATATCTCTTTCTTGTGATCTCCCAAAGTATCCTCTCCAGCTGAAAATTTGTAGACTCGACAACAGACATTGAGGAACTAGGCTAGGTTGTTTCCAGCTAACCATATCAGTATCCTCAACAAACCCATGAATCTGAGACCAAGCCAAACAACTTATTAGATAGAGAGACTAACTGCACACAAAAGGGTTTTTTACTGGAAGAAACTTACTCCCGTGTGAAAGACGTCTAGTACTCGTACGTTAGGAGAATCTTTGAGTAACTGGCCAAGAAGATGCGATGAATAATCTTTGCACACACATAGCTTCAGATGTTCAAGCTGGTTGAAAACAAAGCCACCACCATACACATCATATCTCTCTGGGATCTGGATCCATTGTTACATTGCACATCAAAATCATTAGTAAAGAACTCTACAGACGAGACTGAAGAACTGAAACGAAAAAACTAATTACCTCTGAGCATATTTCAAGACGCTTGACCGATGTAATGGATCCAATGACACTCTCGAGAACAAAGAACACAACATCCACATATGCTTCACTCAGCTCAGGCATGTCTTTGACCTCAACGTCGTGCGTCGAGTTGTTCCAGTCCTCGAGTTTCAAATACTTCAAAGAAGGAGTATCTATCACATACCCGTCTACATAACAGCACCAGCTAACAGAGAGTGATAACCTCTGTAAAGTTGGGACGATAACAGTGATCTCTCCCATACCGATCTCTTCCATACTGCACTCACCACGTAACAGCACCGATAGGTCTTCGAGAACAGGGCATATATCAAGAAGCCCTTGAAGGGACTCGTCATCTTGGAACACAAGACATTTAAGACCCAAAGTTTTGAGAGAGGGAAGACGAGCCGTAGAGGGAACATCCATGAGAATCATGTTACAGAGGTTCAAGACCACAAGCGAGTCACATGTATAAAAGCTGCTAGGGAATATATTTTGATCCTCTGTATCATAATAGATATCAAGCTCACGTACGTAGCGAGAGACTGCGATTTCGACCCACCGTTTGATATCTTCAGGTTGAATGGGATCAACGCTTAACCTGAGGGAGAGGCTTTCTATGATTGGAGCTCTATGTAAGGGCAGATACTTGTCGATAAATTGACGAATCGCGGAGTAGTTTGAATGGTGACGGTAACTACGAATGTACTCGAGTTTAGGCAACCACATCCAGAGAAACTGCCATTGCTTGGACAAGATGCTGGTGGAGACAGCGACTTTTGTCGGAAGGAAAGACAGAATCTTGATCAGCAATTCATCAGACAGGTCACTGATGCTGCTCACATCCTTGCAAACGCGAACCTGTCGCCGGCGACAAAGCTTGGATCTTTTTACCTTCCGTTTTCTGATTCGGACATAATAACCTAAGAAACCCATCTGGAGGACAACCAAACTAGATTTTAGTAAACAAAAACTAAGACTTGGCCAAGATAACGACAGTATCATCATCCATCAGTTCATATGATTGAGCTTACAAGTCTAAGACTTTAACTAATGGGTTTTCGTAGACGAAGTATGTTTAAACAAAAAAAAAAAACAAATTGCAATAATATTCATTTTTTTTTTTTACCTTTTTGGAGATTTCTCCTTTGCGGTTATCTTCAGTCAGTAAGACTCAAGTATCGATTTCAGAGTACGCACAGCTGAGTTTGAGAGGATTGAAATGAGAATGGAATCGGCCATTAAATCAAAAACATTAGAGGATTTAATTGATTCAAATCAAGCCAATCGGTTTGTTTATTTGGTTTGGGTTATAAACCCAATTCCAAATTTTTCTTCTTATTAATTTTTTTTTTTTTGGTATCAGAGCAACTCGATATGGTTCGAAAAATAATTTGATCGACGAAATAGTCTCAGAGCAAACCGATCAGATTGATACTTGGTTTATGGTATAAAACCTTTTCTAGGCTGTAAATAAAATTTAAAACCAAACCGAGCTGAAAATCACACTTTTTTCATGTGAATTAGATCGAGCAGATCTTTAGACTGCATATCGTAAATTAAATTAGGACATCTCCGGTATAATTCTATATTTTTTTTAAAATAAAATAAAATAGAATAGAATATAAATTTAAAATATTTCAATCATATTCCATGTCTCTATGTATCACTCCGTAATAAGATCTACTCTAAAGTAATTTATTTTTTGTTTGTCCATTATTCTATTATGGAATGAAAAATTTAACATAATTAAAACGTTTTTAAAATATATTCTATTTTACATCATTTTTTTAAAAAAACAAAGTTTTAGATTGTAGATGTTTTTATGCTCTGTTTAACTGGTTAAAGTTTGATTGTCTTTACTTATAAATTGTAACTTTAACCCTTAATCGCAGATTTAACTGACCCTAATCAAGTTTCCTTCATATCTTGAATTAAACATACGTTTGCAAATGCGGGAAATTATTCAACTTTTTTTTACCTTTTCTTT
>JABCMI010000098.1:630000-953556 GCA_026261945.1 Hirschfeldia incana
GGGAAATGGCTACTTTACCTGTTGGAAAGAAGACGGTTGGATGTAAAGTGCTATACTCTTTGAAGTATCATGCTGATGGCACTCTTGAAAGGAGGAAAGTTCGTGTCGTCGCAAAGGGTTTTACTCAAAAGGAAGGCTTAGATTATACAGAGACCTTCTCTCCTGTTGCTAAACTCACAACAGTCTGTTTCTTGTTAAAGGTTGCAGCTTCTCGGAATTGGACACTTCATCAACTTGACATTTCCAATGCTTTTTTGAATGGCGATCTTGATGAGGAAATTTATATGAAGATACCTGATGGTTATGCAGAGAGGAAAGGTATTACATTGGCTAAATCTGATGTTTTTCGCTTGAAGAAGTCTATTTATGGGTTGAAACAGGCTTCACGCCAATGGTTCCTCAAGTTCTCTGCTGCTTTATCTCGTTTGGGGTTCACAACTGGTACGAGTGATCATACACTTTTCTTGAAATCATTTGCGGATGGTCATTTTCTTGCTGTATTGGTTTACGTGGACGATATCATTGTTGTTGGCACAAGTGATCATTATTCACGACAGCTGATTCAGGATCTTTCTCAACAATTTAAGCTTCGTGACCTTGGTGCACTTAAGTATTTTTTGGGCTTGGAGATTGCTCGTACGAGTAAAGGGATTTCGATTTGCCAACGCAAATATGCTTTAGAGATTCTGACTTCTACATGCATGTTAGGATGCAAACCTACATCCACTCCAATGGTTCCTAATTTACATCTTGCTCTTAAAGATGGTGAGTTGATCAAGGAACCTGAACGCTATCGTAGCCTTGTTGGACGTTTGATGTATCTGACAATCACGCGTCCTGACATCACTTTTGCCGTCAACAAGTTATGTCAGTTCTCCTCTGCTCCTCGTCAACCACATCTCAATGATGTTTATCGAGTTCTCCAATACATTAAAGGAACGGTGGGACAAGGGTTGTTTTACTCTGCTTCCTCTGATCTCACTTTGAAAGGGTTTGCAGACGCTGATTGGTCATCTTGTCGTGATAGCAGGCGATCAACAACAGGTCTTTCCATGTTCCTTGGTGACTCGTTAATCTCTTGGCGCTCTAAGAAACAGGACACAGTCTCTTGTTCTTCAGCTGAGGCTGAATATAGAGCTCTGAACAGTGCTTCTAAGGAGATGATTTGGCTCATCAAGTTGATGAATGATTTGCAAGTTTCTCGTATTCAGACGCCAATCTTGTTCTCTGATAGCACAGCAGCAATATACATTGCTACTAACCCTGTTTTCCATGAGCGAACCAAACATATTGAGAATGATTGTCACTTTGTGCGTCAATGGCTTGATAGGAAGGTGTTGAAGACTCTCCATGTTCGAACAACTGATCAAGTTGCAGATATTTTGACTAAACCTTTATTTCCGGTGCAGTTCTATCATCTTATATCCAAGATGAGTCTCCTTAATATCTTTGAGAGCTCATCTTGAGGGGGCCTATTGGATTATATGACCGGTTTACTGGTTTAGTGGTTTAATTAACTTTGTTGGTTCAATCTCAATTGTATAGCTGACTATAAATACACTTGTAACTGCACATAATATTAATGAGAAAGTATTTTGATATTATCCTCTTCTTCTTTCTCTCCGAGAAAGCTTTACGTAATAGTTGCAAACATATCTGATGGAAACTTTGTTGATGCAATAGTTCTCTTGCTATTGAAGACTTGAAGCAGTGCCTTGAACATACTGGACAGCACTCTAAGCTAGTCCAATCTCTCATTTCGTCGCTGAAACATCGTTTGCTCACTGCTGGTGCGTCAACAAATGATATATTGCATCACTATGTGTCGACCATCAAAGCCCTTAAAGCAATAGACCCAACTGGTGTGTTTCTGGAAGCAGTGGCTGAGCCAGTCAGAGACTATTTACGTGGACGGAAAGACACCATTAAATGTATTGTCACTATGCTTACGGATGGAAGCGGAGGTAATCCGAATGGTTCCGGCAACCCTGGGGATAGCCTTCTTGAAGAGTTGATGAGGGATGCAGAAAATCAAGAGAATGTTGGTTTTGATGATGATTTTCACACCGATGATAAGCAAGCCTGGATCAATGCTTCTAGGTATCCTCTCTGTTGTATATTATCTTGTTTTATAATCTTCCATGGAATTGGATTTGTTTGACCTGCTTTGCTTTGGCTTCAGATGGGAACCGGACCCTGTCGAGGCTGATCCTTTAAAAGGTAGCGTCAGTCAGAGGAAAGTAGACATACTTGGAATGCTTGTTGATATAATTGGATCCAAAGAGAAACTAGTAAACGAATATCGTGTCATGCTCGCTGAGAAGCTTCTTAACAAGACTGATTATGATATCGACACTGAGATACGCACTGTCGAGCTTCTTAAGGTAATCTCCATTTTCTATACTCTAAAAGTTTTATCTTGCCAAACTATTGGTGTATTTTCTCCATTGTTGCATCAACTTTACCTAAACGCCTCTTATAATTCCAATAGATACATTTTGGAGAAGACAGTATGCAAAGATGTGAGATAATGCTGAACGACCTGATTGATTCTAAGAGAGTGAACACTATCGTTAAAAAGGCATCTCAAACAGGTTTATATTTCTAACTTGTTCTCAATTTTACCTATGCAATGTAGTGTCCCCTGTCTGAATCTTATCTGTGTCCATCATCCCTTGTCTTAAGGCACTGAGTTAGGAGAGAATGAGCTGTCTGTTGATATTCTTACCTCGACGATACTTTCAACAAACTTCTGGCCACCAATTCAGGTAGTCTTATATTCTTCATTCTGATTTTTGTGTACTTAATTGGAGTATGAATTTTCAGGATGAGCCTCTAGAGTTACCTGCTCCTATTGACAACCTGCTATCAGATTATGCAAATCGGTATCATGAAATCAAGACCCCTCGTAAGCTACTCTGGAAGAAAAATCTTGGCTCTGTCAAGGTATGTTTTTTGCGTAGTAGTGAATGTGATTCATGTTTTTGTTTTGATTACCAGAGAAAGCAGATACTGAAAAAAAAATGTATCTCTTTGAATGAATTTCAGTTGGAGTTGCAATTTGAAGACAGAGCTATGCAGTTCACAGTTTTCCCAATACATGCAGCTATTATCATGCAATTTCAAGAAAACAAAAGGTAACTTACATGAATCAACCATTATGGATAATTTCTTCTTCCAAAGTTACTAAATCATGTAAACCTTTCAGTTGGACCTCTATAGATCTGGCTGCAGCCATTGGAATACCCATTGACGTATTAAACCGAAGAGTAAACTTCTGGATAAGCAAGGTACATACCGTAACTGTTGTGTTCTGCTTTAAACCATTTCAGTTGAAGGAAGCGCTAACTTGTAAAGTTTCGTGAACTTAGGGAGTTTTGAGAGAATCAACAGGAATAGGGTCAAATGTCAATGTGTATACGCTTGTTGAGTCCATAGCTGAGCCTGGAAAGAAGGAAACCGAGGAGCTTTTGGCAAGTGATGAAGAGAGTGAAAGATCGATAGCCTATTTGGAAGACCAGCTTCGCAAAGAAACGTCATTATACAAGGTATTGATGAGGGCAAATTTTGATCTACTTATAATTTTGCCTAAAATCTAAACAAATTATCAACAATGTTTCTCAGAACTTCATTATGGCAATGCTCACACAATTTGGTAGCATGGCACTAGAAGGAATCCATAATAGGCTCAAGGTATGTACAATCAAAAGCCATCAGCCCTCCTCTCGCCATTGAATTTACAAGTTTGTTTTCTTGTTTTGCTTTCTTTTGTAGATGTTATATGTTGGTGATCCTGCTTACGACAAGTCACTGCAACAGCTTCAGAGCTTTCTTTCTGGGTTAGTCGCTGAAGAGAAACTAGAGTTTAGAGATGGAATGTATTTGCGCAAGTCGTAGAAACTCTTTTATATTGTGTTTTATGGTGAACTAGTCTATCTTTTGTATCAAAAAAATCTCGTCGTCCCTTTAACGAGTTCTCTAACATCAAAATCTGAAATCCCAAGCCAAAAGCGAGTAAGTTAAGTTCACAAGTGAAACTAGAGAAAAACTTATCAGTCCCAAGCCCTATGTTTTACTAACAATAAGTTAAGCAAGGTCCATATGTTTTCCTATAAACTCAGTTTCTGACGTTTGTGAGAATATAATTTTGGTTGCTCTAAAATGCAGGCTTCTTCTATTTTTTTAACGAAAATCAATAGCGTTTGGTGACAAATCTAACGCATATTCCTTCATCTTCTATTTTTCCATCTAAATAAAATGGTGTGAGCTAATTCTTTATGTTTGTTTTCAATCCTTTTATAAATCTTTGTAAGCATGAATAACATTGCTTTTCCAACTGAGGGAACATATATTTGGTGTTATATTTTCGTGATGAAGCAATAGAAGGAGGTTGAGGCTTTGAGGCATCCAGTTGAAGGTGTGGTTGAGTAGTGAGTTCTCCCGGGTTCGGGTTCTTCACGGTTTCCCCTTGGGTTCGTCTTAGAGGGGACCTCTGGTCATCGTGAACAGGTGGTTCAGGTGAAGGTTACTGCTCTTCATCGTATCATGCTCTCTTGTTTTGTGTGGCAAGACTTCCCACTACTCGTAAGACAATTTAGTCTGTTTCTTCTACATATCCTGATAGGTCATGGTTTAGTTGAAGGATTCCAGTTTGTAGCTTATTTACACTTGTTCATTAGTGGTCTGTTTCTTAGGCTGTTGTTTCCCTTTTTGAGTTTGGTGTCCCCTATATTTTACAAGTTTTCAATGAAAACTCGGTTTGGAAGAAAAAAATGAAGTCAACACACATAAGTACCAATAAAAACCAAAAAGGCACAAAAGTGACCAGCAACTTAAACGTATCAAATGGCTCAACAAGAGGGATCACTAATATAACACACACAAAGACAAGGATGTTACAAGAGAAATGAGCTCACAGGTGACAGGACCATATCATCAATTAGGGGAAAATATTGCTTACAATCAGCACAAAATTTAAAATTGACTTTTGAAATTGAGAAATTTTTGAAAGTTTTAAATATTTAGCAAACAGGACGAAAATTTATGATATGTTGAATTATAATACCTGTAAGAAACATATATTACAAGAAGTAACTTTAAAAAAAAAAGAGAGAAAAGTTTCTCAGCTACATGATGTTTACACTAATATCGTGAAAACTATCTAATATATAAAAATATGTCAAAAACTACACGGAGTTTATGTTAATACATGTCACATGTACGAAGTAAATGATATTATGGTGGTAACAACACAATCGAGTTTAATTGATTTTAAACTAAGTTAATATGGTCAATCTGTAATTTATGGAACTTAATAAATTTAACTGATTTTATTAATAAACTTAATACTAATAAGAGTTAATACAATTAATAAGCTTAATAAACATAATATTTTTTCATACTTAATAAAATTTTCAAACTTAGTGAAATTAATTAATTTTATTAATAATAATAATTATTTAAACTTAATAAAACTAATAATTTATTAAACTTAGTAAACTTAAGGAATGTTTTTAATAATTGTACTGAAATTACTAAATTTACTAAATTTGATATATTTAATAAATTTATTAAATTATTAAACTAAATAAATTTATAAAATTACTATGTTGATTAAGTTTATTAAGTTTAGGATTATAGCTGATTAAAATAATTTTTTTAAACTTAACAAAACTTTTTAAACTTAATTTAGAAAAATTAACTTAATAAAATTTATTAAACTTAATGAATCATTAAGTTTATTAAGTTTAATAATTTAGTAAATTCCTTAAGATTAATAAATTATTAAGTTTATTAAGAAAATTAATTATGTTTTTTAAGTTTAATAATTTTATTAAGTATTAAAATATATTATGTTTATTAAGTTTATTAATTGTATTAACTTTAGTTATTATTAAATTTATTAATAATTCAATTAAGTTTATTAAGTTCTATAAATTACAGAATGATCCTACTAACTTAGCTTAAAATCAATTAAATCTGATTGTGATGCTGCCACTATAATATCATTTAGTGGTATGTATTAACATAAATTTCATGTGGTTTTTGACACATTTTGATACATCAGATAGTTTCTAACATATCAGTAAAAAACGAGAAAGAAAACCGTAAACCATAATTCCGGTTAAAAAAACTTTAGGAATTAGGGTTTTGAGTTACGCCGCCTAGTAACTCACTATATAAATAGAGCTTTCTCTTCAATCTCTACCATCTTCTCCATAGTCTCCTTTAGCTTTTGATTCTCTGTTTACTTAGATTTTATTCGTAATCGATTGTGTGTTTACAGTTTCTTTAGTTTGATTAGAAATAAGCCCGATGAAGAAGAATTCCCAAAAGATAGGAAGTGCCGTATGACACTTTAAACGCAGAGGCGGACTGAATCGAGGATTGCATCCGGTTTTTCGATCTCTCAATTCCTACGTTCAGTCTTCTCCCCACGACCGTACGCGGCCTCCTAACCCGGGCTCGTTTACGACTCGTGTCCGAAGCTGCACGAATCGGGTTGGGTTATCTTTACCGTACTTCCCACCGTTCCCGTGTCCGCCTCTGTGTGGTTGATTTTAAACGGGTTTCTGAGGGGTTTTTTTATATTATTATTTTATTTACTAATTGTCCGATGCCACGTCGAGGATAGCTTTTGTTGGCGATGATCGTCGATGCTACATTGGACATAAACGGATGTTGTGTTTCGCTTACTGATAGGAACCTGTGGATCTTGATTCTCTTGTGGTCTACGGAGCCATTTCGGCGATTACATTTTATTTTTAGTTAATGTTAGTAGTAGTGGTTAGTGGGAAGGATAATTGATGATGATTATTGCTAAAATATGGAATTACCGTCTGATATTTTTGATGTGAACAACGCTGCTTTACTGAGATTTACTTTCCACTAATAATTTTTGAAAAATTTGATTATTTTTTGTTTGGACAGTGACGATTGATATTAAGGTCTCGTTCGTCGTAACATAGGCCTTAAAACAGCCTATTTGCCGACCATTCTGTTATATCACCACCCATATTCTGAGTCCTTTTTTTCTCGATTTATTTTTTCAATTTAGCCGATGATTAAAACAATTAAGACAAGCATATGTCTGAATTATATCATGTTGATAAACCTAATCTTTTAATGAGGCTGTTTTGTTATTTGTTATGTTTTTGGTTTGAAGAAGGGTCAAGTGACGAATAATAATGCATAGTTCAGATGATCACCATGATTACAAATCTGTAGCATAGTCTTTCGCTCCTATCTGATGACCCTAATTCCAAATTCTTTGTTTTCTGTGTTTTCTTTGCAAGTTTTATGCATTGAATATCGTCATGTGTGCTTTAATTATTCTTATTTCAATTAAAATACTTATGAATGAAGGTTGGATATCTGTATTTGTAATCAGTGTCGGATTGAAATCTTCATGGAGCCATTGCGAGTGTAATTTTGAATACTTATTGTTTGTAGATTGAACATGCAAGATACCAAAAGATGTGTCGTTGTCAATTGGTGACATACCAATTCAAATATTCAAGAGTACATATCAAACTTGAAAGTGCCGACAATCCTCATCAAATGTTTTCCTTGTTGAATACGATGTAACTGATAGCCTCGTATATACTACCTGCTAGAGAAGATATTCTCATGTTGCCTCTTTATTGTGTTGGAATTCTAAATTTTGCAAAAGAATTGGCTCGGAGAGTAATAGAAAGCTTGGTTTACCAAATGCCAAAAAAGCTCGGAGAAACCTGTCGTAAGCATGTGTTATTAGAGTTTGTTTTCCCTTGCAATGTTTAGCATAGTCTTTTGCTCCTATCTGATGACATCTCTTTTCAATTTTGATTTTGCTGATTGTTGGGTTTACTCTTTTGTAACCACTTTGATTATTGATTTTTTGTTTCAAAAAAATAAATAATACGAGGTTAGTTGCGGAATTCTAAAGGAAATTAATGAAATTGAACATGGTTGAGTAGAAGATATCATCAACCCGTTATTGTAAACATGAGTAAAGACCTATCTTGATCAGGTTTAAGGTAGAAAAGCAAAAGAAAGAACCAAATCAACTGTATATTTGTTATTATGGTGGTTGAAACAACTGTGAAGTAACATACAGATAAATATTATTACTGTAAAGAAAATCTTTACAACAACACATCTGGTAATGCTTGATATTACAAGCGGAAGTACATATTTGTGGTGATCTTTAAGCATGTTTATCAGCGATGTTTAAGAGACAAGCACTGAGTTCGTGAGGCTTGGAGAACATTGCCATGTGATCTGCACCTTTGATCTCCATCACTTCATTCGGTGGAAAGTTGCTGATCATCAAACGCTGGGATTCCTCAGGTATCTGAATATCCTCTCCGCAGACGATATAAACACGTGGAACCGAACCGTACCCTTGTTCAGTAAACGGCTTTGTTCCCGAAAGATTGTCCGTAGATAAAGCAGGGTTTTCCCTTATCAACAGTTTCGCCAATTCAAGATCCTAATGCAAGAAAAAGAAAGATTTAGACTTTGGTTTAGTTACTACTACTACTAGCGATCACACTCATTTGATGGGAGACTTACTTGGACCGGAGATAACTGATATAGATTCTTGGCCATGAACTTTGGTCCCAAAACAACAGTACGCAAAGGAGGAACATGTGTTTCGTAGCTGCGAAACACCAAGTCCAACAACTCTTCTTGCGTAAGGCTCGGGACAAACTGCAAGATTTAAATGAAAAAGTGATCAATCAAATCATCTAACTGAATAAAAATTCAAGTGAAATTGGAAACGTTGCCTTTTCAAAAGGGTAAGAAGGAGGGTTCTTGGTGTCGGGCATAGTAGCTGTCAAGAAGACAATACAAGCGATCTTACGAGGGAAGATGTCGGCAGCGAGAGCAGACGGTATGCCTCCCATGCTATGAGCAACAATAATCACTTGTTCATCATCATCATCAATCGAGCTGAGAACCTCAAGTAAGGGTTTGGAGTAATCTTCTAGGCTCTGGATCTCCTCCACTTTGACCGTGCTTATACCCGAAGCAGCAAGATCCACAGCAACCACGCTGTGACCGGCAGCCTCGAGATGTGGTATTATCTTGTACCAACACCATGCCCCGTGGCAGACTCCATGGACTAGCACAAACCTCTTCTGTTTCTTTTTTTCTTTCTCCATTTGACTTTCTCTTTTTGATTACAGTCTGTTTGAGAACTCTCTTCTATATATCTGTGTAAGTACGATGGATGTTCTCACGTTACTGTCATAATTTTTGTTTTCTATATTATCCCCCGTAGCTTGCGGATCTTGGTTTCTTGAATTTAAAAGTAAAGCAATAAGACTTTAAAAGTACATAGCACAAACAGCTTATGCTTCTACTCCATTGACTTCTTTGCTGTTTATTCTCTCGTGTTTAGGCAATATGTGTAGAGATATCTTATTGGTGAAGTGAAGAAAGAACAATATTCGTGTAATGATCGCAAAAAAAAATCGAAGGCAGTGTGGCACGTGATGGACATTGGTATTCATCCATTCTTTGTATCAATTTGGCGGTTACAGAGAGTGAAACAGAATAAAAACCCTGGGGAAGAGCCGTCTATGACTCTTCACCCACCTTTCTTGACGCTGCTGCATCCACATGTTTTGGTAACTGAAAAAAGACTTCATTACCATCACATCTTTTTACCGCCGGCACACTTTTTTTTTACTATCATTCCTTTCGTATCAATAAATCATACTGCAATAACAAAGTTTACCTCACATTCAATCTCACACAATCCTTTTTGAATCAAACCCACACATATGTATTTTTCTTTCTTTTCAGAAGCTAGCATTGACAAGTACGTATGTCTCCCATACACAAATAATGGATGGATCCAATGGCCAAATCATCTGAAGACGCTTATATTTTCCAATCTTCTTGGAGAATATTTACTACTGACATTAATTCATACCAGACTACATTTTATCGACCTCCATTCCATGTTATAAGTTATTCAGACTATGAGAGGACCACCTGGCTTGAAATCAAAACGTGATTGTTCTGAATAGCTCTGGCTTTGGCATTCCTTCCGTTGCTCTCCATATTATGTTCTCCAGTTTCTCACATAACTTCTTGTAGAACTGCAAAATCCAATATACCATTAAATCAAACACAACAACGATGCAACTCTCTTTTGATAATGCAATTGCTGTAGATAAGATATTGTTTAACAAACCTTGTGGTATTCAAGTGTTTCACCGGCAGCCTTTCTAACGTCTACCATGAAAAGCGATGGTGCCACCTCGTAAACCTGCACATTACGTTCATTTTAAAACTATATAGAAACCCTTTTAATTGTTGATTCAAAAGTAAGTTATACTAGAGTTACAAGATGCCATTATCACCTCTATCACAACAGCAAATTGCCCTGCCTTGATTGAAGATAATCCCTCCAGCCTTGTCTGTTTGTCACACATAACGTGCATAATTAACAAACAATTTGTAACAATTCATAGCAAGATAATCAATTTAGGAACGTCAGAGATGTAAACTAAGTTTTATTGGCAATCACATCAATCTACTCATAAAACGTTTTACCGTTGCGAGTTTGAGAAGAAACGCATAAACACAAGTGATATGTATATATGCTCTCAGGATTTAGATACCTTGAAGTTGCGCGTATGAGCCCTAAACCCCATTGAGGTTGCAACAGCCTCAATGTTAGCAATTATCACACTAGGCTCCCTTCGAGAAACAAAACGGGTTTGCCTTTTCACAAAATCCTGCAGTAGCGAGATCTTATTGTATAAGCCACCAATATGCATGCAAGGAACATCACGGATTCCATTTCTATCTACCAATATGCCAAGCAACCAATTATCACATGAATAGGTAGTACCTGTCGCCTGTCAAATAGTGCTGATAGATTTAAGCCTTGTGATAAGGTAATCATCTCAAAGGCATTCATCATTAGGGGTCCCTCATATCTTCTCTCTATATTCTCCGCTACATAACTTCCCTGTGAACAAAAGTGCAACTGACATGGTCAAAATGTAGGTAAAAGCAACCAAAAGTAGCTTGAGCTAGGACAATTAAAAGATGTTATGCTTTGCATCTTAGTTACCACTTTGTGATGAGCACAAAGTTCAAGTTAAACACTGTACATGTGTGTTAGAAATTACTGTATTTACAAATTTCGAGGCCATTCCATAATCTTAGTAGGAGATACATGTTGATAAGTCACTGCGCATAGTTACAGTAATTATATTCTTAAACGACCTTAACAGTTGATAAATGAAATTTCACCACCAAGGAGCATGGATGATGATAGAATGAAGACGGAAAGACCAACCTCAATTCCATCGAAAACTGCACGAACATCATCCAGATTCACTTCTCCCTCTTCCTTTGCACGAGTAGGCATGTAATTTATTTTGAACCACCGATCATTCCTAATTCCTTGAATTTGAATACGCTGCACTAATTGGGAAACATCCACAGATAAGGAGATAAAAATTTTACTAAGACTTTTAATAATATCAGCAACTTGGAGACGAGACAGACAAAGCAAAACACTCACTGTATTGGGATTGGGGTCAAGTATCCTCTGTATTAAAGACTTTACGTCTGCGGAAAACCACTGTGGACAAGAAAACTCTGCTGCACTAATCTGTAGAAAAGTAATGATGACAAATTCAATTTTCCTTGATAAGGATGCTAAAAAGTGTTAAGTGTATCTTACTTTTCTGTACAAAGATGGAAGATCAGTCTCAGAGAAGGGTAAGAATCCAGCCATAATGACGAAAAGAATAACCCCGCAAGACCAAATATCTGCTGCTGAACCATCGTAGCCTTGGCCATTAAGCACCTCTGGAGCTGCATAGTTTGGAGTTCCACACGTGGTCCGCAGAAGTTCTACTCCCTTGATTCAACAGTACATAACAAAATGAATCAAAGAGCCAACTAAAAAAGAATTCGAGTGTGTGTGAGCACTTACTTGCTGAGGCAATGCACTGAGTCCGAAATCAGAAACCTTCAGGTTACCATTGTTATCGAGTAGAAGATTTTCTGGCTGCAATTATCATATAGTGTCACCACATAGATCATCAAAGCCTGGAATACAAGTAGAAACGTTCTGAAAAAACAGAAAGGAACAATACTTTAAGGTCACGGTGGTAAACACCCTTGCAGTGACAATGAGCAATAGCATCTATAAGCTGCTGAAAGTATTTGCGAGCCTCACTTTCTTCAAGTCTCCCTTTATGAACCTATGCATGAAGACAAGTCATCCAAAAACAAGAATTGAAGCGGAGAGCAAGTACTACAGAGACTTTAAGTAATGACAAAAGTATAAAATGAAACATACAATTCTATCAAAGAGCTCTCCTCCAGTCACAAACTCCAAAACGATATATATTTTAGAAGGACTCGCCAAGACCTACATCCCCAAGAAAAATCATCAGATGGATGATAGATATCTTTGGCAAAGCAAGGAAACATAGACATACCTCATATAACCTGACTATGTTAGGGTGCCGTACAATCTTCATTATAGATATCTCTCTTTTGATCTGGAAAAGGAGAGGATCAAAACAATTAGAAGAATAGCAAGAACCATAAGCAACATATAAGATTTAACAATGGAGAAGAAGGGTAAGGTACCTGATCAGCCATCTTGTTTTTGAGAATAGTACTCTTAGCCATGATCTTGATGGCAACGTTTTCACCAGTGTCTGTGTTCTTCGCAAACTTAACCTTAGCGAAACTGCCTTCACCTATGGTTCGACCAACCTCGTATTTCCCCAATTTCCTCGTTTTCTTTGCCATATTTATTTTCCTCTGATCCATTATTACATCAGCTGCAGCATCAAATCAGATTGTTCATAAGCTTTAGTGGAACCAAGGAACAGATTCAATTCCTCTAGTAAGTAACCAAACAAAATCTGGCGATTTGAAGAAAACCCAATTCAATTCTTAATGGTTCCAATGGAAAAGAGTCAACAACTTTGGGAACGTAAGAGTAGCAAAACAGGAAAAGTTGGTATGAGATTAGTAACAACAACAAGACATGAAAGGTAGTAACTTTGATCAGAGCATAATCAGAATCGTAATTGTGGACATCTAACAATCTTTTATCAGAGAATTAAAGGTAAATCCTTACCCTTTTTGCGAAGATTAATAACGAGCGATCCTCTCAGGTTTTGTTCGAGTGACTCAAAATCTTTTCTATGATTTTTGGTATTTGGGTGGACCAGGTGAAAGAAAACAAAAGTGGAACCTACTAACTTACTACAATGAGCCCGTCCTTGCTGTGAACAAAGTAACGACAACCCTTGGATGGATGTAGAATAGATCCGAACCGTTCGATGATGTTTTGTTTTATTTTTGTAATTATTTAGAGATGCAAGGATGTCATAAGCAACACTAGTTTTGTATTCGTTATTCATTTTGTTGTTTATTTTCTTGAAACGAATCAATATACACTCGCCACTGAGTCACTGCCAGCTATTCGTTTAAATTGTTATTATTTTATCTCAAATACTTCAAATTATTGGTTTTATATAAATTAAAATCCAACATTTATGTGCATACAGATCTTGGTTTGTGTTTCAGATCAATGTGGAGGGTGGTGACACTGAGCAATATCGTACATCCCTCTTGTATCCACACCGAATGCACACTCTACTCATTGCACAAAGACTGTGGATGACTTGATGCTACTCCAATGTTGATAGATATAATAAGTGGTTGTTGGCGAGAAAAAAAAATACTCCAAGCGCCAAAGAGCTTCTCTGCTTCACATTTTTTGTTCAAGGGGAACGTTAAATTTTTTGATGATATTAAATCCAAAAGTAATAACTTTCCGTTGATTATTCAGTTTTATAGGCAAGCTCTAAAGCATTTAAAAAAAAAAAAAGTAAATCAATGGCGTATGGGTAATTGAAGTTTAAACATTTTGCTTTCTAGATAAGGTAAGTTCTACTTTTTTATTCTGTTTTACATAAGGACAAAAGTAAGAAAAGAAAACTTGTCCGAATGATACACTCAAAAGAAGATAAGAAATCCAAAAAGAAGATAAGACTCAATTATAAAAAGGTGGAAACCCATGTTGGGGATGGGTCTGGTCGTGAAGTTGACATTTCTCCTCTTCCTATTTCTTTTCTCAATTCACTTGTGTCATCAATCGAGCCCAAACTCAAAACAAAAGCATGAAACTTCAAGTTCGACTTCGTCAACTCATTGTCTTGTTTCTCTTCTTGACCGTTCTTGAACATGCTTCTTCTTCTCGGATTTTGAAGATCGCCAAGCCTGATAGGCACGATATTGCCGCAAGCGCTCGTTGGCTTGTCTCTCAGAACATTTGGGGTGTTCTCAGGTATATCTAACTTTGCCTCATGAACAGAGCAAAACTCTTCTATCCATAACATGATTCTTGAGTTTCTTAAAGTATTGGGCTCTGAGTTGATTGATCTGGGTCTCTCTCAATTATCATATTATTACAGAAAGGTCGTTGCTTTTTTAGCAGAATGTTGTTAAAGTTGCTTAGTTTTGGATCACCAAAGCTTGATCCTTGTAAAATTGAGATTGATAAATGATTTGGGTTTTGGCAAAAAAAAAAGATCTTATCACTACTTCGATTATCAGATAACTTTGTTGGGTTCCTGAGTTCTTCTGTCGAATAGCTTCATCAACCTTCGAAGTTCGATCCTTTTAAAATGAATATTGATTTGTGTTTTGACACAAAAGTCAAGTAGGAGATCCGTTTAAATCTCTAATCATTGATAAGTTGAACAATGTTTTTGCTATGGGTGTGCTTCATCAAGAATGAGTGATACAATTGTAGCCAATTTTGTTACTAACTGTTTTTTGGTAATTTTATTCTTATTGCAGCACATTGTCCATTGAGCATAAAGGAGCGCCTTTCGGGTAATCTTGTCTTCATGAATCATATCCCAATGTGTTATTCTTTTTCTTGGTCTGTTAATAGGAATAATATTCTTTGTGGTTTTGGACTTCGAAAACAGGTGACATTCGACTTGATTTTAGTCTTAATCCGTTGATCGGTGATGATATATGTCTTCTCATTGATGTGTGCTATATGTTATATAATCATTTGTATAACTATAAATTATTAGGATCCTAATCTCTTTCAAAATTTATGTTTTGTTTGCAGGAATGTTGTGTCATATAGTGATGGTCTGCCAGGGGAAGGCAAGGGTATACCATACTTTTACTTGACAATGCTTGATCCGACCACAAGAAACGCATTAAAAGACTCAAGGGCTTCATTCGCAGTCAGTGAATCTCCCATTGGAACTTGCAAGAGAGATCCTATGGACCCTACTTGCTCTAAACTAACCCTCACCGGAAAGGTATAAACTGTCTGCAAAAAATCAAGTTCTTCTTATCATACTACAAGCTTGTTTCTTGGCTTGCTTATGCTTCGGTTCTTTATCTCATATAATGTCTCAGTTGTTGCAACTGGAAGTAGGATCTGAGGAAGAGAAAGTAGCCAAAAAGGCTCTATTCACTAAGCATCCAGAGATGATGGGTAAACGAACATATGTTTCTCTAATCTTGTTTAGCTTCAGGTTCATGAATTACTGTATTCATAAATATTTTTGTGTGGTATAGATTGGCCTAGGGGACATGAGTTCAGTGTCTTCAAACTGGAGATCGTCAATATATTCCTGATCAATTGGTATGGTGGAGCTAAATCCATCACTGTAGATGAATACCTTCGTTACAAGGAGTAAGTACCAATGTGTGAAAGGAAACATCGGTAATCTCTGAGAAACCGAGCTATGAGATTTTAGACTGCGGTTTTGTTTTAGTGTCTGGAGCTCATAGTTTGTGAATGTCTTTCAGGAACAAAGTCGCTTCCTTTTTGTGAAAATCTCAGCTGGAAATGAGCAAAAGGTGAAGAAGAAGCATCATGAAACTTGCATATTGAAACACAATAAAAGTATGTTTAACTCCCCTGTAAATGACTGTTGTTAATAGCCTTTCAATTACTTTTATGTGGACATGATGAACATATATAACTATTCATAAATGATCACAGTCCAAATTCAAATGTACAATATAAAAATATATTGCTATGAATAAAATTGACAAGTCTGTATAGCTTGATTTGCTGTATGTCTTGCTCTCTTTGTTTTTTATAGTTTTTCTTTGGCGTGTGATTATTTTTGTGCCATGTGATCTGTTATAAGTTTCTATTCAAGTTTCGAGTTCGTTAAGGAACGATCTCCATTTAGTAATGGTGTTGTGCTCTTCATTTTTGTTTTGACCTGTCTCGCTCTTCATAACCATACTGTGTTCTGGTGAAGTGCACTGATTGGACGCTGTGAAACGTTGTCGTTTTTAATTTTTTGGGACAGAAACGCAACAAAATTCTAGAGGCTGTAATCCCATCATTGACCGTTGAAATTCGTCAGATCACATCTGGACCGTCCAATTGCAAAGGATAAAAAGGAAAATACAAAACAGAAAAAAGGAAATTTACCGCATGACCGTTGGAATTCATCAGATCACATCTTAACCGTCCAAATTCATAAACAGAAAAAAGGAAATTTTGATAATAATACCGTTGAAGACAATCTCTATTTAATAACAGCTTCTCCCGCAAGAGTTAATCACAAAGTTTCCTTTCTTACTACTCTCTCTCTCTCGTTTTGCGTTTTATCTCTGTCTCAGAGGTTCAGGGCTTGCTTCTAATTAGGTCAAATTTAGGGTTTTTACTACCACCACATCGGGAACTAATTAGAAGGATGATTAGCAAACTCTCGACGTTCTACGTGCAGTTGTATAAGATCGTTGATGATTCTTCTTCGGATCCCATCATCTCGTGGAGCAAAAGCAGCCCCAACGGTTTCGTCGTTTGGGACGTGAGAAAGCTTCGCAGAGACATTCTTATGAAACCCTCTGGAGTGTTGTTGGGCAGAAACTCAACGGAGTTCATCGCGAACCTTCGCTCACACGGCTTTCGAAGTGTCCTCAAGGGTTTTGGTGAATTGGAGTTTGAGCATGATGATTTTACGAGAGGCACTGTGACGAGGAAGAAGAAGATGGTCAAGGCTTTGTCCGAGAGGTTTGATGCTCAGATCAAAGCCTTCAAGTGTAGATTCAAAGCCAAGAAACCTTCTTCTCTCAAAGTTGACTTGATAATCTCTTCCCCTATAAAGTAACTAACGCTGTAGTATCTGATCATCAAGAAAAGCCTAGACTAGGTCAAATGTAGAGAGAGTCTCTTGCAAAGTTTACTTACGGATCTGATCTGATTTAAGTTTCCTTCTTTTCTTAATTGTAACCAAATTTCTATTTGTTTTTAATCCAGAAACAGTATAAGTTTCGTAAACTCTTGTTCTATGCAGTTTGGTTATGTGCATTCATGTCTATGTGTGTGCCTTGACCAAGTATATGATGTTTCTTACTTGTGCTGTAAGTTTGTCCATGGTTCGAATGAATTTTGATAGTTTTCTAAACACAAATCAAAATTTCAATTAATTAATTTGCTTGTGTTTTACGTTAATTAACAAAACACCGTACTGGCAAATTTATAACAAAGACTACTCATGTTCTATAGAGTCATTGAGACGATGATGATGACCGATCAGGTTGTTGCCAATGACCCAAGGGAGTTGCAGCGGTGTAAATACTAGTGCTTGCAAGTAAGTACACATGTTATTTTTTTTCATATTTTGTAGTCTTGTCTAAAGGAGAATACATGCTCCACTCTCGCTTCTTCATACTCATACTTGTCCCACAAACTTAGATTCGTAGTCCATATACACACTTTACTTTAAAAACATCTTTCTTCAACACTTTCCACTAACCAAAACCATTAGCAGCGTAAGGCAAAAGCATCTAAAGACAAAAGTCAAGAGGAGAGGGAAGCTACTGCAGACATAAAGGACTGTGGAAGGTGAGGAAGCATCACTAGACTAAGACATAATAATGGTCACATAATGGAAGGAAAACTCATGTGCTATTCAGATTCTAAACTGAGTGTTCTTTCAGACCTTGTAAGTTTTCTGGACATAAATTTTTTCATCTTGATGTAAAAATGTAAACTAGATTCAACTTTCAATTACAACATACATTGTTTTGTAGATATTATTCTTTTGTTATTACTTACCTATTAACATATATCATGTGGTTTATTGTTGTATAAATTAAAAACAGAGCAAGAATGTGTCATACAAAAGGCTAAAGCCACCCGAAATGAACCAAACCGAACCAAAAATAAATGTCCAGGTGTTAACCGAAGCTCAAATCTCCGGTTCGTTCCGGTTTGATTATTATCAGTGATTAGGAGTCTCTGCGACAGTAAGAGGTTTGTGTGGGCAAGAGGTAAGTCAAGTGTGTGGCGACCATTGGTCTCTGGTAACGAGTGGCAAATATCTGAAAGCACGAACAATAAAAAAAATATCTCAATTCGATCTAAAGAGATAAAAAAGAATCAGATTTTCAACAAGAAGAAGAAAAAACTACTTTCGCTTTTGTGTGTTCCATCGATCTTTAGAGACTCAAAACATGGCCATGAATCCTCAAGCTGTATCGTGTAGCTTCGGCTTCGTTTCTGCTCCACTTGTCTCTCCCAGAACTTCGCGATTTGTCATCCATGCCAAATGTAAAAACTTTATCTCTGTCTTCTTGGTATTGATAATTGGATTTGGATTCATCTTCTTATTGTTGTTTTGTGGGTTTTGATGCTGCAGCGGAACCATCGGAGAAATCAGTGGAGATAATGAGGAAGTTCTCGGAGCAGTACGCTCGTCGCTCTGGGACTTACTTCTGTGTTGATAAAGGTGTTACTTCTGTCGTCATCAAGGTTTGTAAAATTTAACCTTTAAAGTTTCCAACTTTACCTGTGGAATTGTTCTCAGTAGTGAATATGTAACTCTTCTGTGTTCAAAGATTTCGTAAGCTATTTGGAGGAATATTTAGCGGGTTATCTTGATTCATACAGTAGCTATTTGAATTATCTGGTGGAATTGTGTTGAATAGGCGGTAGGTTTTTGTCTAAAGTTTCTATCTTTCTGGGTTGATTATGAACTACTTGGAGAAGAAATTGAGTTAGTTCATGGGAAGATCTTGAAATTTAGTGCTTATTAACTGATAAAGTTGCTGAGTTTTCTTCTTGTAATAGGGAAGGAGTCTGCAGAAGAAACTGAGTTGGTATTAGTGAAACATCTTCTTAAGTTCTAGTCTTTAACTAAACCAAGTGGCTAAGTTTTCTAGCTGTAGAATAATGAATCTACATAAGAAACTGAGTTGGTATTAGTGATCATTCTTGAGTTCTAGTGTTTAACTGACCAAGTGGCTAAGTCTTCTGCAGAAGAGATTGGTCGATGCATGTGAAAATGTCCTAGTCCTTGACTAATGAAGTGGCTGTTTCTTGGAACAGGGTTTGGCTGAGCATAAAGATTCGTATGGTGCACCGCTTTGTCCTTGCAGGTGATCTTTGCCTCCGGGTTAACATTATCTTTTAATAGCATATGAAATTTATGTATGAACCCAACAAAGTCTGATAATTTGTTATTTTGGGGTGTAGGCATTATGATGATAAAGCTGCTGAGGTCGGACAGGGCTTTTGGAACTGTCCTTGTGTTCCAATGAGAGAGAGGTAAGAAGTAGGTTATATTCTGTGTGTGGGTGTGCGGTGTCTTTATATACTAAGCATAGGTTATATGTTTAGCTGGACTGTCAACTACTTGTTTATGGTTAGTAATTGGATAGTATTCACTAGCATATGCACGTTGAGCTTCCATAGAAGTTACAAATGCCATATTTCGAACAGATCTGTGCAGCTAATACTCCTGTACTAAAGTATTATCATTTCTTCCTCAGGAAAGAGTGTCATTGTATGCTTTTCTTAACTCCTGACAATGATTTCGCCGGGAAAGATCAGGTAACCAACTCTCAAATCAAGTATACTTTCCGTAGTTGCAAGAGTGAAATTCTTTTTCAATGTTAAGCACACCACTAATGGTTTGAAGCAACTTAGAAGCATTGAGATGTGATGCCCTTTCTCTTCAATTTGTTTTGGTGCAGACTATTACGTCAGATGAAATCAAAGAAACAACAGCTCACATGTGAGAAGTACTGATTCAGAAAGAAATGTACCACCAATGCATCCCTGTACATTGATACCCCTCATCATCTTCTTCTTCTTCTTCTTCGTTCTTATGTACAACTATTTCCCTTGTCAGATAAAATACTTTAGTATGATGATCTTTTTTTTTGCAAATGATTACAATGATATAAAAAAGGATCCGACTTTATGCTGAATGTCTTCAGTAAGCTTTCATCAGATGTGTGTTACTAAAACTTTTCACTCTATCTTTGGTTGCACATACATTATTAGTATTTTTGTTGCTGACATGTTAGATCCTAAAATATGTGGGTTTGAAGGCAGACACTATGTCCAAGATTCTTGCAAGTTAATCTGCTCTTCAATGTCAGAATCTCACAGCATAGCTTAACTGAACAAATCAGCTTCTTGGGATCAGTAACACTTGTCTGGATTAATAACATGTTGTCACAATCGCCATTAAACATATTTCACAGACCAGAACCGTTCTGTTTTCTTTTTTTATGATTTGATTTTGGGGAATTCTTGAGATTTATATGATATCGATCCAAACTAAGCACTTGCACACAGTGCAGAGGATACCAATGCGATTAGATCAGGCCGAGATACGACACTAAAGCGAGTCAATCCTTATGCAGAGTTGTTCACTCAACCTCTATACTAGTTCGACTATTTGTGGCCTTAAAAAGTCAAAGCTTGTAAGAGCAATTGGTGAAGCTTGTGAATGTGTTTCTCTAGGTGTTACCACAAGTATCTAATAACATTCTATGTGTTTTCAACTCTGTTTCAGAGATTTTCTGTGCTGGAAAAACAATAATCATTTTGCATGTTTGTAATTTATTAACAGTACCAATTAGTGATTTTACAGTATCAGCCGTACCGGTGACTATATCCTTCACTTGAAGTAATCATCAGTTTCCATACTCAAATTATATTTTCATCAGCTGAGACAAAACAAGGATCTGCTGTGAGTGACAATCAACGAGATAAATACATATCACAATGTTTTTAAATACACTGTTTCATTGAAGTTCTGCGAGTTTTCATTAAAGGTATGACAATGCACACATAAATGAATACTAACCAAAAAAAAAGTCTAATTTGTTTTGCAGTTACATTTATATATATGCGTATTCAAAATAAAAATATGCAGATGCATAAACAACTTCACTCTCTACGATCAGCTGCTTCATCAGGTAAACTAATAGGAATCTCAGAGTAGCCGTTAGCTAGAGAGATGGTAGAGTAGATGCCTGAAGAAGTCTGTTCTCATAAACATAGCTTGAAGACATGTCTGGAAAATCTTGAGAGAAGGAGAAGCTAGGGTTACCGACCGTATTACCACCACAAGTGTCCTGAAAATCAAAGCAGAAATCACCTGGAAGCATGTTTGAGAAACTGGGATCTACAACGTTGCAGCTGTTGGTAGTATCACTTATACACATCTTCTGATCAAAGCCATAAAGGTCATCATGCTGCATCAACTGATTCAACTCGTAGTTACTCACAGATTCTTGTAACCCTAGAGGGAACACTGAGTAATCTTGTATGCTTGAGATGCAAGGATCTTGAAAGTTGTTACCCATACGCATATTCTGATCATAATAACCACCATAAGGCATCAACTGATAATGTAACCCTGATTCTTGTACCGCTGAGTAGTCTGAAACGCAAAGATGTTGAAAGTTGTTGTTGTTGTTGTTGTTGTTCTGATCGTACACATAAGAGTCTTGTGGGTACTTGGTGAACTGGCTAGGGTTCAAAGAACGTTGACTATCCTCCAAGTTTGCCTTTGCCTCAAGAAAACGACGCCTTTCTTGCAATTTAGAGTAACTTAGTTCCAAGGACTGAATCAGTTGGTTGATTTGGTCGACAGAGTAGTAGTGATCAGAGATTGGATACTTAAGTTCTTCAACATTCCTCTTCGCCTTCTTCTTGAGACTGTTGGTCATCTTCTTCTTATCCTTAGCCTTGTTGAGGAACTCGTAAAGGTTGACGCTTTTCTTGCGTCTAATGGCTTCGTCTAAATGGATGTAGCGGAGAGCCAAGTCTCTCACTTTGTCTCTGTTCTCAGGCCATGTATTCACCTCCCCATCTGGTCCGTAATGAATGACGCAGGCTTCGATATCACAGAGAGTTGTAAGCTCTTTAGCTTTCTTGAATACCGTCAAGAGTCTGCTGTTCAAACTCGTTGCAGCGAGTGAATAAGAAGATGAAGACGAATTGGAAGAACGAGGAGGTCGCATGGTGGCTTTGCTTTGCTTGTTTGATTCTCGAAAGCAAGAAGAAAACAAATGAAATTGCGTTAAGTGAATTGGAGTCTGATGATATATTTATAGATTTTTCTTTGACTTGCGGTGAAAAAAGGAAATATCTACTTCAGAAAATTATATAGCCGTTGGGGTTTGTGAAAAAAGGAAAGATTTACTTGAGATCTTTTTTGGTAATATCATGTGCCTCTAGATTTTGTTTGATAGATTTTCGTATGATATCAAACTTACCATTTACGGGCTTGTCGTTTGTCCCAAATATAAATATACCAATCAGTGCCGCGCGTGCCCAAACAGCAAACGCACCGTTTTAAAACTTCTGTACAACTATTTCCCTTGTCAGATAAAATACTTTAGTATGGTGATCTTGTTTTTTTTTTGCAAATGATTTAAAAAAGGATCTGACTTCGTGCCGAATGTCTTCAGTAAGCTTTCATGAGATATATATATATATATATATGCTACTAAATGATTTGACTGATTAAGAAATAGAAACAGGAGTTCTTCCTCCACACCTCACAGCCAAAGCTTCCATTAACCTTTGGACATGCAGTATTAGTATTTTTGTTGCTGACATGTTAGATCCCAAAATATGTGGGTTGAAAGGCAGACACTATGTCTACGATTCTTGCAAGTTAATCTGCTCGTCATTGTCAGAATCTCACAGCATAGCTTAACTGAACAAATCAGCTTCTTGGGATCAGTACTTGGCTGGATTAATAACATGTTGTCACAGTCGCCATTAAACATATTTCACAGACCAGAACTGTTCTTTTTTTTTTTATGATTTGATTTGATTTTGGGGAATTCTTGAGATTTATATGAAACTGGATCCAAATTAAGCACTTGCACACAATACAGAGGATACCAAATCGATTAGATGAGGTCGAGATACAACACTAAAGTGAGTCAATCTTCATGAATAAATTAGTCACAAGTGACTGGAAGAAATCGATGTTACCACAAGTATCTAACAACATTCCATGTTTTTCAACTCTGTTTCAGTGATTTTGTATGATGAGAAATCAATAATCATTTTGCATGTTATTAATTTATTACCAATTAGAGATATTACAGTATCATCAGGTACAGGTGACATCCTTCCCTTGAAGTAATCATCAGTTAATTTCCATACTCAAATTATATTGTCACTTCTTTTTTTTGCCTTACGATACTACCATGAAGAAGAATGATGTAATTGTCTTAATGAAACTGAAAAAGACAATGAGAAAGAGGAATAAATGGCACGGGGATAGCTAGAGAAAGAGTGTGAAGTGTATGGATTATAACTCTGAGTGTTTTGCAGGACAATAGTATGAAGAAGTGTGTATTCTCTTTTGGACAAGGCAACACGAAAGACATGTCCCTACTTGAAACCGCTGGCCTTTCCTTACATTGCGTTGTTTGGCAACAGCCTGATTGTACTTCGTCATTGTCTTAAGGACTACGTAACATGAGTACACTTTGTTATAAACAAGTTTGCTGTTTTGTTCTGATTGCTACACAGAGTGAGAGAGAATAAACGTAAAACAGAAGCAATTGTTTTGAAATGTATTCTGTTGAGACAAAAGAAGGATCTTCTGTGACAATCAACGAGATGAAGACGTATGACAATGTTTTAAAATAAACTGATTTATTGAAGTTCTTCGAGTTCCATTAAAGGTATGACCGTGCATACATATATGAATAATGTATTAGACCGAACAAAAGGTCTGACAGTTACATTTATATATATGCGTACTCAAAATAAAAATATGCAGATGCATAAACAACTTCACTCTCTACGATCAGCTACTTCATCAGGTAAACTAATAGGAATCTCAGAGTTGTCGTTAGGAATGGTGGGGAGCTAGAGAGATGGTAGAGTAGATTCCTGAAGTAGTCTGTTCTCATCAACATAGCTTGAAGACATGTTTGGAAAATCTTGAGAGAAGCTAAGGTAACCACCACAAGGGTCCTGAAAATCAAAGCAGAACTCATCTGAGAGACAAGGATCTACAACGTTGCAGCTGTTGGTAGTATCACCCATACATATGTTCTGATCAAAGCCATCAAATAGCTCATGCTGCATCAACTGATTCAACCCGTAGTTACTCACAGATTCTTGTAGCTCTAGTGGGAACATTGAGTAGTCTTGTGTGTTTGAGGAGACGCAAGGATCTTGAAAGTTGTTACCCGTACACATGTTCTGATCATAATAACCACCATAAGGCACAAACTCATGATAATGTAACCCAGATTCTTGAACCGCTGAGTAGTCTGAAACGCAAAGATGTTGAAAGTTGTTGTTCTGATCATAAACACAAGACTCTTGTGGGTAGATGGTGAGCTGGCTAGGGTTCAAAGAATGTTGACGATCGTCCAAGTTTGCTTGTGCCTCAAGGAAACGACGTCTTTCTTGCAACTTAGAGTAACTTAGTTCCAATGACTGAATCAGTTGGTTGATTTGGTCGACAGAGTAGTGATCAGAGATTGGATACTTGAGCTCTTCAACATTCCTCTTCTTCGCCTTCTTGAAACTTTTGGCCATCGTCTTCTTCTTGTTGAGGAACTCGTAAAGGTTGACGCTTTTCTTGCGTCTCTTGGCTTCGCCTAACTGGATGTAGCGGAGAGCCAAGTCTCTCACTTTGTCTATGTTCTCGGGCCATGTCCTCAGTTCTCCGTCAGGCCCGTAATGAATGACGCAGGCTTCGATATCGCAGAGAGTTGTAAGCTCTTGAGCTTTCTTGAATATCGTCAAGAGTCTGCTTTGCAAACTCGTTGGATTGAGTGAATAACTTGAAGAAGAAGACGAATTGGAACAAGAGGGAGAAAGAGGTGATCGCATGGTGGACTTTCTTGTGGATTACGGAAACACGCTCTGTTTTTTTTTTCTCTCTCTCTCTCTGGTTCTCGCAAACGAAGAAGAAGAAGCAGAGCAGCAGGAAGGATGGTATAAAAAAAATGAAACTGCGTGTGAAACTGTGTGAATGGGATTTGAAATATTTATAGATTTTTCACACGGGGAAAAAAACATGATTTAACAATTTCCTTTTTTGACTATATTGAGCCGTTGAGGATTGTGAGAAAAGGAAAGATTTACTTCAGATTTTCACTCCTCATTAATGAAGGGTAATCTCATGTGCCTTTAGATTTCATTTGATTTGTTTTAGATTTTCCTATGATATAATGAGAATGCAAAAACTATTGATTTGTTTTGAAGCGATTTTCAGTTTAGAACGAGCTATTTGATTTCCGGTTTACCCAATTTATCCGACGGAAATATGTGTTTTCACTCTCATGTTAAATTGAGTTTGCGCCGGTTTGGTTTAGATAAACACAATACTTGTAAAAACCCAAGAATGTTAACCGAAGGAATGACTATAAACCCTAAAATTTTAACCTTCTTTTATTGCATTGTAGTGTGCAGTTATTAATGTAATGTGCAAATCTAGAATTATGCATGGATCACTTTGTTAAGGCCGACTTATGTATTACAATTCACAAACAAACAAGGATCACTTTTTTTTCTTGAAATCTTTGATCAAATCCGTAAACTTTGCAAGAGATTCTCTATTTTTGATGCAATCTACCTTTTCGCGGATTAGTAACAACAGTATATAGAACAGACACAAGTGGAGCTTGCTCCCATATTCTTACCAAAAAAAAAAAATAGAACGGACACAGGAGACTAGTTAGTAAACGTAAAGAGGAGATACTATCTTATTACATAAAACAAGATATTACAAAACATATACCGTTTCTTTAAAAAAAAATCACAAATTTCATTATAAGAAGAGATGAATCTTCGATCAGATTCTCTCTACTTTTGCGAAGTCTAGGCCTTTTCTTGAATTTTCTTGGTAGATCAGATACGTAGGCTTTGAAAGAGATTCTCAACTTTGAGCGTAGTTTCCTTGGCTTTGAGTCTACACTTCATGATTTTGATTTGAGCATCGAACTTCTCAATCCTCTCCGACAAGGATTTGGCCATCATCTTCTTCACCAGAGGGCCTCTTGCGAAATCATCATGTGAGAACTCCAATTCCCCAGGACCTTTTACGACCCTTCGAAAGCGATGAGAGCGAATCTTTGCGATAAACTCTGGCAAGTTTCTGCCCAATACAGAGGAGGATTTGAGAAGAATGTCGCTGCGAAGCTTTTTCAAGTCCCAAACGATGAAACTGTTGTTGTTGCTTTTGCTCCACGAGATGATCGGATCCGACGAACGATCGTCCACAATCTGATATAACTGGAGGTAGAATGAAGAAGAAGATCCCGTTGGGAGTTTGCGAACCATCTTCCTTAATCGAAACCCTAACGAATATTGAGAGAGGGGGAGAGAGTAGGAAGGAAATTTTCACGAGTGATTGAATGAGAATAGCTCTAAAGCTTTATCATCTCCTCTTTATATAGAGATTGATATAACGGTCACGAGATGATCAATTTCCTTTTTTTTTTTTTATCTTTTTCTAATTTCCTTTTTTCTTTGTATACATTTGGACGGTCAAGATATAGTCGGTGAAATATGAACGGTCAGTAATGGGCTCTCTCTCCCCAAAACGACGCTGCGTCTTTGCCACCAATCAATGCCGCACGTGACTAAATCCTCTTAGCTTGGGCATTCAGTGCTTAAACGCAGCGTTTTAACAAGTTTAACTTCCAGCCCAGTATCATTCTTTACTCGATTCCTCTAGCTCTTCTCTTTTGTTTTTCCTTCTTTTGTCAAAAGTAGTAAGGCAAGAAACATTTTTCACTTTTTCTTTATTTGCCTTACGTATCGTAATGATTTGACTGATTAAGAAATAGAAACAATAGTTCTTCGTCCACACCTCAAAGGGAAAGCTTCCATAAAATATGTTGATCTGTCCACCATTCTTGCAAGTTGATCTGTTCGTCAATGTCAGAATCTCACAGCATAGCTTTTAACTAACAAATCAGCTTCTTGGGATCAGTAACACTTGTCTGGATTAGAACATGTTGTCAGACTCGCCACTGAACATATTTCACAGACGAGAACCGTTCGTTTTTTTTTTTTTGTGATTTGATTTTGGGGGAATTCGTGAGATTTATATGATCGGATCCAAACTAAGCACTTGCACACAATACAGAGGATACCAAAGCGATTAGATCAGGTCGAGATACAACACTAAAGTGAGACCATCTTCATGAATAAATTAGTCACAAGTGACTGGAAGAAATCGATGTTACCACAAGTATCTAACAACATTCCATGTTTTTCAACTCTGTTTCAGTGATTTTCTGTGATGAGAAATCAATAATCATTTTGCATGTTTACAATTTATTAACAGTGTACCAATTAGAGATATTACAGTATCAGGTACAGGTGACTATATCCTTCCCTTGAAGTAATCATCAGTTAGTTTCCATACTCAAATTATATTTTAACTTTTTTTTTATTCGCCTTACGATACTTACCATGAAGAAGAATGATGTAATTGATTTAACGAAACTGAAAAAGACAATGAGAAAGAGGAATCAAAGGCACGGGGATAGCTAGAGAAAGAGTGTGAAGTGTATGGATTATAACTCTTGAGTGTTTTGCAGGACAATAGTATGAAGAAGTGTGTATTCTCTTTTTTTTTTGAATGAATGTTAAATTTATTCAAGAAAAAAACATTTTTACAATGACTGCACCATAAGGTTGAAAGTTTAGAGAATTCTTAAGAAAGGTAGAAAGGATCTAAAAACTTTTAGCTAACTAAAAACCATGTTTCCATGGCTTTAGAATACTTGCTTACTCCCTTGTTACGTAAGCTAGAGATTCGATTTTTCACAGCTTTGTCTACACCTTTGATCAGAGCTGCAGGGTTGTTGGGGCACTCTCCATGCCTTCTCCCATTCCTCTCTTTCCATATAGCATTTAGAGTAGCCTGAAAGACATATCTGAACAAGAACAGATGGGTCGAGTTCCAGTTTTATGCCCTACTTGAAACCGCTGGTCTTTCCTTACATCGAGTTGTCTGGCAACAGCCTGATTGTACTTCGGCATTGTCTTAAGGACTACATAACATGAGTACACTTTGTTATAAACAAGTTTGCTGTTTTGTTTTGATTGCTACACAGAGTGAGAGAGAATAAACGTAAAACAGAAGCAATTGTTTTGAAATTTATTCTGTTGAGACAAAAGAAGGATCTTCTGTGACAGTCAACGAGATGAATATGTATCACAATGTTTTAAAATAAACTGATTCATTGAAGTTCTACGAGTTTTATTAAAGGTATGACCGTGCATACATATATGAATAGTGTATTAGACCGAACAAAAGGTCTGACGGTTACATTTATATATATGCGTATTCAAAATAAAAATATGCAGATGCATAAACAACTTCACTGTCTACAATCAGCTACTTCATCAGGTAAACTAATAGGAATCTCAGAGCTGTCGTTCGGAATGGTGGGGAGCTAGAGAGATGTTAGAGTAGATTCCTGAAGTAGCTGGTTCTCATAAACATAGCTCGAAGACATGTCTGGAAAATCTTGAGAGAAGCTAGGGTTACGGACCATATTACCACCACCACAAGGGTCCTGAAAATCAAAGCAGAAATCATCTGGAAGCATGTTTGAGAGACAAGGATCTACAACGTTGCAGCTGTTGGTAGTATCACCCATACACATGTTCGGATCAAAGCCATAAAGGTCATGCTGCATCAACTGATTCAACCCGTAGTTACTCACAGATTCTTGTAGCCCTAGTTGGAACATTGAGTAATCTTGTGTGTTTGAGGAGACGCAAGGATCTTGAAAGTTGTTACCCGTACACATGTTCTGATCATAATAACCACCGTAAGGTATAAACTGATAATGTAACTCAGGTTCTTGTACCGTTGAGTAGTCTGAAACGCAAAGATGTTGAAAGTTGTTGTTCTGATCATAAACACGAGACTCTTGTGGGTAGTTGGTGAGCTGGCTAGGGTTCAAAGAATGTTGTCGATCCTCCAAGTTTGCTTGTGCCTCAAGGAAACGACGTCTTTCTTGCAATTTAGAGTAACTTAGTTCCAAGGACTGAATCAGTTGGTTGATTTGGTCGACAGAGTAGTGATCAGAGATTGGATACTTTAGTTCTTCAACATTCCTCTTCGCCTTCTTCTTGAAACTGTTGGTTATCTTCTTCTTCTTGTTGAGGAACTCGTAAAGATTGACGCTTTTCTTGCGTCTCTTGGCTTCGTCTAACTGGATGTAGCGGAGAGCCAAGTCTCTCACTTTGTCTCTGTTCTCGGGCCATGTATTCACCTCGCCATCAGGTCCGTAATGAATGACGCAGGCTTCGATATCGCAGAGAGTTGTAAGCTCTTTAGCTTTCTTGAATATCGTCAAGAGTCTGCTGTTCAAACTCGTTGCAGCGAGTGAATAAGAAGAAGGAGACGAATTGGAAGAGGAGGAAGAAAGAGGTGGTCGCATGGTGGAATAAGGATGGTATAAAAAGAAGAAGAAGCAGAGCAGCAGGAAGGATGGTATAAAAAAAATGAAACTGCGTGTGAAGCTGTGTGAATCGGATGTGATATATTTATAGATTTTTCACACGGGAAAAAAACATGATTTAACAATTTCCTTTTTTTACTATATTGAGCCGTTGAGGATTGTGAGAAAAGGAAAGATTTACTTCAGATTTTTCACTCCTCATTAATGAAAGGTAATGTCATGTGCCTTTAGATTTCATTTGATTTGTTTTAGATTTTCCTATGATATATGATTGAGAAGAATGTAAAAACTTTTTTTTTTGAACAACGAAGAATGCAAAAACTATTGATTGTTTTGAAGCGATTTTCAGTTTAGAACTAGCTATTTGATATCCGGTTTAGCCCAATTTATCCGACAGAATTGTGTGTTTTCACTATCATGTTAAATTGAGTTTGCCCCGGTTTGAATTAGATAAACATAATACTTTTAGAAACCCGATATTGTTAACCAAAGGAAGACTAACCGTAATTTTTTACCGTATTTTCTTGGATGGTAGTGACGTAGTGTGCAAGTCTAGAATTATGAAAATGCCAACAGGGATCACTTTGTTAAGGCGGGTCACTACCCACTTATGTCATTGCAAACAAACAAGGATCACTTTCTTTTTTTCTTGAAATCTTTGATCAGATCCGTACGTACAACTTTGCAAGAGATTCTCTATTTTTGATCAACTCTACGTTTTCTTTGATTAGTAACAGTATAGAACACAGACACAAGATACTAGTAAACGAAAAGAGGAGATACTGTTTTTATTACATAGAACGAGATATTACAAAACATATACCGTTTCTTACAAAAATAAACATAAATTCTTTTATAACAAGAAGAGATGAATCTTCGATCAGATCCTTAAATTTTGCAAGACATTCTTTAGTTTTGACAATCTCTACTTTTCCTTGAATTTTCCTAGTTGATCAGATACGTAGGTTTTGAAAGAGGTTCTCGACTTTGAGGGAAGCTTTCTTGGCTTTGAGTCTACTCTTCAACGTTTTGATTTGAGCATCGAACCTCTCAATCCTCTCGGACAAGGCTTTAGCCATCACCTTCTTCGTCACAGGGCTTCTCACGAAATCATCATGTTCAAACTCCAGTTCTCCAGGACCTTTGAAGACTGTTTTGAAGCCATGAGAGCGAAGCTTTGCGATAAACTCCGTCAAGTTTCTGCCCAATACAGAGGAGGATTTGAGAAGAATGTCTCTGCGAAGCCTTTTCGAGTCCCAAACGATGAAACTGTTGTCGTTGCTTTTGCTCCAGGAGATGGTCTGATCCGACGAACGATCGTCCACAATCTGATATAACTGGATGTAAAACAGAGACGCTGGGAGTTTGCGAACCATCTTCCTTAATCGAAACCCTAGATTTGAATCGTGAGAAAAGGGAAGAAGACAAAGTAGAAGCAGACACCCTAAACCTCTGAGAGAGGCAGAGAGGGTAGGAAAAAAATCTTTCGCTTGTGGTCGAATGAAGATTAGCTCTAAGAGCAGGTCCAACGGTGCTCCTTAACCGTGATCCTAAAGGAAAAGGAGAAAAAAAATAAATGAAAAATACAGAAAAGAGAAGGAAAGAGAAGGAAGCGACACTTAATTCGGGATTTAAAGGATTGGTTAAGGAGTCTTACGTGGCATGGTTTAATTGGATGCGAGGATGTGTGCTTCTCTCCTCGTCGGGGTTTGTCGAAAAAAAAATGAAAGTTCATTTCTCGTATTCTCCGATATCTTCTCTTCTCTCTTTGGCGATTCTGAAAGCGATCAATCTGAGGAGAGCAAATCTGAGGCGTCGATTGGTCGATCTTCTCCGTCGATTGTTCGATCCGGTCCATCTTCTATCTATCTCCGTCTTCCTCTACACCGATCTCTTCTCTTCTCTCTTGGCGAATCCGCATGCGATCAATCCGAGGCATCGATTGTTCGATCTTCTCCGTCGATTGCTTCCTCTTCCTCCCCGTAGCTTCTCTTTTGCCAGCAGTGGGAGAAAGAGTTCTCCACTGTCACGATCATCTCGCCGACGTCTCGCATCCTCAGTGTAAGTGTGGTTCCTTGTCTCCTATTTTAATTTTTAGATTAGGGTTTTTCTGAAATTGTTTTGATAAAATCGTTTTGTCGAGAGTTGAGATTGATGAATGTGATCCGTGGTTATGTATTAAATTATCTGAAATTTCCTAGAGTTATCGGTTTTGTTGAGAATTCATGTGTAAATTTTCTGGAATTTTCTAGAGTTATCGTTTCATGTGTAAATTTTTTTCAGTGGGTTTTTCCCGTGGTTATGTAGTTGAGATTGATGAATGTGATTTCATTGTTTTACAATGTTTCAGAATTGATTATGTAGTTGAGATTGATGAATGTGATTTTTTGTTGGTTGTGTAAGGGTTAATGTTGCGTGGGAGTTGCAATGAAGAACTTGTCTCTGAGAAACGACTTCAACCTCATCAACGAAAGAGGTAAAGTACACTACACTTCAATGCTTGTTAGAGAAATAGATTAGGTGGAATTAAATGGATTTGATTGTGTGATGGTATTTGTTGGTTGCGGGTTAGAAATTGATTAGGGTGAAGTGCTTTACATTTAGTTGTCTTGGTTAGAGATGAGTTGTAGGTGAAAGCATTGATTGCAATTAAAAACTTAACTTCACCAACTAAAAACTTTAAACCTCCGAATTGCTGAGACCTCCGCGCTTTTATGCTTGGAACATTTTGCTCAAGCAATCATTAATGAGTATCTTAGAAGACCGACGCCAGAAGATCTTCAAAAATTACTGGATACTGGAGAGGAGCGCGGATTTCCCGGGATGATAGGAAGCATCGATTGCATGCATTGGGAATGGAAGAATTGTCCGACCGCATGGAAAGGTCAATATACACGTGGATCAGGAAAGCCAACAATTGTTTTAGAGGTTGTAGCTTCAGAAGACCTCTGGATATGGCATGCATTCTTCGGCCCTCCAGGTACCTTAAACGATATCAATGTTCTTGATCGATCACCGGTTTTTGATGATATATTACAAGGTCGAGCTCCAAAAGTCAGATATTCGGTTAACGGACATAACTATGGTTTGGCTTACTATCTCACAGATGGTATTTATCCAAACTGGGCTACTTTTTTCCAATCTATTCGAGATCCGCAAGATGAAAAAGAATCCTTATTTGCTACAAAGCAAGAAACTGCCCGTAAAGATGTCGAGCGTGCTTTTGGGGTCTTGCAAGCTCGATTTGCCATTGTCAATAATCCAGCTCTTGGTTGGGATACAATAAAAATTGGAAAGATCATGAGAGCATGTATCATTCTACATAATATGATCGTGGAAAACGAACGAGATACATACATACTTACCAATGTATCAATTTTCCAACAACGGGAATCAAACCGACCGCATGAAGTCGATTTCAACTTTTCAGGGGAGATGCCTACAAATCTCCATAATATTATGAACATGCTGACCATTCGGGATGAAGTCCGTGATAACATAATACATCAACGACTCAAAGCTGATTTGGTTGAGAATATATGGCAAAAGTTTGGAACTCATTAAGATTTCTACTAATCACGTTCATGATTTGTATTTCTATTATTAATATGTTTTATGTAATTTTTATTAAAACTTCTATGTATGTTTTTTTTTAAATCATTCTACTTTTATGAAATAAAAATTTTTTAAAAAAAATTTAAGGACCTTAAATGAGGTCCTCCCAATGGAGGGTGAAAAATTAAAAATCCTTATAGAAGTCCTTAAGCTAACAAAACCCAAAATTAATTAATACTTTAATGTTAAGTACCCATTAGAGGACCTCATGGATGGAGGTGGTCTAAGTTGCGAGTACTATATAAAGATGATTTCAACGGTCATGATCAAGATGATTATTTGATTACCGACGGTCAGTTTCAAAGTACTGTACAAAGTCGGTTCGGTATCAATTTTGCATTTACGGGTTAATACAGTAGGCTTTATGTTTAGAGAGATTTACTTTCTAAGTCACATTATGACTTTATCTATCATAATAGATCACTTTCTTCTACTATGATACTTTATGGAATTGAAAAGACAAAGCTATCCTTGTTTAAATGAAAGAGAATAATGGTGTTTTGTTTTTCTTTTCAATGTTAAAACACGACGGCAATTCTTTTATCGCCGACGACGACAATTCAATTCTCAGCCATGATTACAGCAAGTCCTCTCAATCCACCACATACATTTGCCCAGAACCCATTAATTTTGCTGAAAAAGGACACCATAATCTCTTCAATTTTCAGTGTCTCCACGGATCTGTGAGCATATGAACTCGGACGGGCCGGCTCAGCTCGCCGTAGATCTTTGGAGGAGATCAAAACTCTGAAGGAACCATGATTTCTCAGACCGACGCCAACGTAACATTGCACTTTGTAGATCTGTAAAATTATGGAGCCAACGGTTGTTTGTAAAATTAGAGTTGTGCGTCTTATACTCTGTCTTGGTTCCTTTTTGGTCATATTTGTTCTGGCCGTGAGAAGAAGAGAGAGATTAATGATCATCCTTTTGCTGCTAAGAACATCTCGAAAGCTAAGGTCTAAATCTATATCTTTGCTCATCTTTATATTGGCCAATATAATTTTTTGAGAGCAATAAGGTGAAAATATAATTTTTTTGCAGGATATTATTTGAGAACAATAAGGTTGTTTTTAGATAGGAAAATGCTCTCGTCTGACATTAAGATTAGTTGGTCGTTATGTGAATTTTTGTTGATTTGTCTTGCACTAGGACATGGTTGGCCATCAAAGAATCAAAGTGAGTTTGCATATTTTAATGTTTCATGAATGTTGTGCTATTTTATAGTTGAGCTAGTGAGGGTAGATTCTTGCATTAGGACATGGATGGTCTTCATGGATTTGTGAGCATATGATATCTCCGACGCAATTGTTCATCTCTGCCGTATGATCTTCGGAGGAGGTAAAAAAATTGACGGAACCATGATTTCTCAGCCTGACATCAATGTAACCTTGCGTCTTATACTCTGTTTTGTTTCCTCTTGTGTTAAGCTATTCTCTTAGAGGAATAACTGTTCCATCCTTTTGGTTTATCAAAATAAGTAAAATGTTTTCCTTTGTGTTTCCTTTTGGTTTATTAAGTTTGTGGTGCCGCATCAAAAATAGGGAAAAGGAAGACAAACAACACAGATGTACATGGGAGGGGGCTACGAGTGGACATAGGCATTTCTATTGCTTGTGTAAAAATTTGTATCCATATGTACAACAAAGAACAATTAACGAACATGTACACTGATGTAGAGTTATCCACATGTACAACAAAGAACAATTAACAAACATGTACACTGATGTAGAGTTATCCACGTGAACGATCCATATATACATCAATTTAGATTGTTCTTGCTTTTTAATTTACTTCATTGCTTGGGTTCAAAATTGTTTTCATATGTACAACAAAAACCAGTCAACATGGAAACATTTTCCTCATAATCACCTTGTACATGGGTATTGCTATCCACATGTTCACTGAATTGTGTGTGTGCCTCATATAGGTATCCACATGTACATATTTACTCATTGATAAACTGAGAAGCTATCCACATGTTCACTGAATTGTGTATGCTTTGACTTATAAGTTTACATATTTACTCATTGATAAACTGAGACATAACTTGTATTGTCTTCTTTATCTACAATGTTCCAACAATTTACTGAGGGAAGAGACTTTGAGAGAAATACACACAGATTATGTGATTAACTAGCAAAAAAATGGAAGCTCAGATAAAAAGGTATTTGCTTTCTATTCAGTAATGCATTCCTCCTCTTTCACATCCTCAAGCTTTATATCCCATTGTGATGATAAAATCTAGAAAAAAAAAGAAGCTCCTCGGAGAAAAAGGTATTTGCTTTCTTTGTCCTGATCTAGAGAATGAGAAAGGTTGTAGCTTTAGGTCTTTTTTGCTACGTGACTTAAAGGGTACTTATACCCATGGATTATCTGTTTCCACAGTGACATTGCAGCTAGCCTTGAATCCATAAGAAGATTTCTATTTTGGTGGACAATTCGGGATTGGCTCATAAATTGTTATTGCTGATTGGTGAGACATGACCTTATTTAGTATTTGGAGCTTTTGTTCTTGAGTTGACTTCTGATCTTCACAACATGACCTGACGGTGGTGTTCATGTTTTATTGTCCTCATTGTTTCTGTTGTTGCCCACCGTAAGTTCCTCAAGCTAAGAAACACAAGAATATTCCAAATCTTAAGATGAGATTCTTCAATTTTGCAAAAAGATTGAAACTTTGTAAGAAATTAACATCAATTTCAAGAAAAAAAGGCAATTACCTACAAGCTAATACCTTTGGAACATGGAGGAGGAGCATATTAATCATATTCTTAGTTTCTTCCAACAAAGAAGACAAACCAGAGTCATTAACACAAAAAAATTGACTCCTCTGATGGCGTTCCCAAATCTCAACCCCCATTTTGTGATAATCCATCCGAAGAAGGAGACGGCGAGGATGTAGTTCGACTGTTCGAGGAGACCCTCTTCCGTCGCCAACTAAACGATCCAGGGATGGCTGAGAATGAAGGTAAAAAAATTCAGAGTAAGGAATTCATGAGAAGTAATAGCTGTGGGAGGAGGAGAGGAACATAAGACAGAGGAAGAGATGTGAGATTAGTGGTTGGCGGCGGAAGAGAAGAAGATGGTACGGTGAGAAGAGAAACATAATTTTTTTTTTCATGTTAACTGCGGATATAATTGTAATCTTAAGTTCTTTTTTGTTTTGAAAACTTGAACAAAGTGTTTCAATAACAAAATGTGACTTATTTTGATATTATAAAGATGGAAAGTGATTTGAGATGTAAATTATTCTTATATAATTTATTATGTTACTTCTGTCCTAAGAAAAAAAAAACGGCGATGTGGTCAATTGGTGCCCAAACGGCCAAACTTATTGCAAAACGGTTTGATGCCTTCACGGGCTTATAGTGGCCCACATAGCCTCTGGTTTTTATTTATTTTATATCATTTTTCGGTAGGTATTTATTTTATATCATTTTAGTATAAACGGATTTGTCATAAACTAATTTCTTAAACTATATTTCATTTTATATATTTTTATTTTATCATCTATAATAAAAATAAAAAAACTTGTAAAATATTTTGGAAATTAACTTATTAAATTAATCCTACGAAATATTAATGTTTTATCATAAACATTCAAAACAAGTACTTATATATATAACTACTTATTAGAAAATTAATTTAATCTTTCTAAAATAAATGTGTAGGATGATCATACCAGAACTAATGCATCAATATGCAGTTAAGCATGTTTTGTCGAGAGTATTATTAGAATGAGTAACTTCGTAGAAAGTATCGTTTAAGAAACATTAAAAAAAATCTAAATAAATATTAAAAATAATTTACAAATAAATGATGATGATAATAAAAGAGCATTAACAACTAATTTTCATGTACTTTTAAACTATAAGAAATTCAACTAAAAACTTTCATGTTTGGAAAAATAATTATTATTTGAAGGTGTATTCAATTAAAATTTTATAGAAAAGTATATAAACTGTTCAATTAGATCGAGACTTAACCATAATAAGCTTCTATCTATATCGATACATCATCATTTAAATTTTTATCAATATGATTTTTTATCAGTAAGAGACGCCACAAATGAATGGAAGTAAATGAGCTGCTTTCAAATACGTTTAGCTAGATTTTCCTTTGTTGGACTTTTTTTGGCATTGTTCTTTGACATATTTACACCTCAGGTCACATTTTGTCTTCTTAATATTATCATAAGTCAGATATTGCTCCTAGAGCACTTTTGCACAAGAAACCATACATATGAGCATATAAAATTCTCAAAATATCCTTATTACTTTCTCAATCTAGTTTCATCGTAACTAATCAGTTTTCCTATGTGTGTACTTTGTTCCTGTTTCCTCTTGCTTATTGTTTCATCACCATTTTTCTATCTCTCTCTTTCTCTCTCTCTCGCTCTCACCACCATCGGGCTTATAGCTGATTCTCATCTCCATGAGAATTGTAGAATCATCGATTGGAGACAAATTCCAAACAGAGAAGAGAAAGGCTGGAGCTTGCCGGAAGAGACGAATTCCGTAGTAGAAGTGGAAGATTCACAGAGCAATCAATAGGAAATTATGGGAGGAGAAGTGTAGCAGAGTGTATTAACATGTGGCAGGAGATGGTGATATCGATTCTTCCTCTCTAAATTTCTTCAGCCGTTCACACGCCTTTAGAGCCCCTGTGTGTGGGTATTAGCGTCAGATCTTGTATCTTTAAACAAAAAGACATGTGCTTTCACCTATGGCGTATCCTCCACCGTTTTCCATCCTCTCCACAACCATTCTCCGCCGTCTCTGTTCCCGCACCGCCGTCTCCACCAACATTCTCTACCACCTCTGCTAAAATTCGAACTTTCATCCTCTGGTTTGTCCAGATTCGAAACTGAAATCTTACCCTCACAGCGAAGAAATGGTTAGATTATGATGTTTACAATTTTGGTTTAGAAAAGATAATTTATTATAATTTCTTCTGCAAAACTCTCATAGACCATCAGAGAAAAGAGGTAGAGCTGATGCACAATAATCTTTTTCTCATCCTTTACAAGATCTGTAAGAAGAGTCTCTTTTAGCGTTTTCAAGTTTGCTTCTTTTCTTCATCTGCATTTACTTTGTTTCATTGTTTGGTGAAAGTTTATATTATTTTTATCTTGGCTTTATTTGTTTCTCTTCTTTGGATTCTTCTTCTATCTTAACCTATTGGATAAATTCATTGTGTGTCACATGTTATTAGCAAAAACAAAGTTGGTTTCTGTGTGATTTGTGTAACAGAGAATTTGTTTCTTGTTTATGCAGAAAATGAGAACTTATGCCTCTAAGAATTTCCAACTAAGACATGTGAGGTTAATCTTTTGTGAGAGAGTCGTTAGTATGGAATTATTGTTACAGAGAGACAAGTGAGTAGTGAATTGGGCTATTATACATATTTTGCAGTGTACATGTGGACATGACACCAACAAAAACTTTGTGTACAATGATGATTCGTTTTGGTTAATTATTCTTTTTAGATTGGTCTATTCATTAAACTGGAATACATGTGTACACCTAAAGTTCTATAATTTGTACATGTGACATAAAAAAAAAACATTGTACGCGATAAAGCTTGTACAGATGTACAATCATATCAAAACATCAATGGTATCAGGTTTATTTACAAACATATATTAACAACAATGTAAGCTACAAAAAAAACACATCTGACGGCTCTTCCATCATTGGCTGGACCATTATCTGCAAACACACAAAAACAAAAGATAAGCTCAACTCATATGTTTGAAATACATAAGCACACACACCAAAACAAAAGACAAGCTCAACTTATCAATACATAAGCACACCCATACACAAATAACAAAAAAAAGGACACCAAATGTTTACTGGCGTATCGAGCAGTGCGCTTATACAAGACCTTTGCAGACATTTCATTGTACACGTAAGACAAACCCGTATACGAGAGTTACTGTACACACATTCTAATTTATATACTCCATTAACATTACGCTAATAAAAACCTGTGCAGTTATTTTATTGTACGCGTCAGCCAAACTCGTACACATGAATAGCTGTACACGCATTCACACGCCTATGTCCAGCCAGACTCGTACACGCGGATAACGCAAAGCCGCAACCGTACAGGCAAATCTTTGTACACGTATTCTAAGATTATGAACCACACGTATTCCCATCACTAGCAGTACACGGATGTAGTCGTACAAGAATTCAGGGGGTTCTTCACACATAAGAAAAGAAAGAACTGAGTCCCTAAGGTTAAACAGCGGCCCGAAGCAAGACCGTAGGAGACGCCCAAGATCGGGAGTCCCTTTAAGCGCATCCCTAACCACCAACAGATACCCTAAGGTTGAGTAATTGTTCAAACTCCGGCTAGGGAACCTATCCGTTTCAAACAACCTCGGCGGTAAAAGCTCGTCAGGACCGTCGTTAGACTGTCGCTCGTCTGCACCAAACCACCCCATCAGAAACAATTACTTCTCCCGAAACAATTACTTAAAAAAAATACCAAGGGCTTCAAACCAAAAAAAATTACTTCTCCCGAAAAAATGGAGTTGGGAATTCAAGAAATCTCACCGTAAACAGGTTCCTTCCCAGAACGCCGCCGCGGCACCGACGGTTCACGGCGGATGTGGGTACTCTTATCCCCTGAAAACAAACAGAGAAAACACTCAAATCGAAACACTCTACTCACTTCAACTTCAAAAAGCCCTCAGATGTCAAGCCAGAATGGAAAAAAAAGGGGACATCGAAAAAAAAAACTAAAATAGAAAAAAAACTCACCGTCGACGTGTTCCTCCCCAGAACGCCGCCGTGGGGGGACCATTCTTCACCTGCGGGGGAGCTATTAGCACCTGCACAACTCGAAATAAAAGGTGGAGTTAGTGATCTGGCCAAAACCAAATGACATCAGGGAGTGAGGAACCAATTCTAAACAGGAAACCTTAATCGCCGCCAAGAAAAAACATCTGAAACCTAACTCACCCGATGAAGACAGACGACCACTTCTCCTCATAGCATTCACAGATCGGAAGCTTGTAATAAGTATGTAGTCACCGTCGGGAGAGGATGATGTTTTCAAAGGTATCGTAATCGTCTTCCTCTGTTTCGGTTTTCGGTTATTAAAGCGGAGGAAAGCAAATGAATTAACTTATGGGATATTTTCCCTTCCAAAAAACCCACGGGATTTCAAAATTCAAACCCAACTAAACCTAAATACAAAACCTAACTAAACACAACTAGTTGGGCCATTAGGAAGGCAAAGAAGTATTTCAACATAAAAAAAGAATCTAGGTAGTGGAAAGTGTCTTATTGTGGTGTCAAAAGTTAGAAAGTGACTTCATATGTAAAACTCTCTTGTTCTTTGGATTTTTTCTGATGTAATTTGTTGTTTTTAATGTAATTGATAAGCCATACAGTTGATTCTAGGCCGACGCCTCATTGTGATCGTACTTATGTTAGGGACCGTAAATGACAATGTAATGTTTGTTTTGTTGTCGGGCTTTGGATGTTTTTTCTACAACGAATGCTTTGAAGTTTTAATATACAAAAGAATATTCTTTGTATGGGAATATTTTAAACATAGTTAATATTGCCAAAATTAAACTTTCTTATTTTGCTATATTTTGCTAATTAGTGACTAGCCAAATGTGTTACAAAAAAAAAGTGACTAGCCAAAATACAACTTTGTATTTTTCAAATTAAACGTAGTCGTAAAATTATCAAAATAAATGTTGTTTATGATTTAATACAGACTTAGATTAATTTATCTCTTTTACCCCTAACTAAATTAAGAAAATCAGTAAAAGTTATAGAATTTTGATAATTAAATAAGTATAAAAGTGAACATTAAACTTTTAATAATTGTTGTGAAAACTTTTAAAAGTCTGAATAAATATTAAATTTACATAAAAGATACAATTATAATTGTAAGGTGTATAATTATAATTGTAAGGTGTATTATCTATTTGGTTTTGAGTTAAAACCAAAACAAGTTAATTAGTATTTAAAATTGAAACTTCGGTTAATTTTTTTTTTTCAAATCATTATAACACTGACCTCTAAACTAGAATGTACATATAATAATGTATCATAACCAACAAAGGTAAAAGTGAAGTGTGAACACAAGAGTCTCTCCATCTTATTTCTTTACTGAAGAAAGACAAGCACAAGGAATCTAAACAACTTTGGCAAAAGGCAAAAAAAGTTGAAATAAACAGCCTAAAACCACTAATCAAAGTCTAAAGATTGTATCTATCTCATCATTTACTACACGTACACAGATACAAAATACATACACTACTATACATAGATGATAGACCTCTCTGGAGTCTTAGCTACTAAGAATACAATAATTAATATTACCTACTATACTCCTCCCCCTTTTTGTTATCATTTCATTATTTGGTTCCCATGCAAGAAAATGATAAATTTTCAGTTGCAGAAGTGGTAAGCTTGAGCCTACTGTAGGTATATATGTTATTGATCGAATTAAAATGCAATCAGATTATCCGAAGTATATATTTGTTTGAAATCTATCTGCAATCTCAGATTGCTGGGTCAAAGAGGCCTCTAGTAACTAAGACCGTTTAGTATAGTGAACTATAGTTGAAATAAACAGCTTTTCTTTTACACCTTTTTTTTTATCAAAATTTTTTGAACACCTTCTATAAGTTATATTCTTGCAAATTAAAGGGTACCCACAGACCGAATGCCAACAATCACATCTTGTAGAATTCTCATATAATAGTAAACAAAATACTAAATTACAGAAATATATGTCAATGTCATGGAAGAAGAAAACAAAATTAATTCCCAGAAACAAAGGGCAAAAAGCAGAAATAAAAAAGCTAAAAAGTATAAACTTTTTGAACATTCATAAAGCTGAAAACGACAGTATTGTTCTTGGTTAAAAACAGTGTTTTTTTTTGAATAAAGCAAACACCCATAATTGCTTCAACATGAGAAATTAACTAAATCATCCTTTTTAGCATGCTCATCTTACACACAATCACGTATCATTAACATCTTAACTCTTAGATATATATCATATTATCTCAGTTTGACCCGGAATCAGTAGCTTTAAGGCTTTAACTAATGTAGTGTCCGTGAATATGATTCCTCTTCTCTTAACAGTAATGAGATTGTTGGCAAAAAGATTTACTGAACAAGGGTTTATATAAAGTTACAAAAAAAAAACAAGGGTTTATATATTTGTAGGACGAGTTTTTGTTACAAAGTTATATCTATATGCACATGATAATAAGCTTACAAATCAGTAGAATCAGTAGATTTTAAAAAATATATATTTTACCAAAAAAAATCAGTGGATACTTTTCTCCAAGCTGTGATTTTTTCAAAAATGAACACAGCATCATACTAAAGTAATTATCTCTTAAAACTATTAACTTGCAATACTACCACTATAAATTAAATACATTACATTATTAATCTAGATTGCAAAATAATCAATTTGATATTATTGAAGATCTAGAAATAAGTTTTATGCTTAAATAGTAGCAGTAAAAATGTTAATTATTATCTTAGAGAAATAAATATAGATGAATAAAAAACTGATTTTACAGTTGACAAAAAAAAACTGATTTTACATAATGTTGACAAACATCATTAATGCTCTGTATACAAATCAGTTGAAAAAACACATGTGAATCAATCAAAGACAAATTCTCCAATCAATAACTCTCTCACAAAGGACGTATCTTCACTTTTACCTACTAAAATCTTTGAATTTTTAACATCATAAAAATTAATTATTAAAAAAAAAAACATGAGCATAGTAATAATGATGATGATACAGCATGACCAAGTCCACAAGTTTAACAACAACAACAAGCAAACACAACTTCCCTCCCAAAATCTCTCCGTTCTGTTTTGTCAAATCTCTCTCCCCACAAAAACCTCATCTTTAAACTTTCTTTTTTTTACATGGCTTGTCCTCTTCTTCTTCAACAACAATTCTACTCCCAAAAACCCAATCTTTAATGGAGATTCAACGACCAATCATCAAGCTCATGGTTCTCCACTCAAACCACGACAAAAGCGGCGACCACCTTTCCCGGCGAGAGTCTCTCCCCGGCAAATCCAAATGGAGAATCTCCTTATCCCGATCTCCATCTTCTTCCTCTTCTTCAAAATCCAACAACAGCTCACCCTCCCAAAAAACAGAGATTCCGACAGAGTTCCTCTGTCCGATCTCTGGCTCCTTAATGTCCGACCCAGTCATCGTCTCCTCCGGTCACTCCTACGAACGAGCCTGCGTCCTCGCTTCCAAAACCCTAGGGTTCACCCCCAGCCCTCTTCTCCCGAACTCCCCGCCGGATTTCTCCACCGTGATACCTAACCTCGCCTTGAAATCCGCGATTCTTAGCTGGTGCGACCGCCGGAGCTTCCCGCCGCCGAAGCCCCTCGACAGCACCGCCGCGGAGAAGCTCGTCCTCTCTTTAATGGAGAAGACTCATCACAGGCCTCCGAGCTGGAAAGTCTCCGTATCGGAGAAAGAGCTTATCCAGGCGATAAAGGACAAGCCTTCGGTGAGACTCGACCACGCCGCGACGGAGCTCGACCGGAGACCTAACTACTTCAACTCGAGCTCCGACGAGTCGGTCGCCTCCTCGAGCCGAACTCTACAGCTAGCGACTCGACCTAGCTGCTTCTCTTCACCCTCATCCGCAGAAATCGAATCTCTAGAACCAAACCCTAGTCCTGAGGAAGAAGCCTTGCTCGCGAAGCTAAAGAGTAATCGCATCTCTGAGATCGAAGAAGCTTTGGTTTCGATCAGACGCGTCACGAGACTCGACGAAGGTTCTAGAACAAAGCTCTGTACGGCAAGGCTAATCTCTTCACTTAGGTCACTTATAGTTTCTAGATACGCTACCGTTCAGGTGAACGCAACTGCTGTTCTCGTGAATCTCTCTTTGGTGAAATCTAATAAAGTGAAGATCGTACGGTCAGGAATCGTTCCCCCGTTGATCGACGTTCTCAAATGCGGCTCTTCCGAAGCGCAGGAGCACTCCGCCGGAGCGATTTTCAGCTTGGCGTTAGAAGACGAGAACAAGACGGCGATCGGAGTTCTCGGAGCGTTGGAGCCTTTGCTCCACCTGATCCGAGTCGGGACTGAGTTGACTCGGCACGACTCGGCGCTTGCTCTGTATCACCTCTCGCTAGTGCAGAGCAACCGAGGGAAGCTCGTGAAGCTCGGAGCCGTTCAGGTGCTTCTTAACATGGCGAGGTTAGGACAGACGATGAATAGGGTTTTGTTGATTCTCTGCAACATGGCGTCGTGTCCGGTGAGTCGACCTGCGTTACTCGACTCGGGGGCTGTGGAGTGTATGGTTGGGATACTGAGAGGGCCTAGGGAGGTGAGTGAGTCGGTTCGGGAGAGCTGTGTGGCGGTTTTGTATGGACTGAGTCATGACGGGGGGCTGAGGTTTAAAGGTTTGGCTTTGGCGGCGAACGCGGTGGAGGAGCTGACGAAGGTGGAGAGGAGTGGGAGGGAGAGGGCCAAGCAGAAGGCGAGGAGGGTTTTGGAAGTGATGAGAGCTAAGATGGAAGATGATTCTTCGCCGGAGAATGAGGAGATTGATTGGGAAGAGCTGTTAAACTCGGGTAGTGTGAGTCGAAGCCAGCATCGACTCGGCGGCGACGGTGAGAAATCGCGTGTTAACTCGTCCGAGTTTTGACGTGTCTTTTTTAACTCGTAATTTCTTTGCTTTTTTATTTTTATTTAATTGTGGATTTTAAGCTTTTTCTTTTTTTCCCACTTTTTTTTTTTAATTTTCTAAATAATAGGTTTGAGGAGTTGTAATTAGTTGGAGATGAGATTTTTATTTTGTGAAATTTTATGGCTGGGGTGGAATATTCTTGTATTTTCTGGCAATTTGGTTGGGTGGCTTCTTTTTTAAAAATCCCATCCTTATTTTTCGTATTATCTTCTGCTTTTTTGAAAAATTAAAAAAGAAACAATTGAAAAAAGTTGTAAAGTAATGACTTTTATTTCCTTGAGAGATGGAATTGATTCTCCACGATATATTAAAGTTGATAGTAGAGAGATGGTATTAATCTGATCTGGCCTCTTTAATTATTTGCATCACATGTAGCATAGTGTTTAGTCAGGAGTCAGTAACCAAAACTTGAGATGAGAATGACGAGATAGAAAGCTTGAAAATGAAATGCCGTAGTTGGACCTTTTGTCTGAACTAGTCTGAAGACTGAACTAAGTGATGTAGGTACAGACGTATCCAAACATGCATGGGCACTCTAATAGGATACAGTTGTCAGACCAAATCACAATCAAATGATGAAATATTATCTTGGGTAGATGATAGAGGTGGAACCAGACGTTATGAAGCGAACAGATCTTTGACGCCAATGTTAAAGATTTAGTTCTGAAGAAAGAATGGTTTACATAGTTAAATGATTACATCATATTTTTATAAATATATACCAAAATTTATTGCAAATATGCATCAAACAATACAAAACTAAAGTAACACTAATCAAAAGACCAGAGTTCCTCTCTCTACTTTATCTCTCTAAAATAGATCTTAAAATTAGGTCCGGCGGACGGCCGGCGCGTGAGCCTGCTTGCCGTCGCCGAAGCCCCCTGTGCAACCATCGAAGCTTCTGGTCTTCGCTTCTACCTCACCCCCTTGTCCTTCCGCCTTGCTTGCGCTCTGAAACAAGACCCTTGACGGTTCTGACCTTGGAGTTATGGCGCGGTCGCGTTGAGGATCGGTGTGGTGAAACTCCTCGTTCTGTTTTTTATGGGTGGTTCCTTTCCGAGAGGCGGAGGTTCTCACAGCTCCGTCGCCGTCGGTTCTTGTTCCCGAGAAGCGAAGACTTCTTTTGCTCCGTTTTCGTCGGTTGTGGTTGCCGGAATGTGGAGGCTTTGTTAGCTCTGTAGTCGTCGGTTCTGGTCGCCGGAGAGTGGAGACTCTTTTAGTCTGGCTCTGTCGGCTTTAGTTTGGTCTGTGTCTTTTGACCTTTAGTGGATTTCATTAGTGTTTCGTTCGTGGTTGGAGTTTCTCGATTCGTGCGCTTGGGATCTTATCGGTTGGATATGTCGACTGAGCTTTCGATTGGTATCGATGAAGTTCTTCGGTTCAAAGTTTGAAGCGATGAAGAGAAGTAGAGTTTCGTCGGAGTCTTTTTGGTTCTGAGATCTGACGGAACGAGATCGGCGGCGTGAAAGCTCCGGTGAGAAAGCTCCAGCGGTTTCGATCGAGTCGAGATAGAGGAGGCACATGTCCAGCAAATCTCTACACATGTCCGGTTTCTTCAGTTGCCTTTCTTGCGGAAGTCGCCGGATCGTAATGGGTTTGATCCTGAACTCAATAGGGGTATTGTGTGGCTCGTTTGTGTGTTTGTGGGTTATATGTTGCTGGACTTTGGTAGTATTAGTCATGAATATGTAACTGGGTTTGGCCCATCCTTTCTTTAATATAAAAATTCTTTTGACGGCAAAAAAAAAAAAAAGTAACACTTATCAAAAATAATATTGCCGTTTAATTATGAACATATGTTATTGACTTGGCTGAGGCCCTCATGGCAAACTAAAACTAATTTTATTTTTATTTTTAAATTATTATATTGAAACAACGTTGTTTTAAACTATTGTATGTAGATCAGACATTAAACTATGTTAAACTGGAAAAATCAATTTGTTGATTAACTTGATGAACATTTAAATAAAATTTTAGTGTTACTTTAGTTTTATATTTTTATATAATATGAGATATGTCTTTGCCTCTATATAATTCAGATACAGATTAAACATATAATTACACTTCAGATTAGGGTCGTTTTACCAGAGTGTCCCATTAGAAAATTGATTACCGACACAAGTAGAAGAAAATCGGTTTCTTGTTAGCTAACTAATGTTCTAGAAGCTAATGCTCAAGAACAAGCCATCCCAACCTAGTTCATGATAAGCCCACCAACTTCCTGGAAATATGATCAGCAAAGAACAATGGTTAATCAGTTCACTGTTTTAGAAGCTTCAAATATATAAAACTTGGTATTATTCACCAAATCATTAACACAAAAAGTTATCACAAATATCCTGCTTTCATAGAGTGGAAGCACAGCAACAACAACAACACGAAGTAGATAAACATAGCAAGAAGTGAAGGTGAAAGACACACTTTGGTTGTATTTAAGGAGAGGGAGCCTTTGGCTCAAACTGACAAATCTGACCAGGCCGGACCATCTCGTTCGTCTCCAAAACCTAAGGTAGCAACGATTTCTTGCAGAACAAGGTCCTTGACATCTTCTTTAAAACCTTCTTTATAAACCCTTCTCACCCTTTGGTTCCAGGGCTTTTAGTACCCTTCCTTACTTTGCTCTCGATCTGGCGATGTATGATTGAGGTTATCTTCTCTTATTGTCGACTGTGTTCCTAGGGATTTTTCAACATACACCATCAGAATCGGTTGGGCTACATTACACCAGACTTCTGAAGTTTTGATCCATTGAATGTCTTCTCACCCATGCAGACATTTTATTTTCATCAACACTTCTGATATAAAAACATAAATTACTTATCATTTTCATTTAACCATACGACAATAAAGAAAATTGGGATCAGTGCCATCAGTCAAGAAATCAAGATTTCACAACTGTTGACCACCATAGATCATAGATTTTCAACAGAACTTCATGCACATGGATGAGTACTAACAACAGTAAGCTCACTTAGGTTCCCTTGCAAGGAGGTTTTTCTAAGGCTCGTTCTCAGGTTTACACGATGGTGATAGCAAAAGTGTCCAATATGTCTAGAGCCTGCAGATGATCTCATTCTCACACCTTGAGCTCAAAGAATATGCTGGGATTGTCTCCTTACAGGGCTACTCAGCTTCGATGGAAAGCCAAACAGAAAACTTAAAGTAATGGATAATTTTCTAACAAGCTCCCTCGTGCTCGGTCTGAATTGAATAGAGAGCTTAGGATCTTTATGCTTGTGTGATGTATCAGATTGTGCTTATGTCTCTGAAAGCTGAAGGATTCAGTCTGAACCACAACAACACTAAGCTAGCTTTCAGGTAAAAGCCACGTAGAAGAGTAAGCAGTTTTTGTTGAGGTTCTTGATGAACAAGAATTAACAAACACATCAATAAGATATTATACATTACAGACACATCACCAAAACACTAATAAGAAGCACCATTAACAATGTCAACAAAATTTAAACTAAGAAAAAACAACAATCAAGAATCTCTAAATAAAAAAACAAACAATCAAGAATCTCTAAATTAAGAGTGAAAACTTCTTAGTTGATAGCATCACACCTTCGCCGGATCTCTCCTCTCCCTCCGGTCAAAACCCCGTAGACGCTCAGCTTCTGCATGGCTCCCGCGAAGTCTCTAAAGAACCGAGCCTGATCCCTCGCGTATAGCTCAACAAAAGGCCTGGTTCTCGGATCCGAGTACAAACCATGATCCGACTCGAGCAGCCCGAGACCTTTCGGAATGTTCTGAAAATACATGTTGTCGAACTTGTTGGGAGTCATCACGTCGTTGAAGACCGAGATCGTAGGGTCATTTCGGTAATTCGCACACGCTTTCTTTAAAGCGTCAGCAAATCTCGGGTTATACCCGGTACCGTTCACCCTGTCAGTGAACTCTTTGCAGTGCGAGAATCCTATGGTGTGGGCCCCGCTCAACGCCACCATCTCCCGAACGGAGAATCCTCTCGAGGCGAACTGTTCGACGAGCTTCGAGATCGGGGAAGAAGGGAGAGGGAGGCTGTCGGCGAGGAGGAGAGACGATTTGGACACGCGAGAGTCGCGGCGGCCGAGGAGGATCTCGTAGTAAGGTCCGCCGACGGTGACGAGGAGGTCGCGGACGGCGGCGGCGAGGATGTCGGAGCAGGAGACGGTGTTGGGACAGGCGAGCTCGAGGGCGGTTTTGGCGCGGATCACGACGTCGAATCCGTCTCCGGGGAGGGAGAGGTTGATGGAGGAGTCGCGTTCCGCGGTGGCGAAGGGGGTGGAGGAGACGAGGACGGAGGCGTCGCAGCCGTTGGGGAAACAGTCGTGGAAGAAGAGGCGGAGCGCGGCGGCGGCGGTTGTTGGGGTTGTGATCTGTTTGCTGGTGATGGTGTCGCGGACGATGTCGAGGAATCTTGGGCATGATTTGGAGTAGAAGTCGGTGGTGAGGCGAGATTCGGAGGCGAAAGATAGTAATGATAAAAAGAAGAGGATGATGATGAGTTTCGCCATTGTTGAAGGAGGTAGAGAGCTTAGCTTCAGTAGAGTGTGAGAGGCGGTGAGATTTAATGGAAGAAGAAGAAGTAGGAGAGAGAGTGGGAGACTGAAGATCACGCGCTTCTCTGTACAGTCCACCACCAATCACGGGGGAGTGTATGAGTCATTGATCCGTTTACTGTGTATGTTTTCTTATTATTCACCGGTTATCTTAATAATTGAGTCGGTTTATTAAAGAAGGAAATAGTAAGAAACTTTGAGCAGAACCTTTTGAAAAAGAAAAATTAGACAGAACAAGGGGAATGTGATGATAGCTAAGAGATTCTGTTGTGAACTACCATATTTTATCGCGCATGTGCTTACATGGTCCTATCCCATCTAATCCCATAAGTACATGGTGCATTTTTCACGGTCAGTGTTAATTACAAGAAGAGTAATGGGGTAATGTAAAATAAACATAACATGAATAATAATTATTTCAATAAACGTAACATGATTTTTAATTAATAATGTAGTTTCTAGAATTTAGGAGATAATTGCCATAGTAGGTACGGAGATAATGTAAAAAAAAAACACAAGCACATATGAAAGATGGAGAATGTGGTCCTTCAAGTTTCTTGCTTGGGTTTCTTCAAAGTGGAGTTCCATAACGCAGCGTTCAGTGGAGAAGATGTCATCAAGGAAGCTCTCAACAAATTTGCCGCCTGATTACAGAAAAAATACGAATATTATAGGAGAATAGTTACATGTTTCTTCTTGACCAAACATGATACATACCTGTGTTTTGCTGATGCTTATTTCTTGCACCTGTATATCCTTTGCATGACTCCCCAACTTTTTCAGTATGCAGAGAGCTGAGCTTGAGTTCATCGGTGTAATGATCAGATCATCTGATACTGTAAACTTTGTGTCTCTCTTCACGAATCCCCTCCCTTCTGATGACTGGTCACCGCCATGAGATTTTGAATCAATCAGCACCACACGGTCCTTATTGCTGCTTAATTGAAAGGTCCGAGGTTTCTCAGCGATGATATTGAGCAATTGCTTCGGACATGTATAGTAATGAGGGAGCACGGCTTTGGATGTTGAAACTTCTGTAGCACTCAAGACTTTAAAGCTTTTGAACAGGTTTCCAATGCACCCGAAAGTGGAGCTGTCACCAGATATATTAATAACAGATTCCAGCGGAACAGCAAGAAACGAGAATAGAAGATCAACAAAGTCTTCTCCACATTCAACATATAAAACCTTCATGTCATGTTTCCTCACGATGGCGCTGAAAGTTATTACTACTTCTGATTCTGATGCCTCTATTTCTCTCCCCAGATCTGTACTTTGTGCTTCACAAGTCTTCATCACACCTTGAAGACATTGTCTGTTCAAAAACGTGTCCGTCAAGGGAGCATTTGAGGAAAAGATACATTCCAGCAGAGTCATGACCTAAACCAAGACAGTGAGATCTGAATCAGAGCTTGTTTTTTATAAAAAGTAATGCTACACATAACATGGACCAGACAGTAACATACCTCATCAAAACCGACATCGACAAGCCTTTCCACAACCTTATCAAAATCACCACAGCCTACAGAATTGAGATTCCTCAAGACAAGGTCAGTGGACCGAACTGCCACTTTCAAGTCGTCAGTTATGATGAATGAAGACCTGCCTCTAACAAATACTTCGTCTTTTATGTTGTTGACTACAGATTTTTCTGTATACGGGGTCTCTCTGTTCATCAACTTTCCACACCCACATCGAAAAGTGCTAAAATAACTGCACCTTTTACATATGGAGTAAGTACTGCAGATAAACAACTTGATGCCGTGAGTAGGGTGTAAGTTGAGCTTAAGCCTTTTGCAGTGTACATCCCACAAGCTCCTCGGATAAAGGAGCATCTGCTTACAAGCTTCAGTCTCAAAATCATCATTGCTCATATCCACTACACTTTTATAGAGGTTGCTAAAACAACCAATAGGGACAGACTCAGATTTTCGATGATTCTCAAGCAATCTGACAATGGTGCCCATAGGCAGCGTCAGAAGACTAAAGAGCACATCAACAAAGTCGCTACAAGCCTCAGCAAAAACAACCTTCTTTTTCTCTTCATCAACGACAAGTTTCAAAGTGAACTTAGTTTCCTCAGAACTCTTAGCCATTCCTACTCAAGTCTAGACAGAAGACAGAAGATAAATTTCAAGGATAATAAGATATCACAGAGCCTTCCTCAGCACTTATAAAGTCATACACCAATAAGCCGAAACAACCCTTTCAATTTCCAATAACTTTACCGAAAACTGAAATATAATGTAAAGTGTGTGTTTATTCTTCAACCAATGTAGGTATTTATACAAAGAGGATATCGTAAGCTCATGAGGAATGAGAATATTAACATTTTCTTAATTCCCTTATATTAGGAATATATCTATATCTATAATCAATACTATTAAAACATAATCAATATTGACAACTTTTTGGACTATAAAAAAAGTGTAGGTTGGTCCTATTATTTCTTTTCATATATTTATATATATAATTTAATTATTTTCCTTATGATTTATATTCATATATTCATATATCTAATTTAATTACAATTAAAAATACACCATGCTTAAAATTAAGGAACTAACTAACTAATCTATTATTTTTTTAAAACTAATTAATTTAATTTATGTAAATACAAAATTTCAATAAAAAAATTATATTTTATTTATTAATTCAATAAATAGTTATATATGTCTATTAATTCGTATATATACAACTATATATTAATCCAAATACAAAAAAAACAATTTCTTCAATACCCTCACTAAATACATAAAAATATAATTCTTATTAAATTATATATACATATACATACATATATATATATATCTTATAACATAAAAAAAAGCTCAACTCTCTTCTCAGCAATTCATGAGCAAAAAATAAATTAACCACAGAGTGGCACGTGTCCAAACGCACTTCTCTGTTGCGTTTCATTTATTTTTTTTTGGGTTTGTTGTTCGGGCCGTATCATGTGAAAACCCATCACGTTTTTATCAGACAGAACACCACTTCTTGATTAGGTTATGCAGAGAAGAGAAAGGGATCAGACCTCTGGCGCCGTCGACGACGCGACGCGAAGAGAAGGAGACGACTATAAGAAGGTAAGCTTGCTTGAACTTTTTTCCAGATCTTCTTTGAATCTCTTTTAGATTATATATTTTCAGACCGTTTGTTGATTATGCTTTCGTTTTACAATTTTCAGTAGACCCTCATGCCAGCCACCGTAACTATTCACCGTCTCGCCGCTCAAGGATGATTCACTGTTCACATTCTAGCTCCTTGATATATATGGGTTGTGCTTCTCTTCTTCTTTGTCTTCCCAACATATCTGTTATGGTTTGGGATTGTTATTTCTTAGAACTATTTTGATATTTATAAGATTGAATTTTGGTGGCGGCCAAGTACTCAGTGGTGCAGGATCCTTTGTTAGCAAGTTCGGAGCGACGGATCTGTTTGTTGTCTTACTCTTCTGAGACACACCAGAAAGAGGAATGAGAATTCCATCTATTCGTTACATATATTCTGCAAATAATATTTTTTAGTTCCTCCATGTATGCTTCTTCATGGAGTTTTGTAGCTTCTAAATAAGTGTTTAGTGTAACCAATCTTTAAAATTTCATTCTTAGAGGAGTTTAGTTATGGACGTTCTGTAAGATTTGAATAGTTTTTTATGTGTGAATGATTTGGTAAGGTTTCTGATTGTTGAAAGGTCTTACCTTTGAGATTTTTATTGATTCTTTATGTTTCTGTGTCTCAGGTGCATTGGATGACTTCAAAGATCTCAATCTTGCTCAAAGGTTACTCCTTTTATCTTTACTCCCTCTGTTAGCTCTAAAGTCTCCAATTTATGTCTTAGATTAGGTTTTGAATTCCCTTGGTCACGAGATTGGTCTTTCTCCTATGTGTCTAGCTCCAAAGTCTCAAACTTTATGTCTTAGTTTCTGTTTTGAATAGCCCTGTTTACATGTTTTGGTAAAGTTCTTAAATTTCGTGTGATGTGATGTTGTAGAAACCATAGGGAAGACGAAGAGGGGAATGCGAAGACAAGAAAGAAGAGCCGCCTCCATTTCCGAATGGAGTTCAAGGACTCGGGATGGGATTGCCTGATATGAGAATCAAGAGCAAGGGAAAGCAGAAAGTCTCGAAACAGGATCATGTCGCAGAAGCTCTTGATAAGCTTAGGAAACAAACTAGAGAAACTGTGGAATCTATCTCTTCAAAGCAGCAGCAGTAGCAGCCAGCTTCTGGTGATGATGATGCTATGGTTGAGGATTTTCTCAAGCAATTCGAGAGTCTCTCGCTGGATCTCAGGTAATGAAACATACCCTGAAACTGAAAACTTAAAAGTATAGTCCTTTTAGTTTGTGGAGATTATGTTTCTGTTTTGTATCTTCCAACGTTGATGACTCTATCCTATTGTGGAGATTATGTTTCTGTTTGTGGAGTTTGACCAATCCACTTTATAATTATCAGTTTGTGTTTCTTATTTTTTGTTAAGATTTTTCATGAGTCATTTTCCAGCTTCTGATGATTTTTGTGAATTTTTTTGTTGTTCATACATTTTCACCGTTTAGATTTCAAATGTATTTTTGAGTTTTATAGATTCTGCTTAGTAATTTAGCTTAGCCATTTTGCACGTTTGATGATTGTTGTCAATAATTGTTCATGTTTATATATTTCCAGATAATCATTTTTCCCACATAATTTTAGACACTTCATATGATTTATTTGCTTATTATTTGTGTGTTTATATGTTGATGTTCAGGCGACAATTATGCCGGCAACCGTGAATGTCAACCGGCTTGAGACACACCGACCTCATATGAAAGAGGTCTACTCCCTAACCGGGTTTGATGTTACTCGGTGTAACCAAAATTACAGTCTGTCAGACTCTTCCTTACTGATCCGGTGTAGCGACTCAACTTCTTTGAATGGGATAGACAGCGTATAAAACGGAAACAATTCATATACTAAGCCTTCGCTCCATGTAAATCAAAACGATGTTTTGATCGGTGACCTCACTGATGCACTGATGAAGATCTTAACCGTGGAGTTTTATGTGTGTATTATATCATCCACAGTTCTCCAGAGATGCAGATGCTCGAGTCATCACCAAATTGCTGTATAATGTGATGTAATCACTTATCTCAAGAAACCAAATAGCTTCAAGAAACTCTGTGTGATCAAGATATGATTTATGTAGGATTGCATGTTCACCCATACAAATAAAAGTCAGTTTCCTTTTTTGAGAAATACCAACCTCATAGATTTCTTTTAAAACGGTCATTGCTTAGTCCAATCTAATGTAAAAATATCATAACAGTAGCAGATTTAAACGTGTTAAGCCAACCATACGAAGTGGACACAAGGAATAACATACCACGCGCCTCTCTTATATACTTACCTCTTCCCACTGTAGTTACTATACGTAAGTAAATTGAGTGGTGATCTTCCAAAGTTGGAAGATTCAAGAGTTTCTCAATATGTGGGGTCCACAAATTTGTATTCAGGTATGTAGTGATATAGTTATACACAGCATGTAATGGCTTTGACTTTATAAGTTTTCTTTCAAGCATGCAACCCATGAGTCTTTGTGAAAAAACTGTTTATTTTCTTTTCTTTTGTACTATTTTTTACGGGGTTTAAGAATAAGCAAATAGTACCTGAAGACTATGGTCGACAGGGTTGTTGGAGAGGAAAGATAAAATTGTTTAGAATGAGCTAAGCTAAAGCTGAGGAAAGTCATTGTGGTCAAGCAAATGAAATTTTCTCCAGCATGAGTCCGAGCCCCTCATAGCCCGCAAGATTTCTCACATTCTTTTCATTTTCTGTTAAATTTTGTTGCATTAATATGGAAATAAAAAAAATCTACACGCGTCATAACTCACAAGATTTCTATAATTATCAATCGAAAGAGAAAAAACATACAGTAGTGAATATAAAAATTCCATGGTATTTTAAAAAATAAAATTAACTTTAGGTATAATTATGTAGTACTACATATTGTAGCTATTTATTGCCACACCTTGATATCAAAGGGTCAATCCAAAAATATATAAAGGGATGTGTAATTAAAGAAACATTTAACTATCGAATTCATACTTTAAATAAAATTTCAACATGAAAGCAGATGAATATATATTATTCGAACCAACATACAGTATGTTATATTGGAACCAACATATGTTTATTCTAAATTAAAAATTTATGTTAGAACCGAGAAAAAAAATTCATGTATCTTTTCTTTAAACACATACAGAGGAATTAATATTTCTCAGTTGAACTAAATATTTCACAGTGTTTAAATTCAGATAAATGTTACACTCAGTTCTCCATTTAAAATAATACATTTGTTACCTTTTTTGCTAATAAATCTATTAATTTCAAGAAAAGCAAATATTGTGAAAAAAATAAAATACTTATAATCTTTATGGATTGTTTAATATAGTAACAAATATATAATTTGTAAAAAAATAGAAATAGTAAAATTTGTAGTAAAAGTAGTGAAAATTATAATTACTAATAAACTAAAAATTTGTTAAAATTTAAAAATATATTAAAAATTTAGACTTCAAAAAAGAAAGAAAAAGAATTACAGATTTTAACTACTATTTATTTTTTTAGTTATTAAAAACTATAATAAATTTTGGGTAACTTATTCAAAACATTATAATTATTTTTCGAATTTATCCCGCCCGTAGGGCGGGCCGACCCTAGTATATGATAAAAATATTAATAGTTTGATAATATTAATATTTAAAACACGATGAAACATGTTACTTGATATTTTTATGAATATATTTTTACGGGCTATTCAACACGAAATATATTTATCAAATAATAACTAATTTTCAACAAATATATTAACACAATTATATCATAAAACATTACATTAACATAAATTGATGCAAGAGAGTATGGATCAATGGTTTAATTAGTTGTAAAAAATAAATATTATATATATAATAAAAACATATATAAAGATTAAAACTATTAAATATTTACATTTCTAATGCGAATAATGAAATTAAATTTAAATTTTAAAATAAGTCATAAACAAAACATCAAAAAATATAATAACATGTGAATAACAAAAGTAAACTAATTAAATAAATGAAAATTATATTTACAAACATAAATCATTAAATTATAATAAATATATACAAATTATGATGCTCAAATATATTTCATTTATAGTATGCATCCTCTCAAATATTGATCTATTACCCTTACAACAAGATGAGAATTTAATTTGATTGTAATAATTTAAGTCAAACCAAATTTCATATTGGATCATCTATCAGTTCAATCGGTAGTCAGATCCCGAGTTTTAGTTGTTTTACGGGTTTTATAGAATTTTTAAATAATAATTTTTTAAACTAAACCGAACTACGTATGAGATCACACAATTTGTCAGATTTTAAAATACTCAATATAACATTTCATTTCTAAATCTAAATGTATGAGAATACATATTTATATCAAATAAATTTTGAAATGTTTCAATAATATTCTTGCGTTTCGAAAGCGCAGATCAAAATCTAGCAGCATCTTATCTTATGTGGTTATAAGTTATATCCTAAACTATAAGTATAAAATTTCAGTTATATCTTAAACAAAAATCCTTTTTATCGCGCATGTTTGTATTTATGGTCCCATCCCATCTAATCCCAAATGTACTTGGTGCATTTTTCACTGTTAGTGTCCATAACACGAATGGGAATAAAGCATAACAAGATTTTAATTTATTTCAGTAAACATAATATGAATTTTAATTAATAACGTAGTTTCTAGCATTTAGGAGATAATCGCCATAGTAGCTAACGAAATAATGTAGAAAAACACACAAGCAGAGATGGTAAAAAAGATAGAGAATGTGGTTTCATCAAGTCTCTTGCTTGGGTTTCTTCGAAGTCGAATTCCATAACGCAGCGTTCGGTGCAGAAGATGTCACCAAGGAAGCTCTCAACAAACTTGCTGCCTGAATTACAGAAAATACGAAATATTTAGGACGATCCTTACATTTTTCTTCTTGATCAAAAAGGATACATACCTGTGATTTGGTGATGGTTATATCTCGCACCTGTAGATCCTCTGCTGGACTCTCCAACTTCTGCAGTATGCAATAGGCTGAGCTGGTGTTCATTGGTGTAATGATCAGATCATCTGATACTGTAAACTTTGTGTGTCTCTTCACAAATCCGCTACCTTCAGTTGCCTGGTCACCACCAAGAGATTTTGGGTCAATAACAACCACAGGTTCATTATCGTTGGTTCTGCTCAAGGAGGGAGGTTCCTCAGTGATGATATTGAGCAACTGCTTCTGACATCTATAGTAATGTGGGAGTACGTCAATGGATGTTGAAACTTGCGTAGCACTCAAGTCCTTGAAGCTTTTGAACAGGTTCCCAATGCACCCAAAAGTGGAGCTTTCACCAGATATATTCAATACAGATTCCAGCGGGACAGCAAGAAAAGAGAAGAGAAGATCAACAAAGTCTTCCTCGCATTCAACATATAAAACCTTCATGTCATGTTTCCTCACGATGGCACTAAAAGTTATTACTTCTTCTGGTCCAGCTTCTATTTCTTTCTCCATATGCGGACTTGGAGTGTTGCATGTCTTCACACGTTTTGGCCTTTGCTTGTCGAGGAACGTGTCCGTCAAGGGAGAATTTGAGGAGAAGAAACATTCCAGCAGAGTCATGACCTATATAAAGATTAAGCCATTGAGCAAGATTTGAAGCAGTGCTTGTTTTTAATATATAACCCAACTACAAATAACATGCAGCAAAGAGCAACATACCTCATCTAAACCAATTTCAACGAGCCTTTCTGCAGCCTTACGAACATCACCACAGCCTACAGATTTGAGCTTTCTCAAGACAAGGTCAGTGGACCGAACTGCCACTTTCAAGTCGTCAGCTATGATGAATGAAGACCTGCCTCTAACAAATACTCCATCTATTATGTTGTTGACTACAGATTGTCCTTGGTACAGTTTTTCCTCGTTCATCAACCTTCCACATTGACATCGAGAAGTGCTAAAATCACTGCAGATTTTACAGCTTATCGAAGAATCGCAGGAAAAGTACTTAATTCCATCAGTGGGGTGTAAGTTGAGCTTAAGCCTTTTGCACTCGACATCTCTCAAGCTCCTCGGATGAAAGAGCATCTGCTTACAAGCTTCGGTCTCAAAATCACCGGTTCCCATATCCACTACACTTTTATAGAGGTTGCTAAAACAACCAATAGGCACAGACTCAGATTTTCGATGATTCTCAAGCAATCTGACAATGGTGCCCATAGGCAGTGTCAGAAGACTAAAGAGCACATCAACGAAGTCACTACAAGCCTCAGCGAAGACAACCTTCTTGTTCACCTCATCAACGACAAGTTTCAAAGTGAACTTAGTCTCCCCAGAACTCTTAGCCATTCCTACTCAAATTTAGATGGAGGATCGAAGATAACTTTTGAAGGATAGTAGGAATTTACAGAGCCTTCCTCGGCACTTATAAAGTCACAAACCAATAAACCGAAACAATCTTTCAGTTTCCAAAAACTTACCGAAAAACCAAACGTCATCACAAATACTCTGAATCCATCTCTCATGTTTTCATTTCTCTCATTAAATGAACAGTAAGGCCAAAACCAAATTCCAATATTTAGTCAAGTTTCGATATCACATAGACCAGTTCATACTATCAATTTCCCAAGAGCTAACAATTAATTCAAACCCTTGGTAAGTCATGAATACAAGTAAAGATAAAACCCTAATACTATGAGCTCGTCCGTATATCTTGTGCAAATTGAAAAGTATCTAAATGGGAGCCTAAAACTTCAAAAACGAGAAGTAACTAAAAAGTCAAAAGATTAGCAATGTAGATGTCCACGAAACAAATATAGTTACTGAAACAGTCGGATGCTAAGACTCGAGTGATATTGATAGCCAAGACTCGAGTGGATACATAATTAATATTAACAGGTTACAGGTAGCAATGCTACAGAACAGTGAATGGAGAGTTTCCAGGGAAAATGTATTTGAGTATACATATTTCTTCAGTGGGTCTTAATTATACAACAAAAAACCTAGTTTAATACAAACTTAACCAGGTTTCTTCTACCACCTTAAGCGGATTAGATTACAAACAAACCAGGTAATTGCAACCCCGGTTTATTAATCTCAACCTGATCATTCAAAAACTCACCAATTCTTTCTAAATATCGTCAGTGGGCATGATCTTCAACAACTTGACCAGATCATATGACTTGAAATCTCTTCCAAAGCACAGTGCCATGTCCAAAGCTACTTTCCCATCCTGTAAAAAACGGCAAGAAGCATTAAACCAGAATAATCGGTGGTTATCAAACAAAAACATATCATATAGTCTCTCGGCTTTTTCTTGATATAACAAAGCCATTAAAACCTTTGTTCTTCTTGTCTTATCAGCGCCATTGGTCAGTAAGATCTTTGTAATGTCACGATTCCTGCTTTGCACAGCAATATGTAAAGGAGTCCATCCTTCCTGTAAACCAAAGAAAGTTTCATCAGATCGTCAAAAGAATTTGATTTGAAATCTTAAAAATGGCTTGGATTATTGCTACGTGCATTATCTGTAACATTGACGTCTACATTGTACTTGATAAGTAGCTTTACAGTCTGCAAGGCTCCCACTTGAACTGCATAGTGAAGCGCAGATGCACCATCCTATATGTTTAAACAATCCTGTTATGAAAAGTTTGAACCTTTTTCCTCAAATGGGTTTTACGTATATGGAACAAAATAAGTTCTTCTCACCCGATCTTGAACGTGTGGGTTTGCTCCTTTCCTCAAAAGATGACTAATCACTGCTTCTTTTTTACCAATGACAGCCTTGTGAAGAGCAGTTTGGCCATCCTGTTGATAAGAGATTCAATCAATGACACTGTAACGACTAGAAGCCAGAACTAACAACAGCATTTTCTGTTTAAAAGTAAAACCTTGTCAACATCATCAATGTCTAGTCCATTGTCCATGAGGTTGTCCATTAATTGAATCTGCATAGACAGAGCAAGTGTCTGAAGCGGCTTCCACTTCTTCTGCAAAGTTCCATATTTATACAAGACAATAAGTATACAAAACCACAACAATAGAAGGAAATGATCAACTGTTCAATGAAATATACATAAACAAGTGATAGTGAAGACAAAATCAATTGAAGACATACAGTGGATATCATTTGAAGGTTAGGTATTTCGTTTTGCTGAAGAATCGCTCTTTCTTCAGGTCCAAGAAGTTGCTCAACCTCTGCAAACACACACACAAAATTACAGCTTTGAAAGCTCTTGCAAAGAGTAAATGAATAGAAAGAAAAACCTCTTGCAAGCTGTTCCTCGTAGTTGTTGTCTGTAGTAACCTTCTGGGCTCTCGAGTCTCCTTCTTCCCAATCACTCTCGTAATCTAAATCATTCCCGATACCATCTTCATCTTCTTCCTCGTCTTCACTGTCGCTACCATCGTCTGGGTCTTCCCAGAACTCGCGTTTGGATTGCACGGAAGGTGTTCGACGCTTTGTCTCTGAGAAACAGAGTGTCTTCGCCGTCAACTCTCTCTTGACGGAGACCGATAAGCGTGATGGGACGCTACTGGGACGACAATCAACGAGCAGCTTCGATTTAGAAACGGAGAATTCTGGAAGAAGGCAACTCTGTGGACGAATGGATAAGACCCATGAGGAGGCCATTGTGCCAAGTTCTTATTCACTTGTAAAGTCGCACACTTTCTCTTATTCAGAACTTCAGGAGGCGAAAGTAAAAGTGTAAATTAAACTCAGAATCCGATGGAGTAAACGCCGGTGAGAAGGCGCCGATTCCCGCTTCGATAGTTTCCCGGTGGTTTGTTTATGAAAGAAAAAAAAAACAAGATAGGGCTTTTACTTTTTTTGCTCTCGGCTCGTATGTTTAGTTACTAAAGCCCAATACGTATAGACTCATTGAGTTGATGATATAACAGCTTTTTGCTAGCTTACCTGCTCTCATTGGATCCCTTCAAATCCATGTTGGTGGTATATTGTAATACTTGTAATTCCTTTTTGTATTTATATAGATATCTTCTAGAACTGCAAGATTTGCAAAAAGCGATCACAATACTGGTTCTTACTTTTGTTTAATCGATCACAGTATTTCTTTAACTGCTTTCTCATTTGTTTGATGATATATACGGATTCAAATGGCTCTTGACAAAATATGTCCCAAAATATGAAACTGCTTATGTTGTTATACAAATCATTCCAATACCTAGAGGCCTCTATTTACAAAGGCTGGCCACTGATCCACCTTTTGAACATGTTAAATGTCTCATTTGGTTTATAATCTGCAGTGTGTCCACCTCCCTATACTCAAAACACTCAGAAATATTAATAAACAATTTGACTGTAATCCAATGATAGTAAACATATATATTAAGTTGAAGTAAGAAGACTTGCTTTGACAGTAGCAAATGTCATCTTATTGGCATAAGTTCTCGTGTATCTGTCAAGAGAAAGGCAAGTATCATTTTTACGTGAGTTTAGATAAGGTTGTGATGCGATCAGAAAATAAAGGACCAAGACGAAATAATTTATACCCAGCGATTTGATCGTTTATCATCCAAGGCCTCCAGTCATCAATGATGGAGTAGTTGAGAGATCTTATCCAGGCTTGAGTTGCAAGGAAAGGCACCGTCATATCATGATCACCACTAGTCATCATAAATCACATACAGTTTTATAATCTCATTCTCAATGAGTCCTGAATCTCGTAGGTAGGGTGAGTGGCCAATCCAGTTTACGGTTTAAAATCACTTGTTATCTAGTTAGCTTTTATAGAAACTGACACTAAGTTAAAACATTTTCAGTTTGGTTCGGGTTTTATTTAACTCTTACCTGAAGATAAGAGATCGGAAACCATTAATGCTGTTATTCTTGTGGTATGGTATGGTGCTCTGAATGTCGTAATTATACGAAATACCATCATAATTACATTGCCTCCATTCCCTTATAGTCCCCTGTAAAGATAGATCATCCTTTAGAATTTAGAAGTTCTCTTTATATCATCACTTACTAATATATCAATGATCTTGAAATAAACCTGCAGTCACCTTATTAACATGAAGAGATTTGCGAACTCTCTCGTTGTTGGCCCACTTTTCAAGGAGAAAATATTTATATGTCTGCAAAAGAAATCTTATAATTATCTTCTTTTTTATATCATATCTAATTTAACTGTCAACAGGCAAGGATTTATATGTGTACATAAATCACTGTTACTCTGTTCAAGGTTAACCAAATTTTGGTTCTCGGAAAGGCAGACAAAGCCTATAAGATCAAATACTTCCTCCAGGATACTAGATGAAAATATGTATACTTACTAAGCAATCAGGAGATGTCTTATGGCAATCCGGTAGTAAAATATGGTATTTATTCAATCTGTCGGTACACTGTATAAAGCAACAAAAAAATGAATAACTGATGACCATTACTCCCTATATAGAAATTCTGAATATTTACATTCTAGAGTGTGTACCTTTTTGTAAACTTCAGTGAGTTTCAAGCATTCTGTGTTAAGAGAGTCCACATTTCCATAACTTCCGTTGCAGATTATTTTCAGTGACTGTAAACAAAGTTTTGAACATTGTTATATCATTTGAGGCTTAAAGTAATAGTATAAAGTCTGGATTTGGTTCAGAAAGGATCAAAATATAAAACTTTCTTGTGAGAAAATAACATACCTCATAGAGTTCATCCGAGATTAATGCCATTCCATAAGCAAATGGAATAAGATAGTTGTGCTCCAATTTAGTATCTGTTAGCGGGTTTCCAAGAATATAGCCCTGTTTTTTTTTTTCAGAAAAATATACATAATAAATACATTCCGTTAATGGAAATTACGAAAAGTGTATGTATATCAATGACCTGTAGGTTTATTGGGGGCTTGCAACATATATAATTTCCTGCATCATGGTCTATATATTGTTAGAAAGTTAAACAAAACTGATTAAACATAAAATCGAATAACCGTATCCAAAGAAACTGTATGTGGACCTTTTGAGATTTCTTGAACGACGGGCGGAACAATCATACCAGAATAAGAATCTCCGGCAACGTAAAATGGGTTGGCGTAATATTGTGGATGCTTGCTTAGCCACTGCACACACAAAAAAAAAACTCCAGATGCTGGTTCATGCTTGGTTTAAATCAGAATATGTATGACTAACTTGGAAAATAAATTAAGACATGAACGAATTCAGCTAACTAAACCTACATTTCACGAAACTGATTATCACACCAACAGAAATACAAAACACACAAGAGCTTTAGTCCAAGACAAATGCTTATAAAGACAATTAAGTCTGTCTATGTTACCCAAAATTTTTGAGGCTTAAGGCCTGTCAAAGTAATTTGTCCCTTTTATTCAAAATTACCAATGATCAAAAGAGTATATAAACAATGGTTGTGGACTGGCTCAAACAAGAGGTTAAGTAAGTCTCTAATTATGGTGCTTAACCACCTAAGCTAATTGATGCCAAAAAAAAAAAAAAAAAAAAACCACCTAAGCTAATTTATTTTTGAGATATACGAAAAATATTTAATATTTATATTATGGGCCTAAAACCAATATTTCACCGCGTAACGTATGTCTATTAATCAAATACCTTTTGAAGAAACTCGTGAATCCTCTTAACTTCACCTGTGTCACTAATTTTATCAACAAGTGGAGTTCTTGAGTAGGAGAAGCCAGATCCAACAGGCTGATCCAAGAATATTATGTTCGCCATCTGGGGTAAAGATCTAATTTAGAAAATGGATATGTGATCAACAGATATAAGTATACTTTCTGCTACGTACCTTTGTCCATGAATATGTAGTGGAGACCAAAGAAGGGATACTTCCATTGTAAACCTCGACCTTCAAAGCTAAAGGCCCTATATTTTTCTTTTCCACTTCAAATATATCGCTCAAAATAATGCTCTGCCAAATGAGGAGTATAATAGATTTACCGTTCTCAAAAATAAGGCCAAAAATAGAAGAGCATCCAGGTCCTCCACTTAACCAAATAAGAAGAGGGTCTTCTTGTGGATTATTCTCAGACTTAATGAAATAGTAGAACATCTGTAGTTCCTCTTCCTCGCCAAGACCAATGTACCTTCATTTAGAAGAATAACTAATTACTACCTTAAAGCTCACAATGCCAGTGTAAAGAAGAAGGCACAACTTACAAACCCTGTTTCAAGTTCGAAAGGAAGAGGACCTTCAAAACCAGGAAGGAACTTTACAACGGAGGCAGAATCAGCATAATAACGCAATACAAGTAGAACCGGAATCAGAAACTTTAGTGTCGATCTCATTCTATCTTCAGTTTCCAACAATTGATGTCTTTAAGGGGAGAAAAAGAAGAAGAGAGAATCTATATAGTTACCAAAAGTGAGAAATGTTATACAACGTTTTACTACTTCACTAGTGGATCCACGTTGAGGAATGATTTCGAGAGTCATTTGGTTGGTTTTGAAGATAACTATTTTGGGCGTCACACTCCTTATCCACACAATTTCGCTGAAAGTCAGCAAAACACGTTTTTAGTATTGCAAATGTCTCTCTCAGTATCATTATTCTAGAAAAAATCAAGAAACCAACACCATGAATAATGTAGGGACATTGCTTTTGCCGTTTTGCTTTTGCCTTTTGTTTATCACCATATGTTATGTAAAATGTCTCTATTTATTGACGAGATCATTTTAAATCATGTCTTTAATTTATGACGAGATTAACAAACATTGTGTTCCGTGATTGAGCACTAATTAGGTGTATCATGTATGCACATTTTTCAGATTAGAGGCTCAGCGATTATTATCATCTTGTTAGTCTATTATTTATTTTTTGCCATTTTATTTTTTCAAACATCCATTCTTAAAAGTAATATTTCATAAAGCTAAAAGGCCTCAGAATATTATGTTATATATACGTAATTCACAACTCAAATATTAAAATACAAAATGTCAATTGCATGCGTCATTGAAAGTTGAAACAATGAAGTAACATGTAAACAAAACTACTTTTTTGTTTTAACACTACTGTTATGTAAAATGTCCCTGTAACCAAAATGTTCTTCTCAAGATACACATCATTCCTTCACAGTACTCTTACTCCTGCTACTTACAAAAACGTCCAACAAATATGTACAACCAACAATCCAACATCATCATGCAATCATATCCATTAGACCAAAATCGAATTCTGAAATGAGACTACATTTTCTTTGTAGCCTAGAGACCAACAAAATCACGCGATTAGTTTTACATTGACTGATTGACATATAAGATATGTTGTTTGATTGAACACTACCTTAAAAGGATTTTTTTTGGGATAAAATACTAGAAGAGGATATAGCATTTAAATTCAAATGAAAATATTTTGTTTTGGCATGTAAAAAGTTTTATCCTTCTGCAGAATAACAAATTTTATCCCATGAAAATATAATGATTTCTGAAGAAATTAAAAGAACAGTTGACAAAAAAAGAACAAAATGACGTAGTATTTTTTTTGTCAACTCAAATTAAACCGACTCTATATATGTCATAAACCAAGCTAATGTTTAAATAACATCGTTTATGGTTTCATGGGAATTAGTTAAAATCAATAGTTTGTACATGTAATTCAAAACGTAGAGTTGTTTATGTGGTTTTTGACAAGACTCAGTAGTTTGTGTGTGAAAAAGGTGGAAACAACTAGTTCATAGAAAAATATGCATGTTCATGTGGTTTTTGGCATGATTTAAAAATTTCTATATGTAATACCGGGAATGACTAATTCATATGGGATTAAATCATTTTACCGTTGTTTGATTGAACATTATCTTAAAATGATTACTTTTTTTGGGGACAAAATACTAGAAGCGGATATAGCATTTAAATTTCAAATGATTTTTTTGGCAAATCTTAATACTTGTTTTTTAATAAAAAAAAAGAAGTACAATATTTTAAAGAAATTTCACCAATAACCCATTATTTTAAACATTTAACTGATTTTCACCATAAATATTGATATATTTAAATGTTTGAATAAAACAGACGTTTTGTTTACAAAATTGTGGATCCTTCACATGTTAGACCAATCCTAAATACTCCAACGAAATTAAATTTTTAATATTGTTTTCTAGAAGTTTTAATACTCTTAACATCTCTCACAAAAAAAAATACTCTAACTACGAATATATTAGTATAAATACTTTGTTCTGACAGAGATTTCTAGTGTTTACAACAATTATAACTGGTAAAATTGTCAAAAATCCTCAAATATATATTTTGACCCTAAAACTCAGAAATTTTCATTAGTGATTTAAAAAAAACAATTGCTGACTAAGTATTATAATATATGGTTTTTGTTGACTAAATTATTTTAGTCTACAATTGTTTGACCAAAACGGTTTAATTACAATATTACAATCGACTGACATTAGGATTAAAACATTTTCATAAACAAAAGTTAACTTTCGTTTAGTTACAAAACATTTAACATTTTTTAGAAATAAAGTAACTAAAATCACTTTAAACACTCTCACCAAGATGTATGAGTTTCAGTTTAACATTTAATTGCTGTTGTCATTTTTACTTTAACATGTAATTGTTGTAGACATTTTATTTTATTTATTTTAAAAATGACAACAGCAATTAATTTCTTTAGTTACAAAACATTTAACATTTTTTAGAAATAAAGTAACTAAAATCACTTTAAACACTCTCACCAAGATGTATGAGTTTCAGTTTAACATTTAATTGCTGTTGTCATTTTTACTTTAACATGTAATTGTTGTAGACATTTTATTTTATTAATTTCTTTAAAGTTATTAACTGAAATTTCCAATAATACAAATAATGAAATAGAAAACACACTAATAAAATAACTTTAAAAATATTTCACACATACACACATTTCAAAAACACTAACCTAACATGTAATTGTTGGGGTATTGTATCATCTGAGCTTGTAAGTTTGCTAAGGTTTATCCGCGGAGATGATACAGTTTACTCGGAGAATTCTTCTCAGTTCCTCATGGATTACGCTTGTTTGGAAAAGACCTCTATTAAAAACGTATAGAATGGTCACTACTGCTATATGCACTCTCCACTGAAAGCTTTGGATTTCATAATAACTGACGGATTACCACGAGAAAAAAATTGGCCATACAAAAGTTGTACAAAAGCTCCTTCACCAGTTTACCGCCACCAAAATACCCTCACATTTACATTGTTTCAAGGTAAAGCTTACGTACTTCAATTTCGAGAACACAAATAATGAAATGAAAAACACACTAATAAAATAACTCTAGAAATATTTCACAGATATACACATTTCAAAAACACTAACCTAACGTGTAATTGTTGGGCTATTGTGTCATCTAAGCTTGTAAATGCACTGAGGTTTATCTGTGGAGATGATACAATTTATTCAGAGTATTTTGTTCAGTTTCTCTTGAATTACGCTTGTCTGGAAAAAGCCTCTCTTAAAAATGTAAAGAATTGTCATTATTGCTATATTCACTCTCCACTTAAAACTATGGATTTCATAATAACTAATGGATTACCACGAAAAGAACACTGGTCGTACGAAGGTTGTAGAGAAGCTCCTCCACCAGTTTACACCCATCGCCACCAGAATACCTTCACAATTACATATTGCTTCAAGGAAAAACTTGCGTGCTTCAATTTTGTATCTTAAATAATGAAATGGAACACACTAATAAAATAATTTTAAAAATATTTCACACATACACATGTTTCAAAAACACTAACCTAACATGTAATTGTTTTAGTCGTTTGTTCTTCAACTTGTAATTATTGTCTAATATTATTTTATTAGATTCTTATTTATTATTTTGTAACACTAAAATACTAAAGATTTCAAAAACATTAAAATTAACATGTAATCGTTATTGTCATTTTGCACTTCAACATGTATTTGTTGTCAACATCTTATCTATTAGATTCTTTAAAAAATATCAGCTAAAAGTTTTGTTGACCCAAATAATAAAGAGAGAAATATCTATGATTAAAAAAAAGAGAGAAATAGATAATTGAGAAAGCTAACAATTCAATTGAAAAACACTAAATTGAGAAATTTTTATCAAGTCATTCCTGTAGTCTTGGTTCAATTCTCTCAACTATTTTCACATACTTTTAGTTATGTGATTAAATTTAAATGTTAAAAACACAACTATCACTATAAAATATGAAAAGTGGAGAGAAGACCATCTTATATACAAAAGCTGTACAATTTTTTTCACTAATGGGCCGAATATAAGGCCCATATTCTTAAATTCATTCACGACGGCACAACCCATCGCCGTTTCTTACATCCTAGGCCATCACCTAACCCTCCGATTATAAACCCTAGCTTCTTCTTCTTCTGACTTCTTCCAAAATCCATCTTTTTTTTTTCAATCCCCATTTCGCGCAGAGAGGATTATTCATTCCAGAGGATAAAGTTCACTCTTTTCCTTCTGGGTTTTGCGAGAGAAAACATGAAACCTTCTCAAAAGAGAGGTCGCAAACACAAACGACAAGATGCTTCATCGGCTGAAAACGAGGCTAAAGACGCTTCCTTGATCGAAGAATCTCCGTTACCTCTCTCCCCCGAGCCCGCTTCAGCCTCCGACACCAACCCATCTCCGTCGCGACGCAATCGCGGGAGAGGCAAAAAGCGCCGATTGAACAACAACAACGACCAATCCGAACCAAGCCAGAGATCGCCTCTTCCTCATCAGAACGGTGATTGCAACAGCAATGGGTTGATCGTTTCGTCGGCGATGGCATCGGAGTCGATCCCCGCTGCTCCGAGTTGGGAGACTGTGGTGAAGGCTGTGCCTTCGATGGACGCTGTGGTGAAGGTCTTTTGCGTCCACACTGAGCCTAACTTCTCTCTTCCGTGGCAGAGGAAAAGGCAGTATAGCTCCGGTAGCAGTGGGTTTATCATCGGAGGGAGGAGGGTTTTGACGAATGCTCATTCCGTTGAGCATCATACGCAAGTTAAGCTCAAGAAGCGTGGCTCTGATACTAAGTATCTAGCAACGGTCTTGGCCATTGGAACCGAGTGTGACATTGGTATTGAATCTTGTTTCTTGTTTATGTATTGGTTCTTCTAGTTTTGGACTAGTTTATGCATTGGTTCTTGTAGTTTAGGACTAGTTCATGCATTGGTTCTTGTAGTTTTGGACTAGTTTATGCGTTGATTTTTGTAGTTTAGGACTTGGACTAGTTTATGCATTGGTTCTTGTAGTTTTGGACTAGGACTAGTTTATGCGTTGGTTCTTGTAGTTTAGGACTAGGACTAGTTTATGCTCTTGTAGCTTTGGAATAGTTTATGCATTGGTTCTTGTTGTTTTGGACTAGTTTGTGCATTGATTCTTGTAGTTTTGGACTAGTTTATGCATTGGTTCTTGTTGTTTTGGACTAGTTTGAGTTTCAGTGGAACAGTTTCTCCTTTGTTGTTACTTATTAGTTTGACTGTAGATTGTGAAGTAACAGAATTGGTTGTTTTTTGTATTGTTGCAGCTTTGTTGACAGTTAATGATGATGAGTTTTGGGAAGGAGTGTCTCCTGTTGAGTTTGGAGACTTGCCAGCTTTGCAAGACGCTGTGACTGTTGTTGGTTACCCGATTGGTGGAGACACGATCTCTGTCACGAGCGGTGTTGTTTCTCGGATGGAGATACTGTCTTATGTGCATGGCTCGACAGAGCTTTTGGGTTTGCAGATTGATGCGGCTATCAACTCTGGGAACTCTGGTGGTCCTGCGTTTAACGACAAGGGGAGATGTGTGGGGATTGCGTTTCAGTCGTTGAAACATGAGGATGCTGAGAACATTGGTTATGTCATACCAACGCCTGTGATTGGACATTTCATTCAAGATTATGAGAAGCATAATAAATACACAGGTGCTTAAAGTCTCTGTTGTTTCGTTATCTCTAGTCTCTACTACATGTGATATAACTATTGTTCTGATACTTGTTACTCTTGTAGGCTTTCCTGTGATTGGGATTGAGTGGCAGAAGATGGAGAATCCAGACTTGCGTAAGAAGATGGGAATGGAGTCTCATCAAAAGGGAGTGAGGATAAGGAGAATCGAGCCTACTGCCCCGGAATCACAGGTCTTGAAGCCGTCTGATATCATACTTAGCTTTGATGGAGTTAATATTGCTAATGATGGAACTGGTAATGATTCTTACTTTATTAGCATTCATGTAACCAATGAGTGAGCTTCTTTCTGGTAAGGTCTTAGGCATCCTTGGCTTTAACAGATTTACGTTATTGTTTGAATATTTTCAGTTCCATTTAGGCATGGTGAGCGAATTGGGTTTAGCTATCTTATATCTCAAAAGTACACTGGAGATTCTGCGCTTGTGAAGATTCTGCGGAACAAAGAGATTCTCGAGTTCAATATAAAACTTGCAATCCACAAGAAGCTAATCCCTGGTCACATTGGTGGCAAACCTCCTTCTTACTTCATCGTTGCTGGCTTTGTGTTTACAACTGTCTCTGTTCCTTATCTTCGATCTGAGGTTCCCTCTCTTCGCTTTTCTCTCCCTCAGACACACACTTATCTATTTACAGATGTATATAACCTTTTCCATTATTTTTGGTTTGCAGTATGGAAAAGAATATGAATTTGATGCACCTGTGAAGCTTTTGGATAAACATCTTCATGCGATGGCTCAATCCGTTGACGAGCAGCTTGTTGTTGTTTCACAGGTTGGTTTGTTTTGCCAACTACCAATTAACCACTATTCTTGCTGTTTAATGTTCAAAACCTCAACATCCATATATTACTCTCAGGTTCTTGTTTCTGACATTAACATTGGTTATGAGGAGATTGTCAATACCCAGGTTTGTATAAAATTGAATCATCATTTTTTTTACTTTGTTGATGTTGATGCATCCGTCACTCTAATTAGGTTATTAATCTCTGTGTAGGTTCTTGCTTTCAACGGCAAACCTGTGAAAAACTTGAAATGTTTGGCTGAGATGGTGGAGAACTGTGATGATGAATACATGGAGTTCAGTCTTGATTATGATCAGGTACTATTATTCTGTCTGATGATTTCACTAACTTTATACTTGGATTTTTAGCTAAAACTCTTTGGGGCACTTTCACAGATTGTTGTTCTGCAAACGAAGACTGCAAAAGAGGCGACACTAGATATTCTGACAACACATTGCATACCTTCTGCTATGTCTGATGATCTCAAGAATTGAACATGAAGCTGAACCGGTAGCCAGCCATAAACAGACATGGAAGGAGAGAGAGATTTTGCTCCATGGAAGGCACACAAAAGCAAATACAGAGTCATAGACGACAAAGCTTTGAAAGCTCAAAACCATATCATTTATCTTCTTTGATTCTTACTCTGTTGCACTTTTGTACTTAGCAAAATATGAACTTGCAGGTTGAAAGACGAAGCCTTGAAAAAAAAAAGTTTTTAAGAACCGTTGTGTGTTGTTGTTGCCACTAAAATTAGGCGAGTAGTCTAAACTGAAAGCAAAGTCTCAACAATGGTTCGGACTTCCACCACTTGAACCTGATTTTGAGCACCAAGAATCAGTATTGGTTGACCTCGATCACACTGCCCACAACACATCCACCAAGCAACCAAAATTTATAGTCAAAGAATTTCTTGACTCGTTAGTTATTGGGGTTATGCATTATATCCTTTGACGATGAAACTAATGAACTATTGTAGCAACCTAGAACTAAGTTTCTTCTTTAGAAACTCAACCACATTGGCTTTTTGTAGTGCAATGAACAGGTAATACTGTATAACTAGGTAAGATTTTACTAGTAAAATTGTAAAATTGTATAATCTTGCATAACTATATTGGTAACATTGTATAACTACATTTAGTTTCTATGGTTAAATTTTATTGGATTGAATGCCTGTGGGGTTAGATTATAATTACTTAAAATTTGTTGGTTTTGTAGTCTTTTAGTTTTTACTCTTTTCTAATTTAAATAAATATTTATTAAAATGGAGAAATAGACAAGAGCATTTTAGATTTTTTTTTTTTTTTTTGGCTTGGGAAGTATATCAAACTTTGTTCCTTTTACATTTACTTTTTTCCAGTTTTTCTTTTTCCTTTTATCTATCTTATTAAAGTTGAAATATATTTTAGAGTTGTTTGGAAACAATATTAATATTATATTAAAAATTCGCTTTAAAAACAAGGATATCCATCCCATTAAATTCTGTTTGGAAACAAAAGTATCGATCCAATTAAATTATTGAATTAATATTTACTTTTATTTTATATTAAACATATCTTTTAATAACAAAAAATATTCGCTGCACATAAATTAATTCCAAATACGCAACTAATATTTAATATCTCATCTTGATATTCAAGCTACTATAATGTATACATATCATTAAAAATCTATCTATTAAATATAAAATAATATCTCATCTTGATCTAAAGTATTATAAATTTCTCGCATTAACTTTTTATTTTTCAAAAAATATATACATATCATAAAAATAAAGACTCGCCCAGTCGGGCGGGTTAGTATCTAGTTAACTTTTAAAGGTGAGACTAGATTTTATACTCGCGCTACGCGCGAGTATGTTTTAATATTTTAGTTTAATTATAAATTAACAAAATATAGTAATCTTTTTTCTATGAAAATGGTTAAAATATGCTATTTTTTTCTTTCTACTTATGTTTGTCTACAAAATTATATTCTTTAGTTTGTTCACCATTTAGTATCTATCTATTTAAAATTTGTGTTTAGACATAATAATATTATTTAAGAAAATATTTACTTTTTAATGATTAGATAGATTGCTCAATTCAAATAAGCACACTATACTATTGTAAATATTTTTATTAGCCACTGAACCTATCATTTTTATTTGAATGAAATGAGAGATTAATCTATATGCATAGTATTTAACTTTACATTTTATTTAGCAAAGTTTTAAACTGATTGTGTGGCTGGTATATATTCATTATACGCATATATGTATTTGAAATAATTTTTGTTATTTTTAAGAAAAATGTATGTATGTAATACTATATTACTTAGATATAAAATTTTAATCACAATGAATTTGTTGCTGAACATAACAAATATTAAATAGGTTTTGTTAGATAAAAATACATATATAACTAAATTTGAATAAGTTAAGTAATATTTAGTATATTAAGATATAATATACAGAATCTAGCGTATTAGATTTATCTCCACTTTATATGAATGTATAATGCAATTAATATATATGGTTTTACTTTCCGAAAGTATATCACATATTAGTTGATTGTAAGATAAATAATGTTTAGTTGTTTTGTAGTTCTACATGAAGATTTGTAACCTATTACATAATTTGACAACTGATTTTGTTGTTGGTAACTCTTAATAAAAAAGAAACTTAGTATATCTTTTACAGAGAATATTTCTTGTAATCTTGTGTAAGATTTCAATGTTTTTGGTTTGTTGATTGGTATTTTTATATTTTGTATTATCGTGTTGATGAATGCATATTGGCTAATCTTCTTATCATTTTCTTAAGTTTATCGTTCATATTATAATTTATTATTAATATGTCGTAGCAAATTTATTGAAATTTATAATGATTTAATATAAACATGGATTCAACATTTTTAGTCGGATGAGAAATCATTTAGTTTTCTTTATTATAAGTATCATAATTAAAAAATTGCTGAGTACACCTACCTTTATATTTGCTTTATATATCATATTCTGATTATATTCTATATAGGTTACATTTGTATTATCTTTTAAATTTGTGTCGAAACACCCTATTCGAGTAGCTTGTATGGAGGCGTGGATGTTGTTTCCTGTAATATTTTGTTTCAAACAAACTATATGTTAATCTTATTAAATTTTGGAATGATAATGTCTAAATAAAACTCTTCGTACCTTTTGATCAATAAGAAATAACTCCTAACCCATAAGCAAACCACCATTATTGATGTTATGTGCTTCCCAAAAGGGAAACACTCTAGCAAAAACATCAATCTTGTTATAACATTTTTTTAAAATCATCGAAAACCAAAGAAAGAAGCATAAGCGACCATTGTGTAAATATGTCTTTTTCGATATTTATCTTTTTCTCAAAGTAAATCTTGAGAAAAATTGAAATTCTAGAAAACTATTTATAGTCACCCAATACTTCATTTATCAGAAACTTTATTCTTTTATATAGTAAGTGGATTTCCCTTTTAGATGTTTTAGGTTTTGTTATATATTTCTGTTAATATGACATTTTAAAAACTAATAAATTTTTTATTACCCTACTTTATTAGATGATAAAATTTTATTTTGAAACTAAATATTTGGAATATTGACATTTTATAAATAATAGATTAAAATTTGACATTTTTAGAAATAACAAATATAAAAGTTAAACATTAAATATTTAACTTATTGATATTGATTCATGATATTTTTGACTTTTTTTATTTTCTTTTTAAAATCTAATAATTTTATATCTATATTAAATATTTTTTTTTTTTTTTTTATGTTAATATTCATAAATTTGGAAATCATGACTTTTAAACTAAGAATTGTTATATTTGCCTACTCTATCAGATTATATAAATTTTTTTATTAAGTTTTTTTTAGAAACATTAAACTAAAATTCTGACTTGTCATATTTTTTATTTTGTTAGTTTAAGTTATATACAATAGAAATTTCCTTTTATTTAACTGTAAATGTTTCCAGTTTTTTTTAACTTAACTATTTTAACATTAATTTACCATTTTATTATACCTAATAAGACACTATTTAGTTTAAGTTATATATAATAGTATTTTCGTTTTATTTAATTATAAATTTTCAGATTTGTTTGTTAATTTACTTAATTATTTTAACATTAATTTACAATTTAGTTTCGTATAATTTGTTTTTGAAATTATTATACCTAAGAAGACATATTTTTTTGTTAATGTTACTATTTTCCTACTGATTTTCCATTTTGCTTTAATAGTTGATATTTTTAAGTAATTTATAAAATGGTAATATATTTATAAAATATTAGTTTTGTTTTTTACAACATATCATTCTGGAAATATTAACATTTAAGAAAAATATAGCAAATTAAGTAAGGTGTAAAATGTTAATTTTGTAGTTTAATCTATATATTATTACTAATTTCGTTTTAAATATAATTTGGAAATATAATATTATTATTAATTTCTTTTTAAAATATATTTGAGAAATATTAACATCTTAAAAACCAATAAATTGTAATGATGAGTTGTCATAATACGATTGGGCTTTTAACATCCTATGTAGACGATCTCAATAGTTTATAACCTCAACTTTTATATAGTATAGATACTGAGTTTATAACTCACCGATAATACTACTCTAGAGTTCTCTTAAGACCAACATTATCGCAGCGTCTTTGTATCGTCCTTGGGTGGGGGGGGGACCACTTGATCATCAGAACCGAGGGGGACAAGAGTAAAAAGTCTTTATTTAAGAAACGTAATCTCTCGTCCTTTCTCCTTTACCCTTGTTACGTGTTCACGTCCTTTGCTTTTTGTATTTTTCAGGACTCAAAATTGTCCCAGCGATAACGTTGGTCTTAAAAGCCAAAATAATTCCCGTGGGGCCGTAAATTAATTTTCTTTTCGTCAAGTTCCCTTTTACCTTTTCTCCTTTTCTCCTTTTTTCAACTAACAAGTAACAACATTATTGAAATCTTGAAAATAAGCAATCTTATAAAGTAAAAATGACAGTAGTTCTAAAAAGCTAATGATTTCATATGTAAAAAGAAATGATGAAATTTAGAATAGAATATGAAAGAAGGAAGAGAATAGACGGAAACTATTTATATATTATTTTGCTACGAAAAATAAATGAAGTATTTGTATATTAATGTTTATCATTCTCTTTACAAAGAAAATAATTATATTATATGTATACAATCAAAATATAGAACACATAAATAACGTCAACATATCTGTATGTATGAAAGAGACATTTGGGAAAAAAAAAAGAAATTGTACGAAAGAGAGACTAGGTTGGTGTTCCAAAAAAAAAAAAACGAAAGAGACTAGGTCATCCATGCTGAGTCTCAAGTGATCGAAGTGAATTTTGTGCAGCAGAATAATATTCTTTACATCACCAGAGTGCCCACTACAACACCATTGTGAGTCACATAATGCATGTTTTATAATGAATTGCAAAATGTTTAGTGGTAAGTAGATCTTTAAATCAAATAGATAACCTTTAAGGTTTCGAAATTGATTTTTTTTTGCTAAAACGTTAATATCACCAAAACAAAAGACATTCTTTTGGTTATAGACTTATAGACAAACAAACCGAACCAGAATTACTAGAGATATAAATTGTAGTGATGGTCTTCTCAATTGTTACATAAATAATCGAATACAATAAGGTAAGAAATAAAAACAAAAACATATAAAAGAGAGATACTAGAAGAATGCTTTGTTGTTATAATTTTAAAAATCTCTCGTTTTATAACGTAAATATAGTTAGTAGTTTTAATTTCCCAAAAGAGGAGCTTTTTGTGAAGGAGACGACTCGATGCTTCCTAGTATGTCCACTTTGGCTTCCTTGGCTTTGCCCCACAATACCATGTAAAACCCTATTGCTATCAATATTCCTCCTATCAAACTGTTATTCAAACATGACAAGAAAAGAGAGAGATGATATTGGCTAGCATAATGAGATTATAAACATTACGATAGAAAAATAGAAGCAATATGTGTTATACATTCCAAGGTAGATCGTCTCGCCGAGAAAAATGGTAGTTGATGCGGCAGCAATCAATATAGATAACGGTTTGAACATGGACAAGTACACTGGTCCTTTGTGACTCACCGCCCATGTATGTATAACATAGTATGCCGAATTCAAAACACCCTATGGTAAAAATGTATTTCCCGTATATCATCATCAAGATTCAAGACCAAGAACAACGAGTAAATTAACAAAAATCTAAGGCCAAATATTATTTCACATATTTATGTAGGAAGTACCGTTGCAACAAGGCTGATCAAGGTTACGTCAAATCTTATGATCCATGCCTTCGGATCATCTTTCTCGACCAAAAGACTAACAAATGCACACACGAAGAGAATGCAAACATTGTGTACTAGTGTTACAACGACCGTAGATGGATATCGACTCATTGTGTGCGCCTATAAATACCCGAGTTATCATATATAATATATCTTGTTTACTGTATTTGTTATTTTGAAGTGCATAAATATAAGATGTAATGTACGCACCATTACAAGATAAGAGAAGGAGAGAAGAATGTATTGAAGAGCAAGAAGGCCACCTCCAATAACCCAATCAGAGTGTGAAGACATAAGCACTGGACCGTGGTACAGAGTAACCACAAGTGCACCTATTATAGACAATAATGTTCCCAACAGTTTGGCTACACTGGTCTCTTTTCTTATAGATATTTTCTCCATGCTATACCAAATAGTCCAAGTTAGTACAAACACTACTTATCTATCCTTTTATTCTTGTTCTACTATAAATAAAAATAATTGTGTGAAAGTTATTAAACGAGAAGTAGTTTATAGTCCTATCCATAGTGAACCAATTAGTTATGCCTCATACCAAACATACATACATAATATAATATTCTTTTTTCATAATATAATTTTCTATTTTCATTTTCTTTGTTTTTGTTCTTGTTAACACTGGATAATTTAATGGCCATGTAACAAAATAAATAAATAAATAAAACATCTGTTGTCGTTTTTAGAAATGCTCTCAACACGTTTTCAGTGATATTGTTAAAATTTGTACACACATTTCATTATTAGATTATAAAATCCATTTAGAAGTTAAATAAATCGCGCGGGCCCGCAATAATTGACTTCTGCGAAGACTTGAAGGAGATTTGTTTTTTTTACGTCAACAGATAGTATTTCTTTTTCCCCTTTTCCCTTTTTCAACTAACAGCATTATTGAAACTTTCAAGCTTTGGATTGGATGCCTTGAGATATAAGCATCTTATAAAGTAAAAGCAACAAACGTTCTAAAAAGGGTAAATGATTTCATTCGATTAGGTTGGGATATTGGGGAAATATATTACCCGAAAATTATGGCGAGGATGAAGGTAAATGCAGGATTAACATTACTCATGGCCGATGATAGAGTGGGTGAGCTGTATTTAATCCCATTGTACCCTGCGATTTGGGCTGCACTTCTATTTTTTTTCTCAAACAGATACAAAAAAACACGAATACAAATATAAAAGTAAGAATACTTCTCTAAATTAAAAGGTAAATTCAATGGAACAAAAAGCTTGGATTAAAGAAAAAAAAATTGCCTGAATTTAAGCAAGTTTTTCTGGTTCTTTTAATAAGAGCTTATAACTACTAATAAAACTTCATGTCAAGGTAAAATCTTGCATTAGTTAAGTAGATCATACAAATCATGCATACAATTATCATGTTTTGTAAAAACTACTAAACAACCCAGTTAAATTGTTCGAGATACTATAACTATTTGAATCAATACTCTTTTATGTAAAACTAAAAAGATCCAACTATTGTAATAGAAATCTGTAAATGCGGTTCAAGAACACAATCAATAACTGGTTTTAAAATCTAGGAATTTGTTTTTATTTAAATAATACCGTATTACCAAATAAAAGAACTTACACAATTAGACCAAGAAGTCCCATTTTGTAAAGAACTGAAGAAGTCAACGGAGGAAGAGATCTTGATCTGTAGAGATAATGAAACTATATAAGAGCAAGTTCTTATCAGCATATGGGGAACAGAGTCAAAGGAAAGAAAAAAACCTGAAGGAGAAGAAGGCAAATGGAAGAAGGAGAAGAGATCCAAAAGCGTAGGAGTAAACAAGAACCACAAATGGGCTTAGTCCTTTGGACGTCACCGATTTAACCAAAGTGTTTACTCCGACGTTAGAAAACTCCGTTAACACCATTGTCGTCAAGATCGAACCATCTCTAGTACATAATCTTCCCTCAGCCATCTTCAGTTCTTTGGCTTCTTTTGTTTTCTTCTTGCTCTCTTTCTCTAAGACCTCTCTTTTGATATTTAGAAATAGTATTATTTATTTGACCACAAAAGTATATTATATGTTGAGGTCGTGATGAAAAGACAGGTGAAACTCATCCCCGTCACATAATTAAAATTCAGGGAGTTAGGGAGAATAAAGGCGGCCTGGCCCATCTTCAAATGCGTACAAAAACAGTGAATCCAAGAAACTACGAATATGTATTCTCGTTCACTCTTTTTTTTTCCAAACATAAATATGTAATAATACTAAGAAAATAGTGTATTCTTGAATCCAGCATATTTTCATGATAATGCTCCATCTTCTCTGTTCTGTCAGTGATTGCTCAGAATCACCTTTTTCTGCATGTTCTCTTTCTTTGCCCCATATAACAGTATAATACCCAAAGCGCAGTATCATTGATCCAATCACACGCACTGCCACAACACAAGAAGCTAAGTTATATGTACTAATCACTTAATCTTATTACCCAACAACTAAAGGCTAGAACTACGTTTTGTTTATCCCTTATGTTTTTCAAGCAAGAAACACGATAGTCGAAAGTAAAGATTATGAAGGATAATGGTACCTCCCAAGGTGAAGTGGAGGCAACAGCCATGGTGACAGCAGTTGCAATAGACAACATCACAACGGCTTGAACAAAGATACAAACCGGGCCCTTCAAATTCAAACCCCACGTGTGGATAACTGAACCCATGAACCCAATGATGCAAACATATTGTTATTTACTGAGCTTAAGCTAAGGTAAAAGTCAATACTCAAACTGAGTTATAAGGTTGCATGCCTCACCAAGTATTTGACTGCAGCGAGTGAAATCCTCGGTTTAAGCTTCCATGAGTTCAAGTCTTTTTCTGCATATAGACATACTAGCGGCTGCTGAGCTTAGCATTGAATCTGTTTAAGTTTATGTACTACCCGAGGAATATACCAGACTGAAAGAAGCATATACTATATAAAGAACAATAACCTGAGCACCAGGTGATATATATTATAGCGCTAATGATTTTAGCATATGTTTGCAGTGCTTCTTTACAAGGTATTGATGTACTAAATGATACAAGAGAAAAAAATAACAATGTACTATATACAGCTATAGGTAAACAATATTGGGGACCATATCTGTTAATGTCTCCATATCATTGAAAAGTAATCCACTTGCATCAGTCACATCTTAATGATGAGGCATCATCTTCCATGGTGTGTGTAACCAACAAAGGCGACTTCTCGGAACCATCTACATTTCTGGTTGAATCCTCTTTTGCTTTTCCCCAAATCACAGTGTAGAATCCACAGCTCAAAATCACTGATCCTATGACACTGCACACAACACATATGTGGCAATATTTATAATACAATTTATACAGAACTATGGAGACTAAGTGTGGCTTGTGATGGACTAGAACCAGAAACCATATAACTCTCTTACATGTGATTCCATGGATCTCCTAGCTATTTCCATCATGGTTGTTATGTTTGTTTCTATATAATATGTATTATTCTTTGAGCATGCTCTAGGAAGGTGAAAATATAGTACCTCCCAAGGTGAAGTGGATCACCGAGGAATATAGCAGCCATTACAACCGCAATGACAATAGACAACGGCTTGAACAAAGAGATGTAGACTGGACCCTTCACATGCAGACCCCATGTGTGTATAACTGTGCCCAATGATGAAACTAAGCCTCCCTAAAAAAACAGAGCCGTTACTTTCTGAACTTTCAAACATACAGTCAGTTGCTTGAAGCAAAGATCATACAAAAGTTTGGATTCTCACCGTGTACATGACTGAAGCGAGTGGAACACCCGGTTTAAGCAGAAAGGACGACAAGTCTTTTTCCGCAAGCATACAAACAGGTGCTGAGATTACTGTTGCGCATAAGATGTACAACAAAACTACAGTTGTTTTTTCAGGGTACACCTCCATGACCTGAGTCTGAAATCATATATAGAGCTACCAAATTTAGCAATGAGTTTTATATGTTGTCACAGACATTATCACAAAACCAGAGTCTTTTGTCATACCTGAAGAATATACCATAGTGAAACAAGCAAGTACTGTGTAACTAGCAAAACGCCTCCTATAATCCAACTTGAATCAAAAGAAGTCAAACCCTGGTAAAGCGAAACGGTAGGATCTGAAGATGATGTAAGAGATGCAGAAGAGAGAAGCTTTGGGCCTTTATATAGCACAATAACCAGGGCACCAGATATAGATACTATCGTGCCAATGACTTTAGCCTGACTCGCAGAGCTTTTTAACACTATCCGTTCCATCCTTCACGAGCCACCAAAGGTACCACAATCAGTTAAAGTTAACACTATCTGACTTTATCTGTGTACATTACTTTACTTTCCCTAAAGAGGAGGTGGAACCTGAAGATAACAGCGAGGGTGAAGGTAAAAGCTGGCGTGAGGGTACTGATAGCAGAGGCAAGAGTAGGATTACTATATTCTACTCCTTTACAGCCAGATAGCATCGACACGAACCCGACAAGCGCAAGCAAGAAAATCTTGAAGAAGAAAGGAGCTTTGGCTGAAGGTAACCTTCTTGACCTGCACTAAACTTGTGTTTCACATTCTTGAAAAATGAAAGAAAGAGTGGGTGAGGAGATCAAGTAATTATACCTCCCAAAGATGAGTGAAAGTGGAAGAAGGACAAGTGCAGCAACAACATAAGTGTAGAAGACAAAGACATAGAAGCTCAATCCTCTCAGGGAGGCAGCCTTGAACAGTGTGGTCGATCCAACAGTTACACACTCCACTGCGACCATTACAGCAAATGGGACAACATCTCTGTTAATGTACCTCAACGCCACTCTCTCTTCACTCATGATTTATCAAAGTTTTTGATAATTAGTTTCAGAGAAAGTCTCTGAAGTTAAAGTTGAACAATAACCATGTGGGTGTCTTAGTGACGACAAAAATGGAAAAAGTTCTAAACGTTACCGACGCCTCACGCCACAAAGACCATATCCCAATTAATCTAGGGACCCACCACAAGGAAGAAACCTTCCCCCATTATAGCTTCAGTTTCATCAATTCGTTAGAACATTCTTTTCCAATGAGTTAAAGACTGACTCTTGTGTAAACCAGTAACGGCTGAATTTGGCTGAATATTTTTTTTTTAAAAACTAATTTCAAAAAGAAAACTGTACCAAGTATTCAATATTTATTTATCATGTGAGAGAGTAAGATTTGCAATTAATATATTTACTCTGAAAATAACAGAAGAAGCTTTGTGAAAATATATTTATTTTCTCCCGTATTTTCATTTAAATTATCATACTATTGTACACAAATTATAATAAGTTAAAAGATTCATTTTTTTCTCAAAAAAAAACAATCAAATTCACTTCATTTATTCAAAAACTTTCTGATGAACAGATAACATCAATTATATGATGCTAGTGGTCTTAAAATATGTGCAGATACTAATTAGCTAATCTTCCATCCGGAATAAGAGTGACTTGGAGTATAGAACTAAAGACAATATGGATCTTCTGAGTGTGCTATAGTAAGGAAAGTTGAGAAAGATATAGTACCTCCCAAAGTGAGGTGAATCACCGAGGAATATAGCACCCATAGCGACTGCAATACCTAGACAATGCTTGAGCAAGGAAATTTAGACTGGGCCCTTTAGATGCAGACCCCATCTGTTATAATAACTTTGCCCAATGATGAGACTAATCCCCCTGAAATAGAGTATTAATTTCTGAGCTTACAATATAGTCATTAATAGTACGTTGCTAGTATACATGACTGGCGCGAGGGCCGGTCTGAGCAAAAAAGATGTTTAAGTCGTTTTCAGCAAATAGATATGCAGTTGCTGTTGTTAGTGTTGCGCATAAGTTGTATATGAATACTACAGTTGTTTCTTTAGAAATCATATATGAGCCTACCAAATGTGTCACCAACAAATTCGAAGTCTGTTTTCACGAACTGTTATGTACCTGAAGAATCAACCAGACTGAACAAGTAAATGTTGTGCAGCTATCAAAAGGCCTCCAATTATCCAACTCGACTCGGGTAGAGTCAAATGCTGGAAATACGAGATGGTATTTTGATGAAGCTAGAACTTTTGTGCCTTTATAAAGAACGACAAGGAGAGCACCAGATATTGATGCTCAGCGTGCCAGTGATTTAAGACTGAGTCGCAGAGCTACTTAACACGACTGGTTCCATCCTTAACAGTCATCCAAGAAAGAATAACCAGTAAGAGTAAAGTGATAGGATGATAGTAAGCAAAACGTATCTTTGTCACTACACAAATCCAAAAGGCTTGAGATTTGATACGGCTAATGAGAAGACACTTCATTGATAATTTAGCTTACCCGTCAAAGAATCGAAAGAGAAGGAGGTGTAACCTGAAAATAACGGCGACCGTGAGGTTGCTGATAGCAGAGGCAAGCCTTGGGGGAACTATATTCTATTTCCTGTTCCCCCTCCCAACTAAAAGATAATCCAGAAATGCACATATCTCTAGGATTATATAATTACCTGAAAGCGCAAGTAAAAAAATCTTGAAGAGGACAGGAGAGTTGGCTGATGGTAATGAAGATTAGTTTAGAAGATCAAATACCTTCTAAAGATGAGGGAATGTGGAAGAAGGACAAGTGTAGCCACGGCATTGTTGTAGAAGACAGACATAGATACTCATCCTCTCAAGGTCGCAGCCTTGTACTGTGTGTTAGATCCACTGTGTCTTCTTCTGCTCCTCTTTGCCAAAAAATCTCAGAAGCCATAGTGATTTCAAAAGCAACCACAGGAATTAATCCCACCACAGAGCTACATTAATTGTACCCCTAACTTGACCAATAATATTTTCACACCAGTCACCATACAACTCAAATATTTATGTTAAAAGGGTCCCAAAAAGGACAGGGAACTTAATCCTCCAGCTGAAAATTTTCCCTGCTTCCATTTAAAATTCCCCATCGAACGAAACAGAAGAATTTTGTTTTTTACGCACTCGTTTGGATATAACTTTGTATTGTGGAAAAGCGTTTCTGCGAATTGCACAATGCAATCATTTGAAAGTTATCACCATCTACCCGCATTTACAAATGGTTAATATAAGCATATTAGCATTCACTTGCATCAATCTTTATCTTAATGACAAGCCTTCATCGTCTACGATTTTGATCATATAGATTGTTTCTTTTAAGATAAAAAGACGCAGAGATAACCACCATGTTACTGTTCTGATACACACCTCTGTCTCCTACTCACTTTCTTCCCTTACTCCTGACTCTCACACACTCCTTTAGCTTCTCCAGTTCCGAGAGGAGCGCAGAGTTGCCTTGGCAAGCCTCCTTCAACACCTCCATTCTTCTCTCCCCCTCACTCTTCTGCTGCCTTGCTGATTCTTCTCCTTCTTCCACTTCCATCGCGTCTGCACACCTTTTACTATAATCATATCCCAGGAGATCCACCATCATTCCCTGAAAAACCATTGCATTTCACGTTTCAGTAATAATCTTTTCACTCTCCTCAAACATTTTAAGGGGGGGTTTCATTTTACCTGCCGATGCTGCTTTCTTGATAAATCTCTCACCAGAGTGCTCACAATCTTATTCCGCAGGGATCCTTTTTCTTCTTGTTTATCCTTGTCCCCGTTGAAGAACATAAGAGATGAAAACTGATGCAGAACTAGTGTATACGCTACTGATCCTCGCGCCGCAGCTCTATCCAGAGCTCCACTAGTCCATGCCTTCAGGTAAGCCTCTAGCACTCCCTCGTCCTCCTGTCAACCAACAATAAAAATTTACAATGCCATTTGTTCATCATTATATATATATATATATATATATATTTTTTTTTTTTTGTTGCAAATTACCTCAGCCGGTTCGAGGTATCCTTGTGCTTCTCCCAAGCATTTGTCTAGACTCGGCAATAGCTCAAGAACACGGGCATTGGAGAGTGCATTCCATGCTGAAAGCCGAACAGAGGGTTCAACGCACTTATGCAAGTAAACCGACATCTGTCGCCCATACAGTACGTCCCCATACGACACTGCAGCATATTGCTCCACCAGCATCTCCAGAAATGTAGAGTAACTCTCGAATATGTCAGACTTGAACCTCAGGAGCTCAATCTCACCCCCACTACTCTGTCTCTTTTCGTCCAGAACTTGTCCATAGCGCTCCTGGAGATAACTGTACAAGTTCCTAGTGTTCTTGTCTTCGATGATATCCATTCCAGCAAGCAACACGGTGGACAAAGCGTGGAACTTCCAAACCAACGGTACACTCAAAACAGGAGACGGAAGCGTTCCCAACCCAGAGGCTGACTCAAGTCCTGCAATAAAGAAAACTCCTGCTTTTGCAACTTCAAGCAACTCTGTTGATTCTTGATCCTCCCCTGCTGAGTTTTTACCAACGTGGACTGCTGAGATGGAGCTAAGGAACCACTGTGGAGGCAGGGGCAGTCTCTGTTGAGCCCACTCTACGATAAGGGAGTCTGATTTTTGACCCTCCGTTGAACCACTTGGCATTTCACCTTCCTCATGTATAGTCTCCAGACCAACTGCAGCTTTCTTTGTCCTACTGGAGCCATTCTCGGATTCAGATTTCCTCTTTGGATGTAACCATCTAAGTTTGAAGTGAGAAGTCAGCACTTTGCTCATACGATCATAATCTCCTTCACTGCATTTCCACTCAGACGCTATGGTTCTCTTGTTTGAGTTGATACAGCAGGCCAATTGTTCCAACGCATGCGGTCCAAGGACATAATCCAAGGCCTTTTCCACAAGTAAATGATCCCTTGGACCTGCAATCAAGCACATAGCTAAAGCGGAGTTCATTTTATCCATCAAAAAAACAGATCCCTGATCATCCCGCGAGTCCAGTTGAGGGATGTGAAGAAAGAGGCTCAGAAGACCTGCATCAGCTTGTGCCAAAAGAACTCTCGTTGACCAGAACCCACCACCGCTAGCTCCCCAACCAAGTCCTAACCCAGGAGCTAGTCCACCTCGTTTATGTATCTCAACGGATTGCACGATGGGCCATTCTGATGCAACAGAATCTCTAAAAGAGCCCCACACCGATGTTAGGTCACCGAGAGACTCTGTCAGTATTCCTTTCGCAAGCACAGAGCCATCTCTAATGGACTCGCTACCCTGAGGAGTTTCCATCTTAGATCTAGCTGATTCTATCAGAGTTTGGATGGACACAATGGTCCGCGTCAACCCATGAAGGCAGCTTACAGAACCTAAAGCTAGTTCTTCATCTTGACAGTTTTCTCTTAGCAAACACAAAAATTCCATAAACGAGGAACACCTGGAAGGGTCTTTTTTGACCTCTGCGACAGAAAAACTAAGAAGCTTGTGCTTGACGATGGTGAGACCAATCTTTGGAACAAACTCCGGCAGCCATGGCAGAGGCTCTTCCTCCCCGTGAGCAGATACTTTATCAAGAACTTTGGAAACTGTACGAATGACAGCCGAATACAACCACAACAGAGATGTAGTAGACGTAGAGACACTTTCAGTTCCTCTCTCCCACTCGAGTAATTCAGGGGCCAACATTATCCAGCTCAGTGCTGTATCAATCATAGGACTAACATATCTCCAGTCCCAAGCCCCAGATTCATTCCCTCGAATGTTTTGTGAGTACAAGCTAGGAAGTGTTCCGGCAAAAGCCTCAAGGACCAGATAAGCCTCCTTTGACACAGAGGTAAACTCGCAGATTAGATTTTTCTCCTTGAGCTTTTCAAAAGATGGGCAAGTCAACCACAAGCATAGGGCTGGGAATAGCTCTGGGTACTGTGATATGCAACATCCACTTTGGATACAGACCTTCCAGAACCGGAGTTGTTCAACCATCAAATCAGATAAAAGCTTGCACTTCTGCTTCCCTAGCTTCACCCATGAATCAAGAGAGGAGGTGAACTGAAACAAATGCCAAGTGACTTCATTGAATGTTCCATTCTTCACAAACTCCACGCATGTCTTTTTGTCATACCGGGCTAAGACCTTAGTGAAATTAAAAGGAGAGACAAGAAAACAAAGGTTACATTAGTTCTATGGATTTATAGCTTAACCAACTTTTGAACGAGAGGACCGGTATTACCTTTAAGAGGCGCACAGAATATATCTGAGAAGGAAGAACGTCCATTCTTTTGTTCAATTTGAATCTTTTCACAACTGTTTGCACAAATTTCGGATACTTCAAGATTGCAGTTGTGCATTTTGGAGAATGTCTTGCTATCGCAATAGTAATAGAAATTAGCCATTCCCCGGGCGCTGCTGTAGGTTCCGTCTGAAATCATGAATTATAAGCCCCCAGTTAAGTAAAACGATGCTCAGTTGCACACGTGTATAATATATAGAAAGTGATCTAACCTCCAGCAGGTGATAAATTCTCGGAAGGATATCCATTCTGACAAGACCAGCTGCAACATCTTGTCCGGCTACAAAAACATCTTTCTGGATAGTGTCTGTATCTTCTGACCCATCATCCAAGATTTCTGCACGGAAAGGAACAATATTGGAGGGCTTGGCGCTGTACTTCCAGTAGCCACCAGGGAGGAGGCCAAGATCAATCTCCGGCTTACCCCTGAACACAGGAGCCGTGAAGATGTCTTTTCCGCATGGTCCCATGTTCTGGAAACAGAAATGTATTTTATCAGTTTCATCATTTAGTGTCTAGTAGGAGTTATAACTTCTTTGGAATGAGAAAAATAAATTATACCTCCAAAAGATCATAGAAGTTCTCGTTAAGAGAACAGGTCAGTAGACACTGAATCGCCTTTGCACATGCTAGAACCACAGAGGCATGGTTGTCATCAAGAGCCATCCTTGATAAAAAAAAAAAAGAAAAGAAGCATTTTCTTTATAAGAAGGAAGGAACAATATGAGATCACACATAAGAAGGATTAATTACCTCAATGCTAAGACAAGGCTAGGTTCTGGTCCGAGTGCATAAGCCCAGATGGCTTCCCAATCAGTGGATATAACCTTTTGCTCCCTTGTGCAGCCGATTCCGCTTTGACAAAGTTTGTACAAAGCTTTGTCGAGTAGAGATGCAAGCAGATGCAAAGCAAGGCATCTTTGCCCCGGAATCTAACATATCAAATCCAGACAAAATAAATGAGCCAGGATGGTATCAAGAGCCATTCTTTATAATTAATGGGGAAGGAAGGAAGCAATTATCATACCACACTACGTGTAAGTGCAATAGCTTCTTTGATGGTGTAGCCTGCTGCGCCAGGATCCCCTTCAGTTCTCAAGATGTCACGTTCAACCGCAGACATATTTACACCTGCAAAAAAACTCAAACAAATGTAAAAGAAGAAAGATTTAAGATTATGATTTTGTCAATCAGTTTCAGCATAGGATTGCTCATCTACTACTCACCAGATTCAGCTGGTGGGACAACAACATCAGTCTCAACAACATTCCCGTCAAAAGAAAATCTCAAGACCCTAACAGACTCAACCCTCTCGGTCCATGTATCCCAGAAGAAGCCTTGGGAAGCTACTACACTTGTTTCTTTCGGTATTGCTGTCACTTGAGAGGAGGGGGATGGTGGAGTAACAGCTTGAACTTGTGGTGAGTGAGTGTCAGGCCAGAGAGAAGGATCTTGTGGCGAGTGAGTATCAGGCCTGAGACAAGGAGCCTCCTCGGAAACCTCAGGAGGAGAATGCTTTCGCTTCTTGAGTTTGTCCTGGGCTCGTTTCTTGAGAAGGGCAACTAAAGCAGGATCCATCTTCTCCAGTAACTCAGCCTGTGTCTCTGCAATCTCTTCATGTGACATTCTCTGCAACAGTGCATTGTTCTCTTCATTTATTGAATCTTCTTCTTCTTCTTCTTTTTCTTCCTCGGCAATAGGAACTTTGGGTTGGGCTCTGCTCCCCACATGCTACAAAATAAATCAAAAAGGAATAAGAAGAAGGACTTTGGTTAGTCTCAACAAGATGGAAACCTAAAAATGGGTAAAGTGGGATGATTTGGCTTACGGGTCCCTGAGAACGATGACGAGCTACTGGGAAGGGAAGGCGGGTGGGTTTGGGAGGTAGCGGCTTGTTCTCCGGAAAACCTTTCTCGACGATGCTCCCGACAAGGCTCGCCATGGGATTAACTCGCCCGCTGCTACTTTGCTCCTTCTCCGTCATCTCTCTAAACCCTACTTCTCTTCTCTCTGTCTTCTCGCCTAAAAATGTTTTTGTTTTACTTTTTCAGTTTAGTAAGGAATATAACACATTGCTATAGTGACAAGGAGAAAATGAAATTTGCAGGAAACCCCCTCTATAATCCATTAACTATTATTTATACCCTATACATGACTACGGCATGTGTGTAATAGAATCTCCAAACGGTGTCACTTTATTGCCGGTTTGACTTTGATTTTAGTCCTACTTTCATTGGACGTGGTTTCATCTGTGAACTGCTGTATTCTTCTCGGCGCTATCATTCCTTAGTCTCTCTGAATCTTGTCAGAGACATCACATGATCTCTAAGTTTTTTATAGGTCACTGTCACTAACATAACATGAAGGTAAAGAAAAACATAACCTGATGTTCAGTAGTAGAACACAAAGAATTACCAGTACACATTGATCTTGATGTATGTTTGTGAACTTAATCTTGAAGAGATGTTTATAAATTGGATCAGGCCTTTTTACTTATTTCCCAGTTATCTGAGCCTCAGCTTATTCGGAGTGTTTGCACAACTGCCTTAACACTAGATTATGGCAAAAAGCCTAAATGCAAAACTATACGTAGTTTGTTTTTGAGCTCAGTACCACAGAACAAAAGCTGAAGATAACGGCGAGGCGAAGGTAAAAGCTGGTGTGAGGTTGCTTATAGAGGAGGCAAGCTTTGGGGAACCATATTATAGTCTTTTACAGCCATCTATCTGCGACATGTTAAAAGACAGTGCATTGGAGGTTCTTTTGCAGAGATGTTGTGCCGTTCACTGCTTCTCTTGTCATAAGATCTTATGTTCATACTTTCAAAAAATCTCAGAAGTCAAAGTGATTTCAGAAGCAACCATCCTGTAGAGAAGAATTTTGCAACTTCCATTTGAACATTCTCCATAAAACGAAACAGAAGATCTTTTTTTACTCATTCGTTTGGGTAACTTTGTATTGTGAAAAAATGTTTATGAGCCTAGCACAACGCAATAATTTGAAAGTTATCACCATCCACCCGCATTTACAATAAACAATAGTAAGCATATTATCATTCACTTGCATCTTATCTTAATGACAAGCCTTCATCTTCTACGATATGTGTAAGCAGCAAGGGTGAACAGTGCTCAGAACCAGCTACAGTTTTGGTTGAATCCTCTCTCGCTTTACCCCAAATCACAGTGTAGAATCCAAAACACAATATCACTGATCCAATGACACTGCCCACAACATATACATACAAAACCTATATTCGTTATTATCGTGGCAGTTTATACAGTTATGTAACAAAGAACTGTGGAGAAATAGATACTAAGCATTTCAACAACCTAATTGAATGTTATCTTTCTCAATATAGAAAAAAAAACGTAAGAAGAGGAAAAAGATAATACCTCCCGAGGTAAAGTGCATCGCTGAGGAATATAGCACCCATGGCAACTGCAATTGCAATGGACAGTGGTCTAAATAAGGATACATAGACAGGACCCTTCAGATGCAGACCCCATGTGTGGGTAAGCACACTGAATATTGAAGCAAAGACTCCCTGAGACAGAGTGTTTAGTGTTTGAGCTTAAAACATAGTCAGCAATTGAAGAATAGTGTAAGGTTTGATTCTCACCGAGTATACGATTGCAGCAAGGGTAATATCCGGTTTAAGCACCCAAGAAGTCAAGTTCCTTTCCGCCAGTAAACATATAGGTGCCGAGACTAGCGTTGCAAATAAGTTGTAGAAGAAGACTACTGTTATTTCTTCAGGGTATACCTCCATGACCAGAGTCTGAAACCATATAAAGCTAGCGAATTGAGCGAGAGTTTTTTGTGTCACCAACAACCCACATAGTATCTAAGTGTTTATACCTGAACAATATACCAGACTGAAACAAAAAAGAACTGAGAAGCAAGCAAAAGGCCACCCACTATCCAGCTTGACTCTGATGAAGTCAACTGCTGGTGAAGGGAAATGGTTGGAGAAGATGAAGGTGTAAAAGATGCAGCGGATAGAACTTTTGGGCCTTTATACAGAACAACAACCAGAGCACCAGATATAGATAGAACTCCACCGATGATTTTAGCCTGAGTCGCAGAGCTCCTTAACACTACTTGTTCCATCCTTTACGGGCCACACAAGGAAGCAGAACCAGTTAAGAGTTACATACCCAATCATGATAGTTATAGCAACAAACAAGATGGAAGTGAAACCTGAAGATAACTGCGAGGGTGAATGTGAAAGCTGGGGTGAGATTGCTCATAGCAGAGGAAAGAGTAGGAGAACTTTGTTCTACACCTTTAAAACCAACCATCTGCGCCATGCACCTGTTCCTCTAAGTCAACAAACTAGAACACAAAAACCAGAGATAACCAGTAATCTAGAACCAGGGGTTATATTATTTACCCGAAAAGCCCAAGTAAGAACATCTTGAAGAAGAGAGGAGACTTGGCTGAAGGTAATTTTTTAGATCTGCATATAAAAGAAGTAAGTTCATGATGTTCTTGAAAAAGTTTACACTGAACAAAGGTGAGATCAATTACCTTCCGAAGGTGAGGGAAAGTGGAAGAAGCACAAGTGTTGAAGCAGCATAAGAGTAAAAGATAAAGACATAGAAGTTCAATCCTCTTAACGTTGCAGCCTTGTACAGTGTGTTTGAGCCAACAGTGGAACACTCGACTGCAAACATTGCAGCAAACGGCACAACATCTCTGTGAAAGTACCTCCATGCCACTGTATCTTCTCCTCTCATGACAGATTTGATGTCTAGATTCCCAGAAACTGTCGGATGAGATTAAAGTGGGCAAAGAATCAATCATTGAGTTGGTGGTCAGTTCCATATGCTTGTTGCTAAATGGTAATTATTTTATTTATAAGTAACCACTTGACCAAATACTTCACACCACATATTAAAAATCTCTCTCTCTCTCTCTATTTTCTTTTTAAAAAGAGACAACAACTTGCCCAAATACTTCACACCAGACAAGTTTCTAATCGAATATTCTACTATCAACAGCTTAATCAGCTAACCGAAGAATTTCTCAAGTTCCATTTCAAAGATGAAGACTTCCAATCGCATCAGCATCATCTTAGCTTCAACTACAGAGAAAACTTTTCAGATAGATTTCTTGGACATGTCATTCAATCAGCAGTCAGTTAGAGTTACATACTTGGTAATAAGATTGGTAGTAACAAGCATACCTTATATAGTTATATCCACCCAAGTTTATAGCAGAAAGAAAGAGAACGAGGTGTAGCTTGAAGATAACGACTAGGGTGAAGGTAAAAGCTGGTGTGAGAAGACTTGACTGAAGTCAATCTTCTTAATCTTGACCCACATTCATATTTAAAAAAAAAACAAGTTCATTTTTTTTGAAAAGGCTTATACGAAGCTTCAAAGTGTAAATGAGGAAATATCAATACGTTCCAAAGATAAGCAAAGATCAATACCAAACATGGCACACTCCATACCAAACGGCACAGCATCTCTGCCAAAGTACCTCCAGTCCACGCTACTGCTCTTCTCATGATAGATGATTGATAAAGACAAGACTCTGCTTAAGTGTTTTCAAGTGTTCTGCAGCAATTGCATCAGCATCATCTTAGCTTTTAAGCTGATCCAAGTACTAACATTTTCTGAACGCATCAAATCCAAGAGCAATGTCATCTACCAAGTCCTACATTATCACTGACCTTTCGATTTCCCCAGCAACAGAAGATAACTTATCCAAAGGATCCACAGAATCGCACCAACGTTCAGTCGTAAGTGACGGTGAAACGGAGTCAGGAGTAGCTCACGGAGGGAGACTTTGCCGTCGCCTGTCCGGCGATTTCACCATTTGATACTGCCGGCGACACTATGGTGAAGTAAATAGCTCGGAACCGAACCTAACCAAACCAAATGATCTAAAATCAATATCGAACCGTAATTTGATTGGTTTAATAAAGAAAACTAAACCGTAATCAGATCGCGTATCCATTTGTTTATGATATAGTTGGGCTGGATGGTCCGGCCCATTACGGATCTAATATAAGACCAAAAACATAGGAAACCGTCATTTTTTGTCTTTTAGAGTTGACCATCCAGACACCAACTCGCTCATCCATGCACGTGGGCCCAAGTCTAAAAGCGTTAATTTAATTTATCTTTTGTTTTCTTTATATTTGCTTAATTTTTCAAAGCTTTTACTTTAATACATGTTGTTTTCCAACTTTGCCTCGCACTTCGGAAAATTACAACTTCGCTTTGTCATTTTCTCCTAGTCTTCCACCATTAAAGCTCAAGAAAACGAAAGGTTAAGACCTAAATAGATGAGATAGAGAGAGATAGTGTGTATAGAAAGAGAGAGAGAGAGTTCCTTTCACTCTCTTCTTCCTCTGCAAATCTGACAGAGAAGAAAGAAAAAAAAAAGAGTTCCTTTACATCACGGGAGCTTGGCTTTATCTGAGAACCTGTATGGGCTGCTTTTAGGTGAGTGTTTGCGTAATCTCTGTTTCTCTCTCGATGTTGATGATGTTATTATTGATAAACTCTTCCTCCACTTAACTTGGAGTTGTTGTTTTGTCTCAGTTATGTTTTCTGGATCTTGAAATTTGAGATCTTACAACAAACATGTCTCTGTTTCAATTCGCAATTGAGCAAAAAGACGGAACCTTTGCGTACCCACCACCGTTCTACAGAGACCCAACTCTCCCTCCGCCGTCTCCTCCACCACCCTCCGGTAACAGAATCAGCCCGGCGGTTCTCTTCGTAATCGTCATCCTAGCCGTCTTGTTCTTCATCTCCGGCCTTCTTCATCTCCTCGTTAGGTTCCTCATCAAACACCCTTCTCCTGCTACCTCCGCTTCGAGGTCTAACAGATACCCAGAGATCTCGACCAGCGACGCCCTCCAAAGACAGCTTCAACAGCTCTTCCATCTCAACGACTCTGGTCTCGACCAAGCCTTCATCGACGCTCTGCCCGTTTTCCACTACAAAGAAATGGTCGGAGCCTCCAAGGAGCCGTTCGATTGTGCTGTTTGTCTATGCGAGTTCACTGAGAAAGACAAGCTGAGGCTGTTGCCGATGTGTAGCCACGCTTTTCATCTGAACTGTATTGATACTTGGCTTCAGTCTAACTCCACTTGCCCTCTTTGTCGTGGCACGCTCTTCTCCCCTGGGTTCTCCATGGAGAATCCGATGTTTGACTTTGACGATATAAGGGAAGAGGAAGAGTGTGGTGTAGTAGTAGCTGAGAAAGCTGTGGAGGAGATTCAAGAGATCGTTGTGGAGAAAGGGGTTTTGCCGGTGAGGTTAGGGAAGTTCAAGAGGCTTGACAATGTTGGTGATGATGGTGTAGGAGAGACTAGTAGTAGTAATCTTGATGCGAGGAGGTGTTTCTCTATGGGTTCGTATCAGTATATACTCGGTAACTCTGAGCTTAAAGTACCCTTTTGCAACGATAGCCAACTTCGTTTGAAACCTCAGGAGAAAGAGTCTCAAGATTCGTCAGCTGAGGAGAAGAAGATGAGTAGTGTTGTGGCGAAAGGAGAGAGTTTTTCAGTTTCAAAGATTTGGTTGTGGCCAAAGAAAGATAAGTTTTCGTCAGATGCTCAGAGGAGGTTGCCTTCTTCATCGCTTAACGTTGATGATCTTCCTAAACTCCCATGGATGGAAGAACATAAGAAGCTGGAGAACGGTGAAAGGTAGTGTCTTTAGCTCTTTTTTTTTTTTGAATCCGGACCATTGGTAAGATTTAGGGTTTACTGATTATATCTTGGGGGGGTTTGGCAATCATCTGTTGTAACATAACTTTATTAAGTTTATAAGAAATTTGTATTGCTTCTTGGTTGTTAATGATATGAGATTAAAGTTAATTCGGCATGCTCAACAATAGTGGATTCTAAAGACTGATGCTTTGGCTTTATTTTTTCTTCACTTTAGAGTCACTGGTTCTCTTTTCTTCTTCTTTTCGATATACTTTCCTTTACACTCTCAACAAATTCACTGTTAGCTTTTTTATTTGGATATACATTTTGTTTACATGGTGGTTCTTGATGTTCACCTTTGTATATTTTCTAGCTTGCTTTATAGTTTTTGGAATTTTAAGTGGTATACACTCAATTACGTATTGAAAACAAAACTGTAGAACTTTTGACTTGTGTTCACACAAAATCTAGTCTTTGGTTTAGGTTAAGAGTTTTTGGCTCTTTGTGTCAGCCAAAACAAATATGAATTTTTGCATAACCAAACTTCCTTTCAAGACTTTGAATTTCAAAAGTTTGTGGCACTAATGGTTTATGTTGGTTGTTGTAGGGTTGGTATGTTATTTGACTCCTAAAAGAAATTGATTTACCATCACCAACTGGATTTTGAATTGTACCCAATTAAACAAAGAAAAAAAAAAGAGAAATTAGAACTCTGATGTATGTATCCATGTAAAGTGTTTCTACTAATGTTTTAAAAATCTGTCTAAATGCCATATCGAACTATTTTGAAAAATATGATTTATATTTAACTCAACCGGTTTAAATCATTTTAAATCGGCTCAATTGATTTAATTTTTCGTAGATTAATTTAAATTGGTGCAAATTGAATCTAAGACAATCTAAATTAGTATAAATTGGACAAATCTAGTTATATAAAAGTGGATTGTGACTGATTTAGTTGAACCATCTCACCATCAAGATCTACCACCGGTCTTGGGCGCACCGGTTCCGTGAAGTCCCAACATCCAGATCTTGAAGCTGCCAGTGTTCACCAGAGTCAAAACTCACTTCTCAGCCTTTTCACCCATTACCGATTTGTCTTTTTTGTTTTGTTTTGAAGTGTTAAATGTGCATATGTAATTTATTTTTGCTATGTTTTCCAATACATCGTCAATCTCTGTTTTAAAAGTCTTTTTTTGGGTCGATTTTAATGATATTAAATATTAAAAATTAATACTAGGTATAATGTGTTTATGCTACAAAATTGTCATTAGATTCGAGTTACAATCCTCTTCCTGGAGTTTAATCAAATGTTGCATTAGATGCTTTGAGTTTTAAGAATTCTTTTGCTGCCAAAAAAAAAATCAAATGTTGCAGTAGATGCTTTGAGTTTTAAAAATTGGAATTTGCCGATGCACGAGTCCATGTCCATGTCCAGTTGAATTGATTTGTGTTTGGGCTTAGTCATTTCGGGCTTGGTCATTTATAAATTTGATTATTTCCACAAAAGAGAAGTAACACTAGTATTATGGTCAAATTCAAATGTCGTTCGTTTGTTTAATTAACTAACGATTTGATTGAACTGATTACGCGTAGTTCTACAAAATTGATCTCTCTACATCTTGTAAATATTCTCTCCTAATTTCAAAAACTTGATCTTTAGTATTGATATTGATTTATCATGTTATGTATGTTTATGGTATATTGAAATGCAATGGTCTAGTCTATGATCTTTACTACCTACACCAAAGGACAATTATTGATTCGTAGTAGAGATTATTAGACTATTATTACCACAATTACATTTATTATATCAGTTTTTTGGCTTCTAGAATTTAAGGAAAGAAATGTTATGTGGATATGGTGAACATAGTCGAAGATATTGTTCAACGTAATGTGTATCCCATATCATATCTTTGATGACAATAAATATATTGCTATAAGAATATATGAACTTCTACATCAACGTTGGCGTAATTTAATTATGACTTTTTGTTTTTGGAAACACTAGACGTTGAATTTTTGAAACTAACGCAGACTATGAATAAAATTGAGTTGATGATGGTTAAATGGTTGTATTTACAACTAAACCGGAATTAATCTGCAAAACCGATATAAGCGATGATGAAAATAATCATAATCTGCAAAACCGATATAAGTGATGATGAAAATAATCATCCAGCTTTCTTTTTGTCAAAAAATAAAAATAAGGAGAAAATAATCATCCGGTTTATTTGCCTTGGTCAACAAGTCCCACGATATCGCTTGTAGATTTTGCATGAGTTTCTTGTGAACTGTACAGTCGATGGCACAGCTCGTAATAAGTTTGGATAATTCAAACTTATATGTAAAATTCGAAAACAGAATCTGACGTGGCTTGTAACAACTAGTACGGACCGCCGAAAATTCATTTTTTCTGTAAATAGCAAATTATGGGAGAAAAAAAGAAGCAAATTATGAGAGAAAAAAACGATTGAGAAAATTAAATCAAATAACAACAATAGTTTAATGTTAATTAATTTTTACCTGATAAAACGGCATATTTATAGTCTAACCTGATTTCAAATTTATCCATACTGTTTTTTTTTTCTTCTGTTTTGTAAAGATGATCAATTTATCTACACTGTTTTAAAACTTGTACGACTATAAGTTTTACTTAAAAACCGGAACATATACGACATTAATTAATTTTTTAACCGTGATAAAACGCCATATTTATAGTTTAACATGATTTCAAATTTATCCATACTGTTTTTGTTTTGTAAAAAAATCAATTTATCTATAATGATCGAATATTACATATATCTATATATACATATATATACATACATGCTATTGTCGGTGTTTCTAGTTATTCACTATTTAGGATAATATATCATATCTGTAATTTATAAATTACAGATATGTTTAAGAAATTCTTAATTTATTTATTTCGAGATAAAATACTAAGATGATTATAAATCACAGATATGTTTAAGAAATTCTGTTTTATCCAAAACGTAAGGGACACTTAAAATTTTTTTTAAAAAAATCTTGACATTTCTTTCCTTGCTGAATAATTAGATATGTAAATTACATTAAATACCATCTTAAATTCGTGGTCTCAAAGACAGTTAAAAATGGTCAAAACGCGATGTGGATAATTCCCAAAACGCTCACTGAATGGAATTAAATAAGCGTTGAACAAGCAGTAAATCAATGAAATAACCAAAAAAAAAAAAAGATTCGAGGAAGATTTTATGTAAATTAGGAAGAGAGAATATCGTAACAAACTAAATATTGACTCCTTGACTCAAACGTCTCTCTTATCTAAATCCATTCCACCTCCTTCTCTCTCTCTCTATATATATATATAAATACATGTGTGTATGTATCGAACCCATACATTACTACACCCTTAAACGCTCTCTCGATTAGGTTTCCTTCTACACTTCTTCTTCTTCATCAACCTCGCTCTCTCTCTCTCGTTTCGATTTGCAACAATGGTTGACGCTAAACAAGTCCGCTTCATCGTCGGAGTCATCGGTACGATCATCTCCTTCACTAAATCTCTGTTTTATTCGAATCTGAGCAAGTTATATAGATTATCAATGTGGTTATCATGGAGTCGATCGGCGATCTCTAATCCATGTACTTTGTTTGTTTAGAGCTTTTTTTACGTACTCTAATGGCGGATCTCTATTCTTCGATAACCGATACAGCTTTCGTTAACATATGCTCATCACGAGATTAGTTTTATCATCGATTTGATAATGCATATAGATTCACGACTTTTTTGTGTGTTGAGCTTGATTCGTTATTCGTTTTCTATAATTCTGTTTATTGAGCTTTGATGGATCTCTAATGCTCTGTCGATTTTTTTTGCTGATGATTTCCAGGGAACGTGATCTCCTTTGGTCTCTTCTTCTCGCCAGTGTAACTCTCCCTTATCCTCCTCTCGTCTAGCTATGAACGTTATTTTGTTTAGTACTCAATCTATATATATATATGTGTGTGTGTGTGTGCAGGCCAACGTTTGTTCGGATCGTTAAGAAGAAGTCTGTTGAAGAGTTTCAACCCTGGCCTTACGTGGCGACGATGATGAACTGTATGCTTTGGGTTTTCTACGGACTCCCTATTGTTCACAAGGATAGTATCCTTGTCACCACTATCAATGGGGTCGGCATGGTCTTCGAAGCTATCTACATATCCTTGTTCTTAATCTACTGCGGCGGCATGAAAAACTTCAGGGTACGTTATATGATGATCCATTCTTTTTAAATGATGATCCATTCTATGGTTTATTAAATAGTGTTGTGTGTGTATATTCGTGCAGAAGAAAATTGGGTTATATCTTGTGGCTGAGGTTATTTCCGTGGCAGCTATTGTTTTGATTACCCTTTTCGCTATTCAAAACTCGTTTGCAAAACAGACTTTTGTTGGTGTGATCTGCGACATCTTCAACATCGGTATGTATGGAGCTCCTTCACTTGTCATCGTAAGTATCTCTCTCCCTCTCGATGATCTTGCACTCATGGGTTTCGAGTAATGATAAGTTGTTAAATGATTACATCGCAGAAAAAAGTGATAAAGACTAGGAGCGTGGAGTACATGCCCTTTGCCATCTCTTTTGTTAGTTTCCTTAACGCTGGGATTTGGACTGCCTACTCCTTGATCTACAAGCTCGATCTCTACGTCCTCGTAAGTGTTTTATTCATTGTTTTATACTCTTGATTTTTTTTTTATTTATATAGATTGATATGATTTTTTGTAATAATATCTTGTGCAGATAAGCAACGGTCTGGGAACTTTCTTGTGTGCATCTCAGCTAATTGTCTATCTCATGTACCGCAACGCTACTCCGAAGGATGAGAGTAAAACGAAGCCGGAGATTGAAATTCCAGGGACGGTCTAAGTTTCGAGTTCTTTATGTTTGGGTCTCCTCTTCTATACATTTTCATACACATTTGTGTATGTATTAGGATTTTATCTCTGCACCTTTTTTGTTTGGTTTTCGTTTTAATAACATTACTTTTCTTAATTTTGTCTGGATGATTTTTTCTATATCAAATATTGATATGTCACACATTGATCTTCCCTCCCCGTTTCAATGATAATTAAGCTTTTGTTTTTTTTACTACTTTTGTATATACGCCACTTCAAAGACCATCAATTAAACTTTATCAAACAATTTCAACTGACAATTTTACTATGGCTCTACACAAATTCTGTTTAAACATTAATTATGCAATTTTTTGTCAAATATACTCATGGTGGACCGGACAAATTTAAAAGATTGGCAGTTTTTTTGGTCAGCGCAGACTGTCAGCTATAATAATTTTAAAATCATACCGACCCGACACCATAATAAATCAGGAATAAGTTTTCAAATTGGTCCCATCATAAAATCTGTAACACATGATTCGTAAAGAATGTTTTCTTTTTATGTATAAAGAAAGAAAATGCCAAGATCCAAGACTTAAGTAACAAAATGACGCCATATTTGTAAATCCTATACGTGTGCTTAGTATATACGCACACATCCCGACATCCGTAGTTACCAGTTTCAACACCGTAGAAAAAAAGAAGAATGAAACGAGTTACGACCACGTTTACATGACACGACGTTTCTTTTTCTCAGGTGTTTCGTGAACTTGAGCTTTGATTCCATACGTTCTCATCTGGAAGTTCTCAAATGCTTCAGAAACTGCTTCCACCTGTTTACATCGCAAACCAATATTAACAACAAAGAAAGCAACGTGATAATACTACAATTGAGTCAAACGTAAATATATATTTGATCACAAACCAGTTCTGGTTTCTTGGCGTATACTCTCACTATCATGTCTTGAAATGTTGTTGGTAACAAGTGACTAACTCGTTCCTCTGGTATCACAAACTTCTCTTCACTCTCGTAGTCCTGTACATGAAACCCGTAAATCAAAATAGGATTCTTTGAGATTATAGGGGACAAGAACAGAGAGACGATAGTGTTACCTTGAAGAACTTGATGCTGAACGTGAAAACATCCCATAGAAAAGGATAAGCTGGTTAGAATGTTACCCGGAGCGCTAGCAGGAATAAACAATGAAGCTAAAACAGTGTTTGTTTATTTTTTACCATTCAAGAGGATTTTCTCTTCCACGAGCTAAATCGATCTTCACATTGGTAACAGCGATATCCTCTTCTTTTAGTGTTAAGCTTGTATGCTTCTGTTATATTGAAAACTGTGATGAGCACTGTAAATAGAATTCCTCTTATTTAGTCAAATGTTATAGATTACAAACCTGAGAGCAGACGATATCTTGAGCAGTCACAGCTTTGAAATGTTCAATTTTTTCCTTGGGAACCGCATACTCGTTACAGAACTGCAAGTAAACACGAAGGAAATTTTAAAAATAATTAAGCAGAGTGAGGAAAAGATTCTGTATAATTACTTGGTACAGCTGCCTTCTCCGAACACGGAGGATCAGGTCTTTAGCTTCTGCAAGTTCTGGATCTGGAGCTATTTCAATGGTTTTGAGGATTGTATCGTCCAACTGCAATTGGGGAGAACAAGACTTATTTAGAAAAGAGCAAAAGAACTCGTTGCACAAAGGGACGGATTTTGTTTCCTGTGGAAGGAGTGTACCTTCCAGTATTCAGCTGGGTCGTCAATGTTAGCAGAAATCCCCAAATAATTGTTGGCTTTGACCATGGCATCTACTATCATAAGCTCTATTGCCTGCAAATGAATGGGAAAGAAACAAAGTGAGAAAGAGAGAAGACATAGCGAAGGCACAAAGAGAATGATCATGCTACAACAATACCTTTACTTTCGGATGTGTGTAGACAGTTCGATAGAGATCAGCTCGTGTTGCAAATAACTTGTGAACGTTACGGTCTGCAAAACTCACTCGGTTTTACAAGGGAGTAGTTGAGGCAAACGCAAATACAGTATATATCAGGTGAGGAAAAAATAACTCACATTCCTTAGCGCGATAGCAGATTTCGTTGTCCATGACTCTCATCGTCTCTGTCAGTCTAGAAAGTTCTGAGAATTAGCAAAGTTTCTTAGTAGAAAAGACTGAAGTGACTATAAAGTAGAATGAAGACCTTTGAAACTGAAAGTTGCAGCCCAGTCCACAAGCTCGAGAATCACGAACAAGGTAGTCAAACCTATAGAATATGGTAGACAAACAGAATTAATTTCCTGGCCAAGAGATGCAAATCTCTGCATCACCACGAGTGAAAAGAAAGAAACTGCAGAAGGGTATACAACTAAATAATATATAGAATTACTTGTCGACATCAATCCCATTTCGACCATTAGCAACAATGTCATACAAGAAACGTTTCTCTGCGTTGCTCTGCAAAATATGTAAAGCGTAACCAGTTGTCATGTTTGACTAGAGTAGAGAACATGACTGCTATAAAACTTACTTTCAGCTGCGAAAATTCAGTACTCGCTAGGATCATATCCTGTTGAAGTAAGCATTTGAGAAAATAATCAGGACAGAGAGAAAGGAAGAGACAAATATTAGATTGGATTTGTAAAGACTGAAAATAGTGTGACAGTTTATATTTTTATACTAGAGGCCATTTGAGAGAAGCAAAGAGTCTTAAGAAACGATATTACCTTCACTCTTTTCAGCATTTGAGCATCAATGTCAATGTTATGCGTATCAACAATATGGTCAATCATCTTTACAGACATTAACTCATGAGACCTGCATAAAAGAAATGGCGTATAAAGATCTGGACTGCAGGAGAAAAGCAACCATGGCACTGATCTTTTCAAGGAGTGTGAAACATACCACTCACAGCCACTCATGACCTTTGGCAGGAACTCACGCTCAAACATATGGCTAAAAGGCCCATGGCCAATATCATGGAGAAGTCCTATATATACAAACATATCAGAAAGTTGGATCAAGAACAATGTAGTCACTGAGCTAACATTAATTACCCGCAAGTCTCACAGTCTGAAGATCATGTTTGTCAATATCGAGCTCCATTCCCTATTTATAAAGTATAACATGTAGATTACAATCTTACACCACACTTTAAACAGAATGTGACTGACTATACCAGAGGAAATCAGTAAAGAATTTTCAATACCTGGAAATTTTTTAGCTTCTGTGCAGTTTCGCCTGCAAGCCAATACACACCAAGAGAATGCTCAAACCTAGAATGCACAGCTCCCGGGTATACCATGTTTGTCACTCCTGAACAACTCAAGACTCATTACAATTAGAACTACTAACCTATCCTAAACAGGTTTTGCAGAGAAACATTAAACAAGAGGATGCAAGTTGAGATGAAAACGCAAGAGGACTCACCAAGCTGCTTTAGTTCACGAAGCCTGTCACAAGGAATCATATCAAACAATCAGAACATTTTGGTTTTCAACAAATTATGGAAAATCTATCAAGGAAAATGAGCTCAATCCAAGAACTCACCTCTGAAACTGTTCCGTGTCAATGAACTTCAAGCAAAGCTGCAAATTAAAACTCGAGTATCAGTACAGATGGCACACTGATTCAGCATTTGATATACGGTATCAGTACAGTCTAGTGGTTTGGAGAATCTCTCAAAACGCAAGCTAAATTGGGAATAGATTAACACAAGAACCTCTAAATATAAAGAATAATCGCACCACAGACTATACAATATACTACTAAAAGAATCTACAAGCAGCTTCGTTCATCAAATGTGTCCGCGACCTAAAACTCAGGCGTACAAGTCAAACCTTCCGCTAAACATCAATCTCTATCGAACGAGCTACACAAATCATATCGAGAAGCCAACGACCAAGAATCTATCATCAAGATTCCAACTCGAACAAAAAGGAACCGCAAATTTCGCAGAAAATCTCCAAAGGAAACAGTTAACAGAGCGAGAGAGCGTAACAGATAGAGAAGAATTACAGGATCGAGGTAGATGTTGCCGTGAACGTTGTCGTAGACATGCTTGCTGAATCGGAGCTCGTTCGTCGGAGCGCCGGCGGAGTAGACCGGCATGTTTAGGTCGTCGTTGCAATACGCTCCCATCAGTTCGGACTCGCTCGCTATATCTTCGGAGGTTGGCAGAGAAACTGAAAAATGGTAACCGTAAATTGAGAAAGCGATTTGAATTTTATGCTGCTGCAGGACCTTAAGAGAGAGAGAGAGGGGGATAGAATCTTTAAGACTTTTTGACGTTTATACGCTATTGATACTCTTTTATTATTCCTTTTAATTTATTAAAAATAAAACTGCAAATAGAGTCCTGAGTTTTTATTTATTTTATGAAAACAGAACGTGCTTTAAATTATTAAATTATCTAATTAAAACCTCAAATTCTCTTTTTTGACAAATAAACCAGGATCTTAACTGGATTATCACGGTTTGGATGTGGCATGTAAGCACACATTTTTAAAATTTATTTCGATTATTAATTTATTATAGAGCATGTGGTTTGTTGTGCGCATTGTTTAGGTAAATATTCGTTTGAATTAAATATAAATGATGGGCTATGTTATGCAAATTCCCTTTTCTAAGTTACCGAAATAACTAAAAAAAAATAATTATAAATTTTAGTTAGAGGTGGGTTTGAGCTTTTGGTGGTGGTGGAGACGTGGGTTCATGTGACGGTTCGGAATATCCGGAAGATGAGATTGTTCTTAACCAAATAGCAATCGGTAAACTAATACCAAACCGAACCGGCTGAAAACCGGAAACAAAGTGGCAAGCGCAAATTAATAACCACGCTTTCGCAATTACTCTCCGGTCAGGTCAACCGTGACCAGAGTTGCAACTTTTGTGTGTTAGGGTTCCGATTTGACCTGCGTCAACTCAATCGGAGACGGAGAGAAAGAAGATTCGAGCATACGATCACAGCGGGAGAAGGCGGCGGAGTAATGGAAGAGCTTCCGAGCATAACCGTGAGCCAGCGCGAGCAGTTTCTGGTGGAGAACGATGTGTTTGGGATGTACAATTACTTTGACAACAGTGACATCGCTACTCAGAAATTCATGTAAGATCGATCGTCGCTTTGTGCTAGATTTGATTTTCTGCACAACTTACTGAACTTTAGTAGCGATTTAGAAGATGAATCGTACTGATGGAAAGTTGTTGATCTAGGGTGGAGATTCAGCGAGAGAAGCAGTTGGATTATCTGATGAATGGATTAAGGCAGCTAAGCCCGTCGTTTTCGTCCTTAGATGCTAAGTACGTATTTTCTCCTTGTGAAAACACGATGCCTTGTTGTGGTTGTAGGAATCAAACGTGATTGATCTGTTGTATTCATAGCTGGAATTTGAAGTTGAAAAGTTGACTGTGTAGTCATTGAGAAACTTTAGGTGTTTTGAAGTTTGCACAGATTCTTGTTAGATATTCACATGTTCAAGAGTTTGTATGTATTTTCGGATGCCAATAGATGAATTAAGTTGAATTTTTTGGTTTTGGATCTTCGAACAGTCGACCATGGGTTTGCTACTGGATCATTCATTCAATTGCTTTGCTTGGGGAGACTGTGGATGATGAATTAGAAAACAATACTATCGACTTTCTTGGACGTTGCCAGGTTAGGCTTGTGTCCAATCCAATCGTGGAAACGCTTCTGTTTTTTTAATAATTTGGTTCTTAGTTTGCGTTCACGCATTGCTTGTTCAGGGTTCTGATGGTGGATATGGTGGTGGTCCTGGCCAAGTAAGTATACGTCTGGTTCCTTGAAAATGTGTGGATCACTATAATTTCATGGAAATTTGTACTTAAAAAGGAGACTGGATTGTTTTATTCTGATAGATCTCGTTGGTGTAGTTTAAGATTTGATGCCCCTCTTAATGTTTGGTTGTAAACCTCCCAAACATGGAAGAGATAGTTAAGATGTGTAATTTTGTAGCCTTCCCTTTTCCTTCGCAGCTTCCACATCTTGCAACAAGTTATGCTGCAGTGAATACACTTGTTACTTTAGGAGGTGACCAAGCCTTTTCTTCAATTAACAGGTATTCGGTTTTCTTGATCTTCAGTTTCTTTCCAATAAGATACAACTGATATAGAAGACTTACGTGTGTTCCATAATAATATTTCAGAGAACAAATGGCTTGTTTCTTAAGACGAATGAAGGATACAAATGGAGGTTTCAGGTTTGATTTTCTTTCTGCTTAAACTTCTAAATGGCACCACTTTTACTGATAGTCGTGTTGGTTTGGCTATTGTTGCTTGTCTCTTTTCCTATTGCATGCAATTTGTTGAAACCAGATTCTGACTTCTACCTTGATCACTAGGATGCACAATATGGGAGAAATAGATGTGCGAGCGTGCTACACTGCGATTTCGGTGAGTTTTTATCACCTTCCAGTTTCCCGTTTTCTCTTCTTGCGGGCACCAAAACCTGTTTAGGCTCAGTGAGATCAACAACTCAGAGCCTATTTTGTTATGCCTATTTCTTACATTAGGATATGGTTAATGGTCTAATTATTTTCACATGCGCTCAGCAGATAATTTTCAGAAAGATCATATTGAGCACTGAAAGTCTTGCAAACTATGGTTAGATTTCTCCTTGATATGTTTGACTTCTCTTCTAAAACAGATTGCAAGCATCTTGAACATTATGGATGATGAACTCACCCGAGGCTTAGGAGATTACATCTTGAGGTAGCTTTTCGTGTCACTTTTATCTCGCATGATTCAAAGCTGAATTGGTGTATAGTAGTTGTAAGTTCATGAATATCCCTTTTACGGTTTTCTTAACTCACTTTATTTTGAGCAGTTGCCAAACTTATGAAGGTGGCATTGGAGGGGAACCTGGCTCCGAAGCTCATGGTGGGTATGGCCTCTTACTTACTTTCTTATTGTTGAAGCTTTGATCAAACTGACTTTTGCTTCTCTTCCTTGATTACGTGGTCATTCATGGTTTTCCTATAATTTATTTCCTGAGAGTGTTGTATTGTTACCTTTGCTTATTACCATATAATTTGTTGTTTAGGTACACTTTCTGTGGGTTGGCTACTATGATTTTAATTAATGAAGTCGACCGCTTGGATTTAGATTCACTAATGGTAACATACAATTCCGTTTTGAGATGACTAATGAAATACCTTTTCTATTCCTCGAAAGATGAAAATTTCTTACAAATTAATTTTTCTGATGATATTAGAATTGGGTTGTATATCGACAAGGAGTAGAAATGGGATTCCAAGGTAGGACGAATAAATTGGTCGATGGTTGCTACACTTTTTGGCAGGTCAGTCTTCTAACTCTCCTTGTATCATTCGTATCCTTGTTTATGTTTTTACATGATTAGAGGTCCTATTCCCAAATTCTCCTATACTCACCATCTTCTTTTTTTTGGTTCGTGTTAAACAGGCAGCCCCTTGTGTTCTACTACAGCGATTTTTTTCAGCTCAGGATCTGGTACCTCAGGGATCATCACATATGTCACAAGGGACAGATGAAGATCACGAAGGACATACTCATGATGAAGATGATCCCGAAGACAGTGATGAAGATGATTCTGATGAGGATAGCGATGAGGATTCAGGGAATGGTCACCAAGTTCATCATACATCTACCTACATTAACAGGAGAATTCAACCTGTTTTTGATACCCTCGGCTTGCAAAGATATGTGCTCTTGTGCTCTAAGGTACAGTTTTTAGTTGCTTTCATTTACTTGCTTATCTGTTTTTTTTTACATCCTCCGTTTCGGTTCTTAGGCAGCTGATGGTGGATTCAGAGATAAGCTGAGGAAACCCCGTGACTTCTACCACACATGTTACTGTCTAAGCGGTCTTTCCGTGGCTCAACACGCTTGGTCAAAAGATGAGGACACTCCTCCTTTGACTCGTGACATTTTGGGTGGCTACGCGAACCACCTTGAACCTGTTCACCTCCTCCACAACGTTGTCATGGATCAGTACAACGAAGCTATCGAGTTCTTCCATAGAGCAGGATGAGCCCTTCTCGTCACATACGGGAAACTCCTAAACCTGATTGTATCCGAGAGAGTTTCTCGTTCTGTTGTAAGTGTACTTTTCAATAGAAGTTTTACTAATTTAACCTATGGAAGTTTTCGATTGAGTTGTTTTAAAATCATATTACGATTCAAAGATTGTTAAAAGACTTGCACCCTTCGTTATTGTCTCAAAAGAATTCTCTATCTCATCATCCACAATGCTTAAAGTGAAAAAGGTTAATGGGACTTTTTGTGTTGAAAAATAAAAGTATAGGTTAAAAATTGCAACAAGATTAATGGGACTTTTATGTGAAAACAATAGTTTAGTTTTAAAAATGTGAGAAGGGGTAAAGTTAAGTCCCTTTATGAAAATATTTATTTAAAAAGCTCGCCTCTCTCGTCTTCTTCCCCAATTGAGTCATTTTGACCAGAGAGAGTACTTCATCACTTCCGCTGGCGAAAATAATTGCAATTAATATTTAAAAACCCAAAAATATCAGCTAAAATGGTAGAAGAAGACGAAGAAAAGACGCAGAAATCTCGGAAGCAGCAGCAACAACAAGAGAAAGAAGAAGAAGAAGAAGACGACGACAAAAAACAAAGACGAGAACCAGAGATGTCTTCAAGATCATCGCTTCACTCACTACCACCAACGACCGTTGATTCACCTCCCGACTCACCAAACACCGTCTCTTCGATCCCCGACAGCCACGGATCCTCACCTCACACGGTCATCCCGACTCCTTCCGTCGCCTCCGTCGCCACGAAGAACGAGACTCCTTTTAGGGTTACCAACGCGGACTTGGCGGAGCAGAAACTCGGCGAGAGCAGGAGGCGGCTGACGCCGAGCTTCAATACCGTCCCGCGTGAATCGAAATGGACAAGTTTTGTGAGGAAGGCTTTGCTTGGGTTTAGGGTTACTGCGTTTGTGTCGTGTCTCGTTTCCTTCTCTGTTATGGTTGCTGATAGAGATAAAGGATGGGCTCGTGATTCTTTCTACAAATACAAAGAGTTCAGGTTAAAAAGTTTTTTTAACTTTTATAGCTTAACTCTTGAAATTAACTGTTGAAGTCGTTTATTTTAAGCTAACGAAGTAATCTAATGACCAACGCTAAGCTAAACTATAATACTTGTTGATTTATTCATGTGTGTTTTTTTTTGGTTGCAGGTTCTGTTTGGCTGCGAATGTGATTGGTTTTGTCTACTCAGCTTTTATGATATGTGATCTCGTGTATCTGTTGTCTACTAGCATTCGCAGATCAAGACATAACCTCCGACATTTCTTGGAATTCGCTCTTGATCAAGTATGTTGTTTCAGCCACTCTGTGATTTAAACTATACTCTCTTACAAACGGTAGCAACCTGATTATGAAACCACCTAAAGCTAGAAACTTGACTTCGTCAAAGTCTAATATACGCTTCTCGCTGTAGTAGTATTGTTTCGGTGTCACCTTACCTAATCCTTTTCTCTTTCAAATACGCACGACCCAAGTCAAAGTGACCTTATCTTTCAAGTCTTATGATATATAATAATATAACCAAATTGTTTCTGGTTTTTTTTGTACATAGCTTAGTGTTCGTCTCTGTTCGATGGTATATCATTGATCGTAGTGCTCCGTTAAACTATGGTTTTAATGTTGCAGATGATAGCGTATCTTCTTGCATCGGCCTCAACTTCAGCTTCGATCCGTGTTGACGATTGGCTATCAAATTGGGGATCAGACAAGTTCCCTGACTTAGCTAGAGCATCTGTCTCCTTATCTTTCGTCTCCTTTGTCTCATTCGCCTTCTGCTCCTTGGCTTCCGGTTATGCCCTTTGCTCACTCCGCTCTATCTAATCTTAACCAAAACCAAGCACAAGCTCCAAACAGACTATCTCATTTTGTTTTAAGTTGCATCCTTATGTAATTGGACCCTAAAACTCTCTATGAAAAAGAGGGTCAAGCTTCTTAACATTTCAAAAAGCTGAGCTTTTCTTTTATAGAGCGGATGAGTTTTAGTTTACTAGCTTTCATGTTGCATTATCCGTCTCGTAAAAGATAGTAGATTCTAAAGTCGTTTTCGTTATTGTTCTATAGAAAAGCTACATGATATGTCTTTCAGGTGATTTTAAGCCAAGTATAGACACTTTATTCTTTATACTACAAAAGTAACCATACCAGAACGTACATTGTCACGCAGTGCACGAGTCATTGTTTTGATGGCTTTCCAGCTGAATAGACACCACCAAGAGCAGGTGGTCCAGGCAGCTACTATCGTATTCTTTGGTATAAGAGACTGAAGTTCGATTGATGCTTTAAAAGTATCAATCCTTTTGGTCATTATCCAACTTTTTATATTGGCCATGGGCACAAGCATAAGTGTAATCGGATAGTTGCTTGACCAAACCTAGGCGTTTGCAAATAAACATAACCGGACAAAGTGAAGCAAACCTAACGCAAGCAACTAAGCTAAAGTCATCAGATTATGTTCTCACTTGTTTTTTTTGTGTAACTGGTGTTCATGTTTTTACTTGTTTTGTTTTGAATTTCAATTGTGCGTTTTCCTTGAGCTGAGATGCGTATATACTTTGGTTATAAAATGTGTTAAGCCTGAACTTTCATATTTCAGTGTACTGTGTACATATATGTGATCTCTTTGCTGGTTTCCTGCCTATAGTTACTAGAATCCAACCTTCAAGAGATTTATTGACGGTAGCGATAAGACACAATGTCTCCAATTAAGATAAAAGATGATCTCCTGTTGACGTTGCGAAGAGATGCAAGCTGGATTTGTGTCCTCGATAGTCGTTAAGATTGACTAGAAGGATGAAAATTATACCGATTCATAAGTTTTTTGAGAAAGGGCTTATACTATTAGATTAGTAATATCAGCAACGCCATTTCCATTCGCCAATCATTCAACGATCTAATGCGTTTTGACTTTACCTTTCTTTTTTAACTTTTAACTTTGCATTTTGGTTGTATCACTGCTACTGTAAAAGTTAAAAGAATTTACAGCGAACACTTCTTCTTTTTAATATAATTTATCAATTACCACTGCAACCAAAGAAACAAAAAAATGAGTGGATGGTAAAACCTTTAGAACTTAATATGCAATTATTAAAATCTGCAGTACATTTGTTTTATTCTTCAACTTATTAGTTTAATACAGATTTTCTTCTTCTTTTTGTCACCATAAAGATTTTCCTTTTAAATAGTAACTTAATAAGTTAAAGAGCAAAACAAATGCCTGCCCAGCTATATGTAGCACCACCATTTTGCTGGTGTAAGAATTTAATACGTCGCAGGGACCCGTCGGTTTTATCACAATTTTTTGCAAAAGCTGTAGAAAACAAAAGTAAACTGGCAAAATTAGATGAAATGTCGTCTACATATATGAAAATACTAATCACAAAACTGTAAAAATTTCATATACAATTTCTCCAAGAAAAAGTTATATACAATCTAAAATAACTGGATGGCATAAAATAACTAAATCATACCATATACTATCAAAACATGTTCTTGCTTTGGTTGGGTTGGGGTTCATATCAAACTGGTTCGGTCTCCTAATTGGGCACATCATTGACAATGCAAATAGTGGGGGGGGGGGGGGGGGGGAGGCCATTGTGTCATGGATTTTCCCTAGTGGGTTTCTATTCATAGCATAATCTCATTAGAGCAGTTAATGATTAGGAAATCTCCTTTGAGTGCATAATAAATTAAAATAATAAATCATTGAATTAATATTAAACCGGTGGTTTCTTAGGCTAGTTTCTTATTGTCAATATATATATATATATATATATATATATATATATATATATATATATATATATATATATATATATATTAAACTGCACATGAACATTTTACATAAAATAAATTTCAAATAAAATGAATGTGAGAGTGTAAATCGACCAAGTCGATGCCAACGGCTTGGTTAGATAAAAGCGTGTTGTGAGTTTGACTATACCAATAATATATGGATGCATTATCTCCTAAATACAGCATATAACGACCTTCAAGTAACATAATCAATGTTAGCTACGTATATGTATCTGTTTGTATATAATATATTTACCAATTACCACCCACAAAATTCCTATCTTCCAACAATATACAGTATAGTTGTCAACATAGTGAATTTATTTCCATTTATTAAAAACCTTTAACTAAGCACTGGGTCTGTGCTAGAAGTGTCAATAAACGAACTTCGACCAAAATAATTTTAGACTTAAATAAATGGATTATATATGGATTAATTAACACATGAATAGTAAATTTATGTTTTAATTATTATTGGAGATACAATATGGTTTGTGTGTTTGGCACAAGATTGTATCTTTACACTTTTGGTAAAAAAGTTTAATTTTATGATTTTACAGTTTTGACAAAAATACAGTACGCATTATGCTTTTGGCAAAAACTGTATTTTAGTTTTGACGAATATATGATATTGCGATGTAATTTGTGATTTGACATGAAAATAAAATTTTGTGGCTTTCAAAAAAAAATAGTGCTTTACAATTCTGATGGAAATTCAATTTTTATAGTTTTAATCAGAAAATATCATTTAAGTGGTTTTTCCAGAAAGTAGGGTTTTGTAATTTTAAGAAAAAAATAGCTTTGCAATTTTGGCGTGAAAGCATATTTACATTTTTATCAAAAAAAAAACATAATTTTTGTGATATTTAGTGGAAAATCATAATTTTTAGTTTGAAGGGAAATATTTTATAATTATTGTGGAAAGTGTGGTTTTCGGTTTTGCGGTACACCATATTTTTAGTTTTAACAAGAAAACATGGTATTATGGTTTTTATTATTTCTGTGGAAAACATGATTTTTATGGTTTGGAAACAAAAAAAAAAACATTTTAAATTATTCTGGTGACAAAATACAGATTTATGTTTTGAAAAAAAAATGATTAGGAAATCTCCTTTGAGGCCATTGTGTCATGGATTTTCCCTAGTGGGTTTCTATTCATAGCATAATCTCATTAGAGCAGTTAATGATTAGGAAATCTCCTTTGAGTGCATAATAAATTAAAATAATAAATCATTGAATTAATATTAAACCGGTGGTTTCTTAGGCTAGTTTCTTATTGTCAATATATATATATATATATATATTAAACTGCACATGAACATTTTACATAAAATAAATTTCAAATAAAATGAATGTGAGAGTGTAAATCGACCAAGTCGATGCCAACGGCTTGGTTAGATAAAAGCGTGTTGTGAGTTTGACTATACCAATAATATATGGTTGCATTCTCTCCTAAATACAGCATATAACGACCTTCAAGTAACATAATCAATGTTAGCTACGTATATGTATCTGTTTGTATATAATATATTTACCAATTACCACCCACAAAATTCCTATCTTCCAACAATATACAGTATAGTTGTCAACATAGTGAATTTATTTCCATTTATTAAAAACCTTTAACTAAGCACTGGGTCTGTGCTAGAAGTGTCAATAAACGAACTTCGACCAAAATAATTTTAGACTTAAATAAATGGATTATATATGGATTAATTAACACATGAATAGTAAATTTATGTTTTAATTATTATTGGAGATACAGTATGGTTTGTGTGTTTGGCACAAGATTGTATCTTTACACTTTTGGTAAAAAGGTTTAATTTTATGATTTTACAGTTTTGACAAAAATACAGTACGCATTATGCTTTTGGCAAAAACTGTATTTTAGTTTTGACGAATATATGATATTGCGATGTAATTTGTGATTTGACATGAAAATAAAATTTTGTGGCTTTCAAAAAAAATAATGCTTTACAATTCTGATGGAAATTCAATTTTTATAGTTTTAATCAGAAAATATCATTTAAGTGGTTTTTCCAGAAAGTAGGGTTTTGTAATTTTAAGAAAAAAAATAGCTTTGCAATTTTGGCGTGAAAGCATATTTACATTTTTATCAAAAAAAAAAAACATAATTTTTGTGATATTTAGTGGAAAATCATAATTTTTAGTTTGAAGGGAAATATTTTATAATTATTGTGGAAAGTGTGGTTTTCGGTTTTGCGGTACACCATATTTTTAGTTTTAACAAGAAAACATGATATTATGGTTTTTATTATTTCTGTGGAAAACATGATTTTTATGGTTTGGAAACAAAAAAAAAACATTTTGAATTATTCTGGTGACAAAATACAGATTTATGTTTTGAAAAAAAAATGAAAGAATGTACTTTTGACGGAAAATGTGGTTATGAAAAAAAAATATAAAACCGAGCATAAAATCAAAATGTGAAATTTAAATCAGTGAAAATATTTTAGATTTGATTTACAAAATTAATTTAAATGTGTGATTTGGTTATTTTTTATTTTTTATTTATATATTTAGTTAAATTATTAAGCTTATTTATTCATTTATCCATTTTTTATTTATTATTCATTTATTCATCAATACATTAAAACCTGATTTTTTTTATCTATTCAAATATTTGTATGGATTGGGTTGGACTCACCCATCAGCTTTTACCCATTTGACATCTGTAGTTTGTTTTATTTTGAAATATCTATTCTTAAACTGACACTAAAATAAGAAGAAATAAAATTAAAATTTTCATATAGGTAATACTTTTTTTTTGTTAAATATAGGTAATACTTAATATCAATAAATTTTATACACCCACATCCACAAACTGGTTCTGAAAACGGTACTGGTGATTGTGGCAGTCTATATATCTTATTGTCACCTTCTGGCAGTCTATATTTTTTTGTCACCTTCTGGTAGTCTATAAATTTATCTTTATTTTTATTTCAACTTTCAGTTTGCGAAATCACATGTTTATACTAAGTAGGTATTACGTTTTTTTAGTACTCGGGACTTTACAGATACCATTAATGTATGTTAATGTAGTTAATTGATTAGATGATCAACGTCAACTTGTTGGGTTGATTTGAAAGTAATGTTTGTAATTAAAAGGTCCGTATATAGGGTCCTCTGTCATTATTCATCCATAAAAACTAATAAAAGTAGGTTAAAGTAAGCCATATCTATAGACATAAATCTAATGCACATTAAAAATGAAGTAAATTTAAATTAAAAAATCTCCACGGCATGATGTTTAGTGTATGATTACCTTACTGGCTGTTCAGAATTGATACCACAGATATTTAATTTTCTTGCATTAGAGATATTAATTTTAATTAAGTTTAAAATTATTATAACTAAAGAATTCACATACCGACTTCAAATTAGTTATCGTTTGGGTTAAATAGTGGTGGGATCCGACATCAAAAATTAATACATACAGTTTACATAAGCTACATACAGTATAAGCTACCTGGACGATCAGAGGAACTTCTTTTTTTTTTTGAACAAACAGAGGAACTTCTATGTTTGTTAGTTATCAATATAAAAGTTAGAATGATATTTGTGTATCCCAAGGGAGACTCATGTCCAATAATAATTACCTTCTCTTCTCAATTTTCATTTCTACTTAATTTGTTAGTTGGGATATTCATACGATATACCTAGCTATACTTTTTGGGATATATCTACATTCCGGATATTTTTTCTCAAAAAATATTACTATTAATTTTGTATATTTTCATTTTAAATCCAATATCTACTAGTAGTATCTAATTAGAAACATAATATGACAAAATTTAAAAGTGTAATATGACAATATAATTTAAAATATATATCACATGAAATTACAAATAAAACAATGACTAATCAAGTAAAAATATCTTTCTAACAATTTTCTATTCGAACTACATTTATACTTTCCCAAACATAATAGGAGACGATACACTAACAGGTGCCCCTCGTCTATCTATCCGGTTCCTTAGGACCATATACGAAACAAGGAGAAAATCAAATTGACATTGGATCCTACATTCTATAGAAACATGATGCATCGCTGACTGCCTGGCTCTGTCGTGCTGCATACATACCACCTACTAATGTGTTCTTTATTTATTGTATTTTTGCAATATTGAAAAGAAAGAAAAAAAGAGTGATAGAATTGCCTTTATATTCTTTTATTTATTTCGATAAATTTGAATCTTAAATGAGAAAAGAAAATTTTCAATTTTTGCAGAAAGTCTCTACCCAAATCTTTAGACTTTAAACATAACATAGTTCAGATTATATCTACTCTATGCATAAGCTACATATCTTCATATCACAAGTCTCATAGTTCTGCAACGCGTAAGAAACATGTTAGTAGCAAGAAATCTAGTTAGAACAATGCTTGGTTGAGCCAATACCCGTTTTCAATGGCTTACTCCAACCTTGTTGGAAATTCGGTTCACTTTTGTCAACAAACTCCTTAAATTCTTTTTTTTTGGTTTGTCTATTACAAAATATATCGAAGCAACGTGAGATAAACTCGTCATCAGATCTTTTGTTTGCTCGTCATTAATCAATTTATATACAAATTACCGGGACCTAGTAAACATAATCTTCGTAGCTACTGACATGATTTCGAAGCTATAACTTAATATACTTAAAAATATAATCTCAGCGCTATATAATCATATGTATAAATATGCGTTATAGTTTATTAATGTACTAGATATGGATCCGTGCGTTGCACGGATTTTGGTTGATATTTCAATTTCATAACAAACATAAAAATTATAAAACTTTCTATTGCGATGTATCATCTTTAAATATTATTTTTTATTTTGTAATTATTGTAAACCCACATTTTAAAATTAATTTATTAATAATTATTTATATAGAAATAAATATTTTTCATTTTTTTGTTTACGACTACAAAAAAAGTAAAACAAACTATTTAAATTCTCTTAGTTTAAGTTAAAAAAAACTGTTGTTTGACACATATGATAATCTTAAATATATAATTACCGTGTGCATAATTATGCTTATTAGAAACTTTGAGTACCAAACTTTATATAACAAAAACTCATCTTTTATTTATTTATTTTACTAAGAAATTATTTTCTGAAACCAATGTTTACTGATTTTGTAATTAACTTAAATCCATATATTTTATTCAACCTTAAAAAATAAGTTTTAAAAAAAGGAATGCTACAAGTAATTTAAATTTGAAAATTTTGAAGAGTCAAGTTTGCTATAAGAAATTTTTTTTTTAAAATATTTTAATTTGTAAAGAAACATTTTTACTCTTATAATTATTTTACACCCACTGTTAAAAAAATATCAAAAAAAAATATTTATATCGAAATATTTGTCTCTTATAGTTTTTTTGTTTAAGACTTTTTGAAAAAAGGAAAACTAACTTTTAAAATTATTTTGGTTTAATTTTTTTTAATTAAAATTATTATTTAACACATGTTATATTAATGTCTTAGTTTCATTGTATGATTTTGTATGTACTGTGTGAAAATTATTCAAGGTATAAGAATTATTTTTCTCATATAAGTTTTGGTTGATACTCTTATTTTAATAATTATGTCGCATAAGTGAAGTAAGTTATTAGCAATTTTATATATAAGGTTAGAGGAAAGAGCTATTCTCGAAAATTCAAATCAAAATCAACATAAAGAAATACGAAATAAAGCAAAATACAAAGAATTTAAAAGTTGAATCAAGTCAATTGAGTTGAAGACAATGTTCTACATTTTTTTAAACTATTAGTTTAATGCAACTCTTAGTTTAATGTATGTTTGTATTAATTTTCGGTGCTATTTTTCTTAAAAAAAAACGTCATACATATTTTAATGCATCCATAACAATTTAGTAATGTTTTGTGTTGTTATTGTAGTATCTCGAATTTTTGTGTGCATTCGTTAGCATTTATATATTTTGGTTTGTATGGTTAATTCATCTTAAAAATATATCAAGTTCTTAGTTTAATGCATGTTTGTATTAATTTTATGTGCTATTTTTCTTAAAGACAACGTCATACATATTTTAATGCTTCCATAACAATTAGGAATGTTTTGTGTTGTTATTGTAGTATCCCAAATTTTTGTGTGCATTCGTTAGCATTTATATATTTTGGTTTGTATGGTTTATTCATCTTAAAAATATATCAAGTTTCCAGCTCTATATATTTTTCTATTTTTTCTCATAAATGAGAATCTCTCCATTGTATGATTCAGATATAGAGTTTCTATATATATTAAGGAAAAATGTAATGGAATGACATTTTCATCTTTTTATTTATAAACAAAAATATCATATCTCTATATTTTCCTCTAAAAGTAAATGAACTTTTTTGCATAATCACACATTGGAGCAAACCCATTTCTATAAAATAATTTATCTATTTTAAAAGATAATATAGATATAAATAATAATCTTTAATGTTTTATCAATAAATAACAATATAGATCAACATTTTATCATGCAATTAGAGGTAAGGAAACTATTTATACTTTATACAGTTTGATACTAATTTGATTTTTGTGATATGTGTATGCTAAAGTCCATGTATCTGAATCTCAATTGTGAGAATAACTATTTATAAAAATAATATGTAGTACATGTTTTAATAGGCATGAAATTGTAACAAATAAAACTGTATAAGATGTATAAGTATAATTTGTCTTTTTAAAGAAATTTTAATTTTTCCATTTTAAAATCAGGACAAAGAAAAATTATGAAAGAAAATAATAGTTTAAATTATTTTAACGGATTATAAAATCCTGATAATACAACTGACTATTTATAATAAATCTAAATATTTTTCCTTATTAGAATTCTAATCAAAAGAGAGTTGTAAAAAATGAATTGTTTTCTTATAACTTTTCTAATTTTCTTCTTTTTTGATATAAAAAACGAAAATAATATCAAATAATTACTTGTATGAAGTTGTTTTTTTAGTATATTTGTAAAAAAAGAATTATTTTTTATAACTTTTCTATTTTCTTTTTTTTTTTAAATATAAAAAACGAAAATAATATCAAATAATTACTTGTATGAACATTTTTTTGTTTAGAATATTTTGTTTTAAACTTAAATTAGAAAAATACTATTAAATTTATATGAATATATTTTTGTTTAAAATATTTTGTTTAAAACTTAAAAAGGAAAAATACTATTAATTAACTATTTATGTAAAGATTAATTACTTAACACATGTCACAATTCTAAGTATTTTTTCCTTATTAGAATTCTAAGAAAAATAAAGTTGTAAAAAGGAATTATTTTCTTATAACTTTTACAATTTTCTTTTTTTGGATATAAAAAACGAAAATAATATCAAATAATTACTGGCATGAAATTGTTTTTTGTTTAGAATATTTTGTAAAAAAGGAATTTTTTCTTATAACTTTTACAATTTTCGTTTTTTAGATATAAAAACGAAAATAATTTCAAATAATTATTTTCTTATAATTTTTACAATTTTCTTTTTTTGTGGATATAAAAACGAAAATAATATCAAATAATTACTTGTATGATTTTTTTTTTTGTTTAGAATATTTTGTTTTAATTTTAAAAAGGAAAAACGTTATTAAATTTGTATGAAATTATTTTTTGTTTAAAATATTTTGTTTAAAACTTAAAAGGAAAAATATTATTAATTAACTATTTATGTAAAGATTAATTATTTAATACATGTCACAATCTTAAATACACAATTGCCATGTGTCGCAATCTTGTTAATTAGTAACTTTGAAAACCAAGCTTTATATAATAAGATATTCCAAAAGAGCATGTAAATGAAAAACATGTAAACTTTGCCATACAAACGTTTAATTTTTTTGTAAAAAACAGCATACAAACTTTTTTTTTCAAACTTTACAGCATACAAACTTGTCATTATGTATGCATGAGTATATATATATATATATAACGTCATGGAATATATATATATATAGTAAGGCTCGCCTAAACATGCATCTGAATCATCCACCCTCAATCTCAACTGGTCTCTCTCTCTCTCTCTCTCTCTCTCTCTCTCTCTCTCTCTCTCTCTCTCTCTCTCTCTCTCTCTCTCTCTCTCTCTCTCTCTCTCTCTCTCTCTCCCTCTTCCTCGGAATAAAGAACAGTGAATAAGATGAGAATGACAAGAGATGGAAAGGACCAGGAATACAAGAAAGGTTTATGGACAGTGGAAGAAGACAAGATCCTCATGGATTATGTCCGAACTCACGGCCAAGGCCATTGGAACCGCATCGCTAAGAAGACAGGTCCTTTTACTCTCTATCTCTCTCTCACACACGCACTTCCTTTAGTATGAGAAAAAAAATAATTCTAAAGATCTAAACGACCTGGATAATAATTTAGGGCTCAAGAGATGTGGGAAAAGCTGTAGATTAAGATGGATGAACTACTTAAGCCCTAGTGTAAACAGAGGCAATTTCACTGACCAAGAAGAAGATCTCATCATCAGACTCCACAAGCTCCTTGGCAACAGGTTCTTTTAAATTCCATATTTTTACTTAAAACAACAAAACATTACATATATGTTACATATATACAACTTTACATCTTTCTTTTCTATCAATAATCTATGTACGTGTTTTGCTGTTCGATCCATAATCTACGTGAATCTCAGAATTCTTTAATTTTTTTCTTTGTTTAATAATTGTTTAGATCTACATCTACAAGCTATATTTAACATATATCTTCAAGATCATTTTCATTTTTATAAATCGATTAAGCTAGATTTTAAAAATGGATTCTGTAGTTAAGAGCTATTTGTATACGGCTTTTATTTTATAGATGACTTATTTGGCATTAAAAACTATTTTTATAAATGGATTCTGCAGTGAAAAGCTATTTGTATACGACTGATTATTTTTAAAAACTATTTATATACGTCCACAGTAAAATGATATATTCGAAAATAGTCGAAAGAATCGATGATCGTATATTTAAAATCAACGAACTGTCTTTTCTTTTTCAGCCTAAATATAATTTATATACCTAGGTTTTTCAATCAAAGATACGTTTCTTCGGACTTGCAGTGACTCATAATTATACTCATTTATGGATCATCTCTGCATGTATATATACACACCCGTCATACATAGCTTACATTATACTACCATCTACAGACACCATATAGATCAACATAACATGAGTACACGCATGCTGGATAGGTTCGTCGTCCATACATCTGTGCATAAAATTTAAATAGCCCTGCTGCATGCAGAGATATATCAGACTATATGTTGTTATAATTCATCTATGTGAATAAAAAATACAAACATCATTTCGTGGAAAATATGTGTGTTGTATCGTTCGTTTCTCTTTATGAAAGATATTTTTAGAAAATGTCAATCTATCATTTTAATACTCCTACAACTTAGCAGATAGTTAGTTATTTTATTTTCTCTGAAATACTATATATATACATATATATGCATTAGAATTTCATATGTCAACTAAATTATAATAATTCCATTAAGAAAATTTGCGCGTGAAGATGTTAACATTTTCTTCATTTTCTAATAGTAAATGTTTATATGATTCAGATGGTCGTTAATAGCAAAAAGAGTGCCAGGAAGAACAGACAACCAAGTAAAGAATTATTGGAACACTCATCTTAGCAAGAAACTCGGTCTCGGAGATCATTCATATGTGGCCAAACCGGCTTGCGACACCGAGACTCCAGCGTCTTTAGTCATCACGACAACCAAAACTTCTTCACCACCGTCTTTGGTCGTCACAACTTCTCCATCGTCTCATCAAGATATTGGTGATGAAAAAGTTTCAACTTTAAGATTTGACACTACGGACGATGATTCTAAACTCAATACAAAATCCAAACCGGTCTATTCAATACAACCCGACCTCGAAGTTGCAGCTACCATTCCAAATCTATTCGACACTTTTTGGGTTCTTGAAGACAACTTCGACCTTAGTTCACTCACAATGATGGATTTTGCAAATGGGTATTGCCTCTGAATATCGTTTATGAGCCTTCTAAGATATAACTATCAAAGTTTAAATTAAACGAACAAGAATAAGAATATTTATGAATACAAATTTATTTTCTATGTTTCTATAGTTTCTGTACTTCTGTGAGAAAGGATGCAAAAACAGATGATAAATAAATTATAGAAAATGATTTGGTTATTTCCCTAGTGTAACCAGATTGAATCATATTAATCAAAATTTTATATGAAAACTATAGATCTACATTGTGTACTTCATTCAGTAGCCTTCATACAAGGTTATTATTATTTTTTGGGTTAAAAATGAAGTGATAAGTTGATAATTAGCAGCTTTGTCGGCTATGAATACTATTCCTGTTCTGTAACAAACAAACAAAAAATTACAACATTTGGTTTGTCTTACCAAATTTACCAGGTTGCTTCTGAAAAAAACATTCCCTGGACAGCTCTAGCATGGAAAATATACGATGTTATCACTTAATTATAAGGAGAGTATTTAAACATTTTTGTAAATCTTATAATATAAATATTGTAAATTAATAATGCCGCAAATATAATAATTATTAACTTTATTTTTTTTAGATTTCGAACAATTACTTTAATATAAAATATTTTGACGAACTTATATATTTAATTTGATTTTCATCTATTTCTTGTTAGATTATTTGATATTTTAGATGTATCAAAGATGTATATTTTATAATATGCATGCATTTTAGATGTAATTCTTTAAAATAACACTATAAAATGTAATTAACTAAAATTGGAGAACTTTTATTTCAAATAAAATTAAAAACAGAATGATTTATATATAATAATGTATATAAGTAAATTTTAAATATGTATATCTATATATGTTTATATACATATAGTAATTATTATTTATGATATAAATGAGTTGATATATTTGCTTTGTTTCAAAAATTACTATCAAAATATATATTAAACTATACAAATGATCAAAAGAAGAGATAATTAAATATACTTTCTGTAATCTCTATATATATGTCATTAAACTCTAAAACTGATCAAAAGAAGAAAGCCACTCATATACTTGTTAGATCCCGAATCAACCGGAAATCCAACTGTTTAAACACATGCTCCTTCTGTTTCAAAAAATGCATGTTTTAGAGAAATATTTTGTTTTAAAAAGATATATTTTTTTATATTTTCAACGCAATTTTCGCCAACTGGTAATGAAAATGCGAAGTCTAAAATATGTATCATTTAGAAATACATGGAGTATATATATCAATTTGATAAATATAAAAATAAAATATCCACTTTTAAGCGACTCATAATGCTCTAGTTAAGGAGTCCGAAATTTTGATATTTGAAGTCAATACTTTCGGTCAGCAAAGATAACCAGCTGTTTACACATTACCACTTGAATTTTTCGAACCAACATTATGTCCTTGTATGATTTTTAAACAAGGATTGTAATTTGGAATGAGGTCTTCTCAGGTTAGGCTTTGTCTCTTGGATTAATTACACAGGTTAACTAATGTTAGGTTAGCATTGTAATTTGATACTAACGACAAGTATTAATCACGGATTTAGTATACATTGGATAAGACTTGAGACCCTGTGACAAAAAGAGGGATAAGATTTGAGACCAGTCCTCGTACGTTGGGACTTGGAAAGTTAGTTGAGGAAGCCAAGACTATTAGAGATTATTTTTTCTAGTTGACAAGCATAAATTGTTCCAACAAAAAAAAGTAAGTTATTCATATCTTCATGTCTTAAAACAAATTAATCACAAATGGACCAAGTTGGTAGAATTCGTGATTGTATTTGATATTAAACAAAATGTTATTGAGAGACTCGTGACAAAAAAAAATGTTATTGAGAGTCTGAGACCGGAGGTATTCCCCATTTGAAATACTATTTTGGTACGAAATATAACCTAAGTTTCTTCCTCACACCTGATATTTGGTGAATTTTGTATAATTGGCTGAGAAAACATTTGTTTTTTATCAAAGATTGGCTGAAAACATCTAAATAATACTTTATTTATTATTTCAATAAAATGGGCTTATGAAACAAAAGAAATGATACAAAAAAGCTAAAATATATTGTTTGTTTGGTAAGAAAAGGACGAGAAAGAGAGTATGGTGGACAAAAGAACAGGTTCTTAAACATCAATATGTGGTTACATGAGTCCAGCATAATATATATTATTTGAAAAACCAATCACATTTCATAATTCCTCTCCTTTTCCATTTTAAATAGATGACATTTTAGAAAACAAATTGTTCTAAATTACATAACGTTTTCAATTTCAATATGAAATTTATCAATTTATACTATATTACTCCACTGTTTCATATTAAGTGTCGTTGTAAAAAAAACATTGTTGCAAAATAAATGTCGTTTTACGATTTCGATGCATTATTTATTAACTTTATTATGCAGCTTATTTTTTCTATTAGTTGAAATAAGAGTATGTGTATGGATAATGATATTCTTACACGGAAAACATGTAAAATTAAATAATTTTTTTAATCTGAGTAAAAAATGTCAAAGTGATACTTATCTAAAAACAGATGGAGTATTATTTATATTCACCAGTCTTTTTATTGGTTAAATTATAGTTAAATAGATAATTAATAATGTTTTTTTTGTTTAGAAAAATGTACAAAGCAAATGTTTGCTTAATTTGTGTGTTTTATAAAACTAAAATGCATGTCATATATCAAAATTGGAGGAAATACTTGAAAAGTGTATTTTTCAATTTTGATTGTGTCAGTAACATATTCCCTCCATTTTTGAATAAGTGTCACTCCAACATTTTTCACACAGATTAATAAAGTTGTTGAAATATATGCAACACTTCTTTGACCAATGATATTTGAGATAAATAAAATTTATTACAGAACTAAATTATATGAAATTCCTTTATTTTTTTTATTTTTATCAAAATTAATTAAAACTTGATATAATTAAATAATGAATACCTGTCAAGCCAAACATTAAAACTGGACTATAGTAAATTGTTTCACTGATTTTGTGTAATTGACGATTCCAAAAAAACTAAAAACGAATTCTACATTTTCATCTTTAAATAAATAATAATACTTTAGTTTTAATTAATATATATGTAAAACCACCAAAGGTCTAAGGAGCTGGTTGTGAAACAAAAGATAGAAAATGTTGTTAACAGAAATATTTTTGTTTGTTAAGTAAAATTACAAAAGTAAGAAAAGAGAATGTATATAAGACTATAAGTACTCATTAAGGTCGATAAATAACAGGCTTGTAAACATTAATACGGGACTACAGGAGTCCAGTCTAATGGATATTAACTATTTGTAACATCAATCACATTTCCTAATCTTATATATATGACTTTAGCAGTTTAATAACGTATTAATGGGATTTTGAATTTTTAAAGTGTTGTTCAGGCTTCACCATCTCGTCTATCTGTCTACTGAAGATTCAACCTTCCTTTTCACTCTTTAGAGTATTATTATTGTATAGTTTCTCATCGAATTTTTAGGTGATAAAACAATATAAAATAAAAAGTAGAAGAGGAAAAATAAGAGTTTATCAAACGGTTTTTTTTTTATTTGTTGACAAACTCACGTGAATCACATGTTACCCGGTCTAATATATTCTATTGGTTTGAAACTATAATAAAACAAAAGTGTTAATATTTTCTGAGAAATTCATCCGTTTTCACATTGCTATACAGCATATCTATGTTACTCTTATCAGGGCCGTAACCTTCTATATTACCCCACTCAAAATTTAAAACTATGTCCTTGCACAAATTATATCAAGATCACAAAACAATATTAAAAACTATTTAATCTTTCATTAAAAAAGATCAAAGTCCATATCTGGTTATAGCAAAACAGTGATATTAAGAACACTTATCATTGAAATATTATTTTTTTTACATTTTTCCTGCAAAATCATCTATATATATTTGAGTCTTTCAATTATAAATTTTTCAATCGATAACATGCCCAACCCATTTAAACTTATTGTGACATGGTAAACCACAACCAATTCTTGTTAAGAACTCCAACTTCGAAAACTTCTTTCAGCAGTGGCGACCGAAATTGTCAACAATATGCGATAAGCAATTTCTGTGTTTTGATAACAATCATCTTATATTTTAATTCAATACTAGATCTCGACCCGCACAACCGTGCGGGTGATTATTTTCATTTTATAGATATAAATATTTGATTTATATGATTATTGGTATACAATTTAAATGTTTACAACAATGCTAATATTTTAATATAATATTTTTAAACACAACAATTTCATAAACAATACGATAATTTAATTTCTTGTTTCAAATTATTAGTGATATGTTTTATATTAAAACATGAACACTAATGAAAATCTTACATTATGTGGTATTTACGATAAAATTTGTTCAATTTAATATCACTTTAAACAATCACAAATTCATTAAATATTTAAAAGTTTGTTTAACTGAAAAATGAAATATTCATTTATATTTTAAATAAATAAAAAAGTAGTGATATATTTAAAAATGTTTGTATTTATGAAAATGTCTGTATTTATGAAAATAAAATTTATAAATTAAATAATTTAATATAATTTATCATATTTAGTTCAGTATAATACTTCATAACATGACTGATTATATTTATAAAATAAATAAAAATATGATAGAATTTTAGTTTTTAATTTTATGAAGAATAATTGAATATATATTAATACATAATAATAGTTCATTGTGAATTACAAAATTAGTGAAAATATTTACATACAAATTTTGGAAATGAAAATATTTAGAACAATAATATGATTGATTGTGATTATATGATAGATAAAAAATAAGACAGAATATTTATTTTTCATTTTATAAAAACCAGTGAATGTATTAATGTATAATAATATTTTAAAACTACTAACGAAATTAGTGAAAATATTTACATATATTTTTTTAAAAATTAAGATATTGTTAAGATCTTTCTTAACAGATTTTCGAAATTTGCTAATTATGAATTTAGTGAAAATATTTACAGAAACTTTTTAGAAATTAAGATATTGTTAAAATATTTAGATAAAAATAAGATATAATATTTATTTTTCATTTTATAAAAACAACTAAATATATTATTTAAAAACTAATTACGAAAATAATGAAGATATTTACATATAATTTTTGAAAATGAAGATTTTGTTAAGATCTTTTTTTAAACAGATTTTTTGAAATATATATATTAAATGAAGATATATCAAAAGTATTATGATTAATATATGAGTGACATGTTATTAATCATATTTTAATAATAAACAAATAAGTTGTTAATTCTAGTAAGTAGTTTATTTTTTAAAAAATCACACATGAATTAGAAGTCATGACTTCTGTTTTAATATAATAGATATCATTAGTCTCATAAACAAACATTGCGTACCATTCTTTAAAAAGGCTCCAAATTCAAATAAGATGCCTTTAAATACTTTGAAATCGTTCAAATCAGGACTCAAGGAAAACTAGAGGATTCATGAGTGTGTTGAAGTAACCAGTTTTGAAATTTTCCCTACAACTTTTTTTGTTTGTTTATATACACACTAATATTTATCCTAAAAAAAAATATGTCCCACTAATTTGGATGTCCGTGACTTGTTTTACCCCCATAGTGAATTCTTATTTTCCTACTATTTTACAAACTGTTTGTATTACCCCCATAGTGGATTCTTATTTTCCTACTATCTTACGAAAAGCCAACGGTATAAATAACTTTTAAACCAAAAGCCCATTTAAGTATTTATAACCGAACCAAATTGAATCGAAAGAAAACATGACTTTTTCATTTTTAAAGCCCAATTAATTTTCGTTATTTGCTAATGGGCAGGGTACCGTTGTGGCCCAAAACATACAATGAAAAAGCCTTCTCGAGATTTATGATATTGCTGTAACCAATTACAGTAAAATAAACAGAGAGGAAGGAAGAGTTGGTTTCCCCTCAGCGATGATGAACGTTGAAGAAGAAGAGCCCAAATTGCTTATACGGTAGATACGACTTCCTCTTCTCTTCTTCCTTCTTCGCTTTCTTCTTCAGATAAAACTTCTCATGCGCCGAAGAAGAAACCTTATTCGACGCTGCTTCCTCCACTCTGTTTCTCGAATTCGAATTCAGGAAACTAAGCGATTGCTTCCCTTCGCTGTAACTCCTCTTCAGCAAATCCCTAATCCTCCACCTCCTCGACGACGACGACGACGATGATGATCCCGTCGATTTGCTCTTCCTCCAAACTCCCTTCGATAATTTCTCCGGCGTCCACGGACAGTAAAGCTCACTCGAAACTCCGTCCAGCTCCTTCTCCTCGTCGGACGACGACGACGATGAAGAATCTTCGCGATCGAGGAGGAACAGATCCCTCAGCCGAGTCGTAACCGCCGGACGCGAAGATCCGTCGGATATCACGGCGGAGGGTTTGGAGATTATAGCTTGATTGAAAACCGGAAACACGAGGTCGCAGTCGCCGGAGAAAGACGCCGCCGCCTCGTAATCCATATTCACGAATTCGAATCCGTCGTCTTCGTTGTTGTTGTATTCACCAGAACACTCGAGTCGAACTCGCTCGGCGGTTTCAACGAGTCCATCGTTAGCGTAACTGCTAAAGCTAGGACAAAACGACGCCGTATAGTCTTCTTCTTTCTCCATTAATGTTTTCTCTTTATTAACCCAAGAGAATATGAAGCTTTTCTCTGTATATATATCATGAAAAATATGGCAATTGTGTAAATTTAAAGGAAACTAGTGAAAGCGTAGACTTTCTAGAAGGCATTAAGTGGATCCACAAAGTTTAGGTAGAGAGATTAGAATTGTTATTAATTAGTTGACAATGAGGCATTACTTGACTCTTTTGTATTCGGGTGATTTACTGACTACAATCTACTAAAAGTGGTAACATGTCTATTTGACCAGGTAGATAATTATCATGACTAGATCTAAAGTTTGCTTATTATCATCAATCTTCAATCCATTAATTTCGAGAGTAAATATGAGTTATTAAAAGAGTAATTGGCATGTAACTGGCTTTCGGAGAAGATTTGTGGATCCATATGACATGCTTTTGCATTCATCATTCAGTGATGCATACACATGTGGTAGGTTAAATTCTTATCTAATCTTTTCTACCTAAGTTATGTTACCTTCTTCTCCAAGAGATTACAAATAAGCTAAACAGAGTAATAGCGAAAATTTTGGTGGAGTATAAAGTTAAATAATAGGGACTTCCATTAGATTATTTGAGATAAAATTTGCAAACTGTTTGAAAAAGATGATCTGGACTTTAGAGACCTCAAAGATATCAATCTCGCCTTACTTGCGAATCAAGTCTAGAGGTTGTTACATCACCCCACTTCTTTACTAGTTCGAGTTTAAAAATGTGAATATTTGTGACACACCAACCCTATGGAGGTGGATACCTCAAAATTTTCATCACCGGGGGTGGAAAAGCATGCCTGATAGCAGCCCTACATCTACTCAGAAAAGGATCGAGGAAAAATACAGGTTCAGATTTTAATACAAAAGTTTGGGTCGAAGTAGGTACCTTTGGTTTCTTGTGTAGAGCTTATGTGTGTCAAAGTAGCAATAGTAAGTTTAGATACCCAGCCAGTGGCGTGGCATCAATAGAATACAAACTTACAGAGCCTTGAGGTGCAAGGAAACTTTTAAATTTGGTACAAAACCTTAAATAATCATCAATTATATGCGTATGATCTTCTCTAATGTATTTAAATAATATTCGTCTGGAAACATCACATAAAATAATGCATTCTTGATTGGTGACGAATGGAAAAAGAATCATGACTACTTTGAATTCTAACGTTTATTTTTCGTATTATTTTCTTCTCGAAAACGAAGGTTCGATTGCTCCAGTTACTTAATATTACAGCATCATTTTTGCTCTCGTCACAACAACACAATGGCTTCAATAAAATCAAATGAATAACTGGAATTATACACTCATAACATGATTATGTACTGTACTATAAATACATCTAGGTGTTCTATAGAATAATAATAGCCTTGACAAATCTTAAGGGCGAAGCTAAAATAGAATTCGATTTAAGTATTGATCTCAAAAACGAATCAAATATTGTATTGTATTTGTCATTCTCCGGTAGAACAAACTCATACCAATCTAGTTTCTAACAACTCTTTTGTCATTGCATCGCCATACATAATATAACATATCTTCTTTGTATGAAGAAAACAATATCAATTAATTGTTACTTTGAGAATACTTCATACCCGTAAACAATATTTAATCCTGAGTTATTGAAATGCTAAATTCTTTAAATAATTGGTTAACAGACGACAAATTAAGTTGGAGGTGTTTTAGAATTTTGGGTGGTGTTATGTAGACGAAGTTGCTAGTAGTACCGTAACTTGTGTGTTACGTGTGACATAAAAACAAATCCTGAAAGCACATGATATTACTTTAATGCATGGATATTTAGTATCCGAGTCATTACATACGGACAATCTCTTAACTCTTATCGAAGTATATACATATTAAATCAACCAAGAATGTGAAATGGTTAAACTCTGGTGCCAGCTAAATTCCAAACACAGAGCTTCCCACTCTTGTCTCCAGTGAACAACAACCCTTCAGGACCAATTGTGATTGTGCCGACCGTGTTTGTAGAGAACATCTTTCCTCTCTCTTCAAAACTGTTGCATCCCCCAAAAAAAAACGAATGAATAACAATGGTTAAAGTAACAACAAAGCTAGAGAGAGACACAAGACTAAACTCCACTTACGATGGTAGATCACATATACTGACTGTTCCGTTTTGGTAAGAGCAGAACATGATAGGTTTACCCTCTGCATCGCTCATCCCACAAAGAGTATACACACTCTGTTTCAAACCACAAAGATAGAAAACAATAAGAAACGCTTTTTTTGTTAAAACCTAGTGTGAATAGTTTGTTATGAAGAGAGTAGAGAGATAAAGTGTAGTATACAAAACTTACTTGTTCTTGTCTGCGTGTATTAGTAACTTTCAAGCTGCCGTTTTCAGAACAACCCCAGACTTTGATGGTCCCATCCAAAGAAGACGATATGAGATACTGATCCCAACAAAGGAGCGACGTGACAACGTCGTTATGTTGCCTCAGTGTCATCGTACACTCCAGTGTATCGAGATCCCACACCTTTATTGTTTTATCAACAGACCCAGAGTATAGCCTCTGACCTCCAACAATAAAGCAGGTGACTTCACCGCTATGGTGTCCCTCCAGAGATGTGAGATATGTGAAAGGATCAGACTCGGTGTCAGTTGCCTTCCAGACATATATGCTACCAGACTGCACAAAGCAACTCACTTCAGAACCAACAATGAAGCAGATAACTAACACATGTCGAGAGCTAAAGAGGAAACTAAAATACTTACACTTGTCCCAACAAAAAGCATTCCATTGCCAGCAATCATAGCACGGACTTCACCAACCACTCCGTTAAGATGCAACTCTTTATTGGTTTGAACGTTAAAGGCCTGCAGAATAGTATATAAGCAAAAACTATGAGACCAGAGGCAAAGACAACACAACAAATCCAACTCAAGAGCATAATTACAAAAACGTATACGAGTTAAGAAATTCCTCAAACTAACCTTTACAGCATCCGGCAAGCCAAGGAAAACCCAGGGGCCTTCACTCATTAACGACCCTGCTTCCGCCTGGAGGTTGATTGTATGAACACACTGGCCAGTGTGACAGTCCCATATTCGCAATGTACCATCGCTGCTCGCTGAAAAGAGCTTATCTGAGCCCTGAGGAAGTGCAATCCCCTTTAGATCCTATAGACAACAACAGCAAGTTAGCAAAACAAAAAGAGAAAAAAAAAAACGTTTTATGTTTATAGCCAATAGTCAAGAGTAACAAAGAGAGCGTTTAGAAAAAGGAAACAAACCTTCTTGTGTCCTTCAAGAGAAGCTACCATGACCATTCCAGGGAGGCAAGTCCAAGAGTGCAAGAAAGAGCACTGATCACCCTTCTTGCAGTTTCCAGCTTTCCAAAACTTACACACACAGTCCTTAGACTTGGGACTGCCTCTATCACTAGACCCCCAACCTCTACTGGCTGAAACATATGAGCTTCTTTGACCATACGCAGAAGCATCCTTCCTCTGCTGGTTTGACACACTAGATGATCGTGCCCCTGAAACTTGTGGTTTCGTTGACACATACGTGGTATCATTCTTCTTGTTGGCATCTGAAGCAGTCCAAACCAGATTCCTAGACCACTTATTTGGACCCTTCTTCATCCTATTTTCATAAGGTGTTATATCAGCTACAAAACCTTGTTGTCTTTCCACTCCGAAGTTCCTCCCTTTCCTTGGCGCCTTGTAACTCATACTATAAACCACACATTGAGAAAAAACACAAAGCTTTAGCAGACTGTACCCATCTTGCTTCCATCCATGATGATCACACAGAAGACTGAGAATAAAAAAAACCTCCAATCCTTGTGATACTCCAACACCAATTCCACAGAAAATCATAAACAAAACCCTAATAAATCTAATCTCCTTTCACAACCCTAATCTAAGCATAACCCCCAACTATGCACAAGAACACCCGAGGAGAGAGAGGTTCATCCTTCATCGGCGAAACCCTAGCTTCCTCCAACGGCGAAGATACGAGACGAAGCGGAAACCGAAATTGAAAGCACGAAGGAAACATCATAAACGCGGGGAGATCCGTAGTCGAAGAAGAAGCAAACCTGAGAGATGATCAAACGAACGTACGATCTATGCGCGCGAGAGAGAGCAATAGGATTTCTTTTTTTGACGCGGTGAGAATACGCTAAAGAGACGATGAACTTGCTCTTTGCCTCTCTGACATGTATTTATTGATGGACGTGGAGGCCCATATATAAGTGGGCCGAAATTTTTGGTCAAGAAAAAAGGAATAAGCACAATTCCCGTTTCTTTTTTCTTGTTTTTGTTTATATTCCTTTTCTGTTATAAACCTATGATATGTATAAAAGACTGCAGCACTTATGTTAAGGTTTTGATAACAAGCTGCCAATCTTTATTAGTTTTCAGCAATCTAAGTAAGTTTAGGCATCGGTCATGCTTCTAGCTTAGAAACAAAGTATTATAAAGACAAAACAAAATTCAATTATCAATGCTTAAAGTATTTAAATAATGTAGATAGAAAAATCATCAAACTCGAACCAAAAGTAACTTCCTAGTGAAAATAGAAAATAAACTGAAGCTTGAAATAAATAATGCAGAAATCTAAAAGATGTAAGAGACATGATCATAAAGAAACAGAGACGACCCCATCAATATTCTTCGATTGGTGCTTTTATGGCATTTAAGTTTCTTCCTTTGGTTTCTTCACGAGCAAGTTTGAGAGACCATTGGTCAATGCAGAGGACGAGACCAAAGATGCTCTGACAATGCTGATGAGCTGCAATAGAAGCAAAAAAAAAAAAACTTAACACGACGGCAAAAAAAAATATATAACAAAAAAAAAGAAGGCTAAATATTACAACCATACTTACCTCTGCTCTAGAAATGCTAATTTGATGCTCCTCGAGATCACTGATGTTCACCTGCATCTTCTTCAACAAGCCAACAGTCGAAAATGAATTCATAGGAGATATACTCAGATCATTAGACACAATGAACTTTGTGTTTTTCTTCATAAACCCGGTGTCACATCTTGATGAACTTCCAGAAGTTACTTTTGGATTGTTTGGAGACATTTTCACAATATCACCACCTATAATAAACAGCTCCATAGTAAACTTAATCTGCCTGGCTAATTCGCAACTCCAAGAATCGCTAGACTTGCGAGGAACAAAACATTCATACACTGGTGAGGGAGAAGGGAGATATCCAAACATATTGTTGTTACTGCAACTATAATAGTCAGGAACTTGATAGAAATTGGAAACTGATGCTTTTCTACAAGGGCTTCCGCACAGATTTTCAACACATCCCAAAATGTTGGATAAGGAGCAGACCAACTCAAGAGGGAAGATCAGAACACTGAGAAGAGCATCAACAAAGTCTTCATTGCACTCGGCATATAGAATCTCCTTATCAAACTTTCTCACAAAAACTTTCACAGAAAACGCACTGCATGGTTCTACAGTGTTTTGAGCATGCGCTGATTGCATTTTAAGCTCCCTTGTCATCCACGGTTTCCTCAGGAACGCGCATGTTAAGGGAGTTTCAGAAGTGAAAAAACATCCCAAAAGAGTCCGCACCTAAGATTAGATAGATGTTAAAGATATTTATTTATCAACCATAATGATGCAAAATAAGGAAGATAAGAGTACCTCTTCAATTCCTATGTCAAGTAGGGTTTCTTGTAGATCGCTAAAATCAGTGTACCCTAGATCATTAAGAACATTCATGATAACACCAATAGAGTTCACTGATACTTTCAAATCATCAGTCACTATGAATGAGGATCTGCATTTGACAAACACTCCATCTGCACTATTTCCAATATCTTCATCAACTTGATCTTTCTCTGATATAAAAACCTTAAAGCTCATCGTACTTCCACATCTACATGTTGAGGTGTTATAATTGCTGTATACATCACCGCAAGTGCTGTCTTCACTAAAATAGCTTGAGCATATAAAGAACTTGGTGGCATCAGTATCACCCATGTTCAGCTTGAGCTTTCTACAGTGAATCGCATAAGGACTCTTGGGAGATTGTAACATACTCTTGCAAGCTTCGGTCTCAAAATGTTCGATGCCCATATCTGCAACGCTTCTGTTAAGGTTCTGATAGCAAGCTAGGACTGTCTGCAAATCCTTATGATTCTCCAGCAGTTTAGCAATTTTACCCATTGGTAGACTCAAAAGGCTGATGAGCACGTCAACGAAATCTTGATCTGCCTCTGCCAAAACAACTTTGTTTCTCTTCTCATCAACGAGAAGTTTCAAACTAAACTTTGCACTGGTAGCCATTGGAAGTTTAGGAAAACGAAGAAAGAATCAAGTGTGGCTTTAGATATTCATAAAGTCAAGCCCTCTGCATATGTATAAGGAACTAGTGGTTGTGTATCTGAAGAGGTTTCAAAATGTCAAACGAATAACTCCAGTTATTCCCCTTCAATTTAATGCTTGGAAATCGCAATATAAATTCCCAATAAAAATGACCTTTGATATTCTCCATCGTGTAAAGTCTCCTATGGAGGATATCAAAGAGTTTATTTTCTTGTAAATTGTAATAAATTTTCGGGACTTATCCCATCTCTTTACGGTTTAATAACATTAGTAATTGCAACTTCTTACTGTGTATTGAACAATCAGGAGTTTATTGTCCATCGTTATTACTAAATTGCAACCTCAACACACACAAAAAAACTGTGTATTGGACAATCAAGAGTTGTGTCAGAGTTGATCAAATCTTTCAAAACTAAAATTCGAGTTTCTCTTCACGTCGAATATTACGAGAAATGAAATTACTAGCCAATGCTGATAATTATAACCAACATAATTGTATCAGAAGTTCAATACCGACTTCAACAAAACAACAACTTCAAAACATTTCAGACGAAGTTCACATTTATTGAACAGAATTATTTTTATTCCTGATAGAAGAAGCAAATCACAAATTGATTGTGCCCATTCATTAAGCAGAAGTAGCTCCAGTAGTTGCAGCGATAGCTCCAGCCGCAGTCAACATAGGGGCCAACTTACCGTCTTTGTGCAGTTTGGTCACATCTACAAAACAATGAACATCACAAGATTTGATTTAGAGAAAGCACAAGGATAATTCAGAATAATCTTTTTTTTTTTTTTTAAAAAAAATCGAAAGAGAGTTGTTGTGCTCTAGCTAGTTCTCTTACCATCGCAGCCACCGATGTGTTTGTCACCTATGAACACATTGGGAACGGTGCGTTGCCCAGTCCATTCTGCCAGAGCTGATTGAACTTGGCTACCATCACCTGTATTACAACAACAGCAGTGAAAAATGGCTTGAGTCTGGGAGTTCTATGATAAGTCTGAATCAATGTAACATACTAATCGAGTGTTATGGTCACACAAACACATACTCGAACCAAAAATCTAAATCGAATCTTAAGAGAAAACAGAGAGTAATTTCGAGTGATGGGTTCGTGAGCAGAGCTTATACAAGGACCAAACATAAAACCTAAACTAGTATCTCCACAGGAAGCAGATAAACATTCTTGAGTGGTTCATGAACCAGACCTCTGTTTATCAACAGAGGACAATCAGAACTTGCTCTGAAAGCAAATTTCAGACTATGTGATCAAGAACAGAACCTAAGCTTATTTGGATCATGAACAATACCTATAGTTGGATCAATAAACTAAAAACACAAATCTCTTATAGGGAAAACCAAGAAACTATAGATGATGGGCTCATTAACAAAACCCTATATAAGGATCAAAATAAAAACCTAAACTGTTAGAGAAAGTAGAGAAACATTCCACATCAGTGAGGTTATTGAACCAAAAACCTATACATGGATTGAATCAAAACATCATACACAATTATCAAACAAAACCTAAACTTGGATCATACGAAAACTAAAGCTGGTGTCACGTTACACAAAGAAGATAAATGAAATGAATTACGATGAAAGATTGGAGAGGAATATTACTCTCTTTGTCGAGCTCAACGGCAACGAATTTAGCACCCAACTGCTGCAAAAGCTCCTTCACTCTCACACAGTATGGACAAAACGACTTGCTGCAAAAAAAAACAAACCAAACAAATCAGATCACTCAAAACACAGACTCACCCCTTTGGTACACAAAAACGTCTAGATACATCCATGGATATAATGATGCTTTGGTAATCAAAATATGTTTCCATGAAAACATGCACACAATCAAAATCCATAATACAGAAGCAACAGACTCCGATTCGAATATACCAACGTGTTCACCATAAAAGAAAAAAAAAAGCGCGAGAGATAAATGGAGAATTGAGAAGAGAGGGACCTGAAAACAACGACGGGGTTGCCGGAAACGAGATCTTTAGCCTTCTGCATCGCCATCTCTCTTCGTCAAAATTCTGAAAACCCTAGATTCGCTTTTTCTGGTGTCGATCTTGTTTTCAGGAGGAGGAGAATGAAATGGAATGTTGTGAATCAGTCGGCTTTATAAATACGCAGCTGTAGAGAATTTGTCATCGGGTCAACAAGATGAGACTTTTGTTTAATATCAGCCGTCCATTTTGAAGCATAAACACTTTTTTATTTGTTTTCTGAATATTTTATTGGGCTTTTATGGGGCCGTCTTTCTTTTTTTTAACGACGCTCTCTCTCTCTCTGCGCTGATTAAAATAAATATCTTGATTATCCTTTCCGTAAAAGGATTAAGCAATTTAATATTTCGATTTGGAAACGCTTATTTTAGTATCAGCCGTCGATTTTGGAAACGTGGATTTCTCTGTTTGTTTGTTTTCAATATTTTTATTGTACTTTTTTGGGCCGTCGTTTCTGTTTTATTTTCCTCGTCGTTAGGTTGGTGTGTGTCCGGTCAGGCACGTGTAGAACGAACCTCTCTTCACTACTAAAAAAAAAATCTAAATTTTTGCATTAATCCTTTTCATAAAAGGATAAAGAAAATCAAATATTTAGTATTTGTATAAAGACAAAAAAAAAACTTATTATATAGTACATTCCAGAGAGTCGATAATATACATATACTTCGACAGAGCACTGCTTAATTAGGGTTTTATAACTAGGAGAGAAGAAGCATTACTACACAAGCAAAGATATAAGAAGATAAATCATGTCGAAGAAGATCAAAAAGTGTCTCCCATCACAGGAGCTTCTTGAGGATCTTTGCATTCGATTTGTGCTGAATGCCCCTGAAGAAGATCAACAGTCATTCAAGAGGATTTTGTTTCTTGTTGAGTGTGCTTATTGGTACTACGAAGATAACGTTGTAGAGAACGATCCTAGTCTCATGTCCCTGCCGTTCAAAGGGTTTACGTGTCTCTTATTCAAAAGCTGTGACGCGTTCAGACCTTACCTTGCTCACATCGATGACATATTCAGAGATTTCAGTTCTTACAAGAGTCGAGTTCCCGTGTCGGGTGCGATTATCTTGGACGAGACATATGAACGTTGCTTGTTGGTCAAGGGATGGAAAAAATCATCAACCTGGAGCTTTCCGCGTGGGAAGAAGGGTAAGGATGAAGAAGACTGTGCTTGTGCTGTACGCGAGGTCTTAGAGGAAACTGGGTTTGATGTCTCTGAGCTGCTTAAGAGAGAAGAATATATTGAGTTTACATTCAGAGGAGAGCAAAGAGTGCGGCTCTACATTGTTGCTGGTGTGAAAGATGATACAGCTTTTGCACCACTAACAAAGAAGGAGATCAGCCAAATCGCATGGCATCCACTTGATCGGCTTGATGATGGAGGAATTACTGGTCTCAAGTTGTACATGGTGGCACCTTTTCTTGCATCGTTGAAGTCGTGGATTTCAAAGCATCCGTCTCCTGTAGCACGGAGAGTTGACAAGCCCCTTAAATCAACATGCGTGTGGAATGCAAAGAAGACGACAACAACAACGGAAAGAAGTTACAATAAAAAAACCTCGAAACAGTCTCTGAAGTTCAACACATTAGAACTCTTGCCGGCCAAGGAATCATGTTCTTCAGCTTGATTAAAGAAAGATATATATGGGTGGTCAAAATATGTTTGCGGTTGGATTGCTGGTTTGTGTAGAGCAAAACAGTTGGATATGTTAATTATTTCTTTATTTTAATTATTGCTGGTTTATTTTAATTCTTGTACATGATAAATTGATAATGCATGGTTAGTAAGGACTGGTGTGAAATCCGTTTGATGATGGGTTTAGATTAGGATGGTTACGATACGACCAGCTCTTATTGCTCTCTCAAGTGTTATGTTCAAATATCCAAAGCGTCTACTTTCCTCTTGTCTAGCCGAGAATCTCAATTTTTTTTTCTCTTTACCTCAAATGGGTGTGCTCGCTCTTTATGTAGATGTCGTTTCACTTGTTGCATTAATACTTCTCCTCCAGCCCTTTCTTACTCTGTTTTTGTTTTCTCTTGAACATCTCTGCTTTGTTCTCACACACTCTATTTTAATTCCTACGTCTCTCTCTGTTTTGCCTGTGTTTCATTGTACATAAGACACACACTCTCTCTTTCTTTACTCTCTTTGTATTTGTTCATTCTTGCAGAGAAAAGAGATAATACTTTTATGTTAACCTTTTCTTATTAATCTCAAACATACAAAACTTACACATACTTCTAGATATTTTCTCACACACATTAACAACTACAACTTAGAGCTTGCTTCTACTAACCACTCTTAGCAACGATACCACCCTATGTAGACTTTAACCAACACAATACTCGTTGTTAGCCTTGTCTAAACAAATGGTTGGTTGCATCTTGACTTTATTTGTTGTAACTAAGTCACAACTCAACTCCTCCCGCTTTGACTTTCTTCTTGTACGTGACTCTCCTTGATCACTTCTTCTTCTTCGCTCTTATTCTACTTTTACGTTTACTTGTTCTCCTTCCTTTCTTTCTCACTCCACGTTTCTTCTTCTTCTTTTGCTCATTTGTTTCTTGTGCTTCTTCTTTGTTCTTCTTCATGTATGGCAAGCTTCCTTGCTTTCCACTGCTTCTTCTCAATTGATTCCAACTTCTTTTTGTATGTTTAATCAAAGTTTCAATTCCAACACAGCTTCAGCTAAGAAAAGAACCAACTCACCGTCTCTGTGCAGGTTGGTTGTTAGTACAAAACAATGCAAAACCACAAGATTTGGTTTAAAGAAAAGGCAAATCATAAAATCTTTTTAAAATTTTGAGAGAAAATTATGCTCTAATATTCTTACAATGCAGGCATCGATGTTTTTTTTTATCATATAAACATATTAGGTACAGTGCGTTGTCCTGTCCATTCTGCAAGAGCTGACTGCATATACATAAACAGAGATCCGACGACAATTAACTAATCAGAAACATACAAAAATCGAGAGAGATCACAGAAAAGAAATGGAGGATAGAGAAGAGAGAGAGAGAACAGAAAACATCAAAGGCATTGCTGAAAACGATTAGCCCACAATTTTGAAACAATAATTCCTTCTATTTTTACAACATTCTAACCACTTCCACTTATTTACTTATTTTTACAATACATGTTATACTTATGAAGATTTTAAAATTATGATCATTATAGTGACATCCGCTCATTATGTATACATATTTTCATGGGAAAAGCTCAAGAAAGAACAATAATAAAATTATGAGTATATATATATATATATATATATATATATATGTGTATGTATTATATATGATAGAGTTTTCACTAATTAAAATTTCTGACAAAATTATTAATAATACTAGGAATGGAACCCCTGCGATGTCGCACGGGAAATCTATATTAATAACTAAATTTCTCAAAATCAATCAAATTGATAATCTCAATTTTTGATTCATCATTAATTCGTAATTAAAACCGACGGCTCGTTATTTTATAATTTTCTGACGATTTTCAAATTTCAAAATCAGTGATCAATAAAATATTTCTCTCATCTAGGTACTCTTCAAATTGTTGGATATATGTACTATTAATAAAACCAACGATTGTGTTATTCTGCAACTAAAAGAAAAAAAATATAATTATAAAACAATCTACTTTTCTTAAGATAAAAACGACATATAAACAAACATTTTCATCTAGTAGAAGAAAATTAAGTCTAATAATTTTATTGTTCCTTTTAGGATTTTTGGCCATTCAAACACGTAAAACTCTTCCTAATAATTTTTGTTGACAACGTTTCATTTGAACATCTTCTAAAAGTTTGTTATCAAGTAACTTCATAAAACTATTTTTTCACCATATTATTATCAATTATATTAGCGAAAATTTTACTTTCAAAAGTGTATAGACATTGACTATTTATAGATTTTGAAAAACTCTCTTTGAAAAGTCACATCTTTTCGATTTAAATAGTTGTATCTTTTAATAAAGAAGAATCATGACCTTTTAAATAGTCGCATCTTTTAATAAAGAAGAGACACAATTTTTATATAAAGACATTTTTGATTTTGAAAAACTATGTTTGAAAAGTCACATCTTTTAATAAAGAAGAGACACAACCTTTTAAATAGTCGCATTTTTTAATAAAGAAGATACACAACTTTTTATAAAAAGACATCTTTGATTTTGAAAAACTCTGTTTGAAAAGTCACATCTTTTCAATTTAAACAGTTGCAACTTTTATCGAAGAAAAGACACAAACTTTTAAGCGGTCGCATCTTTTCATAAAGAAGAGACACAACTTTTTAACGAACAGTCGCAATTTTTCACAATATTTGAAATATCTATAAAAACACACAACCTTTGGAATTAATCAGGATTCTTATTATTAATAGATTAATTATACAACAATCAACTTCTCAAAATATAAAAAAAAAAAACATAAAATCAAACCTTTTCATCTAGTAGAAGAAAATTAAGACTAATAATTTCATTGTTCCGTTTAGGATTTTTTGCCATCCAAACACGTAAAACTCTTCCTAATATTTTTTGTTGACAACGTTTCATTTGAACATCTTCAAAAAATATGTAACCAAGTAACTTTGTAGAACTATTTTTTTCACCATTTTACTAATAATTAGATTTGCGAAAATTTTAGTGTCAGAAGTGTATAAACATTGACTATTTATGGATTTTGAAAAGCTCTATTTGAAAAGTCACATATTTTCAATTTATGTAGTCGCATCCTTTCATAAAGAAGAGACACAACTTTTTAACGAACAGTCGCAATTTTTCACAGCATTTAAGCTAGTCGCATCTTTTCATAAAGAAGATACGCAATTTTTTAACGAACAATCGCAATTTTTCACAACATTTAAGCTAGTCGCATCTTTCCATAAAGAAGAGACACAACTTTTTAACAAACAGTCGCAATTTTTCAATTTAAACAGTTGCAACTTTTATCAAAGAACAGACACAACCATTTAAGCAGTCGTGTCTTTTTCGTATCTTTTCGTAAAAAAAAGACACAACTTTTTAACGAACAATCGCAACTTTTCACAAGATTTAAGCTACCTATAAAAACATAAACCCTTTCGAATTAATCAGGATTCCTATTATTAATAGATGAGAAATAAGCAAATTATCTAAAATCACATAAAATATGATAAATAAACAAAATCAGTTTTTAAATAATAATATAAATAGAGATAAATAGATAGATTTATAATCTATTGTCAAAATAGAAAAAATAGAAAAAAAGAGATAATTTTTATACCAATATCGAGCGAAGTCATATAAAAAATTTGGCCAAAGATAAAGAAGAGTGAGATCAGATAACAGCACGCACGTGTAAGGAAATCATGGATTTTCTCAAATATATTTTTCTAAAAAGGAAAGACTCGTAAAAAGGAAAAAATGATCTTCTAAACAAAAGTATAAATATAGATCCAAAGAGCACTCGTTCTCTACTTCTCTCATACAACAAAAACAAAAAAAAAATCCCACGGTGATTCTAGAGTTGTAACAAGAAGCAGTGTTACACAAGTAAAACAATGTCGAGCCTCCCGTCGAAGAAACTTCTTGACGATCTTTACACTCGATTTGTTGTGAACGGCCCCGAAGAAGATAAACAGTGTTTCAACCGACTCATGTTTCTTGTAGAGAGCGCTCACTGGTACTACGAAGATAACGTTGTCGAAAACGACCAAACCCTAAAGTCGCTGTCCTTCAGAGAGTTTGCTTGTCTCTTATTCAACAACTCTGATGTGTTGAGACCTTACGTTGCAAATATGGACAAGATATTCAGAGACTTTTGTTCTTACAAGTCTCGGATCCCTGTTGCTGGCGCGATTATCCTAGACGAGACGTACGAACGTTGCTTGCTGGTCAAGGGATGGAAACAATCAGCGAGCTGGAGCTTTCCACGAGGGAAGATGAATCCGAACGAAGAAGATGATGTTTGTGCTATACGCGAGGTCCTCGAGGAGACAGGGTTTGATATATCCAAGCTGCTTAAGAAAGAAGAATATATCGAACTTACATTCGAAGGGAAGAAGAGAGTGCGGCTTTACATTGTGGTTGGTGTGAGAGATGACACAGCTTTTGCGCCGCTAACGAAGAAGGAGATCAGTGTAATCGCATGGCATCGGCTTGATGGGCTTGAAAGTGGATTCGCTGGTCTCAAGTTGTTTAATGTGGAACCTTTTCTCGCATCCTTGAAGTCGTGGATATCAAAGCATATGTCTCCTATGGCACTGAGCATTGACAAGCCCCTTAAACCACCACTCTGCGTGTGGAGTGCAGTAACAACGACAATAATAACAAAAACGGAAAGAAGATACAATGTAAAATCTCGGAAACAGTCTCTAAAGGTCGACAAGTCAGCAATTTTGCCGGCCTTGGGAATCTGTGCTTGAGTAGAGTCAGTCATATGGAGCCATGATGTGGTTATAGGATTGGTGGGTTTAGGGTTTTTGTATACTTTTTTATTTGTTTTGTACATGATATTGTATACTGATCATCAGTATAGTAAATGAAACCAAGCTATATTCTTTATTTCAAAGACGTTTTTTCTAATTAATTTCGGAGCAAGTAACATAGTTATACATACAGATTATATATAGATGCTTCTGTGGAGAATTTGAACTTATTTTAAAGATCTTTTATCTACATTCCGTGGAGCAAAGCTCTAGCTTTTGGATGTACAGAAACCGGTTCTTGGAAAATTTCCAGTAATAAGTAATGTCCCTTGAGAACATCTCAATAGTCCAATAAGACATCTCATTCATATCGTCCTTATAAAATTGATTTAGTCTACCTTCGAATCCACTATTCTTCTGAAATATGAATCCATAGCGCATTTTCTAAAGGTAGAAAGAAAGTAGCTTAATATGTTCTTCTCCAGCAGAGAATCTCTATCAACTATATATAATTCCTTCTGAACCAATCACAAATGGATCTGGCCTTAAGAAGAAGAACTAGTAGTAGTAGTAGTTTCAGTAATATATCCGGCGTCAGTTCAAAGAGAGACGAACTTAACTACTGTGTCTATACAAGTTTGTTGTTGCTTCCTTTTGGTGTCATAGCGAATTACAAAGGCAATTTGCAAAGGTTATGCTTGTTTGGAGATAAATCCAATGGTAAGGCAAAGATGCCTATATTCTAAAGCGGTCAAAATGAGTTCAATGTAAGTTCGCTAAGATATACGTTGGGAAAGGTACTAGAAATTCGAGAATAAAAAAGATATGGCCTATACAGGTTTCGAACCTGTGACCTTCGCGTTATTAGCACGACGCTCTAACCAACTGAGCTAATAGGCCAACTTGTTAGTTAATATATACTGAACTACAAGATTATTCGTTTACAAACTAGCTAAAAGAAGAGGTCCTTTGTTGTATAAATAACTAGCCTATATATTTTGAAATGAACCGTTAAAATAAGCTCGCAAAACTAATGCATAATAAATACATAAATCTCTCTTGATAGATGATCCCTTGCTGGAGACTAGTATTTCACTATAAAAGTAACAAAGCTCTCAAACCTTCTACACAGCAGACTTAATTTGAGTATGTTCTTTCATATTTTACAAAGATACGTCGCACCTACACTGACACAGTAAACAATTTGTGCTGTAGGTAATGTGATACCCATTTCAGAGAGCAGAGAATATAGTCAACGAAGTTCTGACAAATATTGCATTTACAGCAGCTCGATGTTGTAGGACTGCATATATTGTGAGAGACGATTATATTTTCCATTTGTCATGTTCTGCTTGTGAAGAATGACTATGATATATTTTCTTTGCATGAGATGAAGTTCTTTCGTCGTTCTTACTGCTTCATGCCCCTCTCAGGCTTAGTATCTATATTATTATTATTTTGTATTCAAACTCCCGCATTAAAACTTAATCAGACTATCGTTGATAACCTTAATAAATTTTATATTAATAATATTATATTTATATGTTATATTAGATAATTTGATTATAAATATCAATTAAATATACTTGCGGTAAATAAGTTATGTATATATTTGAATTTGTAATAATTTTAATAAATAGATTTGTTGATGAAAAATCGATAGAGATATTTTGATTTTTTTTCATCAACTTAAACAGATTTGCAAAACAAACTGGTAACTATGCATTTATATGGATAACACATGATGACTATTTCATGGCAGTGCATGCTAGACTATCCGTCTTTAAATTTTGTGTCCGAGTATATGAATAATCTATGATTGGTTCCAACCTCCTCTTAAAATCTCGATGTCTTCCAAATAATTGGCCAACGTGGATCAATTTTCTGATTCTAATACTATACCAGAAAACAGCAACGGCTCTCGATCTGGCACGTGTAAGGAAATCATGGATTTTCTCAAATATCTTTTTCTAAAAAGGAAAGACTCGTAAAAAGGAAAAAATGATCTTCTAAACAAAAGTATAAATATCTAAAGAGCACCCGTTCTCTACTTCTCGCATACAACAAAAAAAAACAAAAAAATCCCACGGTGATTCTAGAGTTGTAACAAGAAGCAGTGTTACACAAGTAAAACAATGTCGAGCCTCCCGTCGAAGAAACTTCTTGACGATCTTTACACTCGATTTGTTGTGAACGGCCCCGAGGAAGATAAACAGTGTTTCAACCGACTCATGTTTCTTGTAGAGAGCGCTCACTGGTACTACGAAGATAACGTTGTCGAAAACGACCAAACCCTAAAGTCGCTGTCCTTCAGAGAGTTTGCTTGTCTCTTGTTCAACAGCTCTGATGTGTTGAGACCTTACGTTTCATCCATGGATAAGATATTCAGAGACTTTTGTTCTTACAAGTCTCGAATTCCCGTAGCTGGTGCGATTATCCTCGACGAGACATACGAACGTTGCTTGCTGGTCAAGGGATGGAAACAATCAGCGAGCTGGAGCTTTCCACGAGGGAAGAAGAATCCGAACGAAGAAGATGATGTTTGTGCTATACGCGAGGTCCTCGAGGAGACAGGGTTTGATGTATCCAAGCTGCTTAAGAAAGAAGAATATATTGAACTTACATTCGAAGGGAAGAAGAGAGTGCGGCTTTACATTGTGGTTGGTGTGAGAGATGACACAGCTTTTGCGCCGCTAACGAAGAAGGAGATCAGTGTAATCGCATGGCATCGGCTTGATGGGCTTGAAAGTGGATTCGCTGGCCTCAAGTTGTTTAATGTGGTACCTTTTCTCTCATCCTTGAAGTCGTGGATATCAAAGAATCTCGTGTCTCCTCTGAGCATTGATAAGCCCCTTAAACCACCAGTCTGCGTGTGGAGTGCAGTAACAACGAAGACAACGACAGTAACAACAAAACCGGAAACAAGATACAATGTAAAATCTCGGAAACAGTCTCTGAAGGTCGACAAGTCAGCAATTTTACCGGCCTTGGGAATTTGTGCTTGAGTAGAGTCAGTCATATGGTCAAATATTGGGAGCTATACATGATGTGGTATAGGATTGGTGGGTCTAGGGTTTGTGTATACTTTTCTATTTGTTTTGTACATGATATTGTATACTGATCAGTATTCAGTATAGTAAATGAAACCAAGCTATACTCTTTATTTTAAAGACGTTTTTTTCTAATTAATTTCGGAGCAAGTAACATAGTTATACATACAAATTATATATAGATGCTTCTATGGAGAATCTAAACTTATTTCAAAGATCTTTTATCTGCATTCCGTGGAGCAAAGCTCTAGCTTCGGATTTCAATGTACAGAACTAGGTTTTTGGAATATTTGCAGTAATAAGTCATGTCCCTTGAGAAACATGTCAATAGTCCAATCAGACATCTCATTCATATCGTCCTTATAACGTTATTTTAGTCTACCTTCGAATCCACTATTCTTCTGAAATATGAATCCATAGCGCATTTTCCAAAAGTAGAAAGGAAGTAGCTTAATATGTTCTTCTCCAGCAGAGAATCTCAATCCACTATAATTACTTATGAAGCAATCACAAATGGAGCTGGCCTTAAGAAGGAGTAGTAGTTTCAGTAATATATCCGACTTCAGTTCAAAGAGAGACGAACTTAATTACTGTGTCTATACAAATTTGTTGTTGCTTCCTTTTGGTGTCATAGCGAACTACAAAGGCAATTTGTAGAGGCAATGCTTTGTTTGGAGATAAATCTAATGCTAAGCTATATTCTAAAGCGGTCAACATGGGTTCAATGTAAGTTCGCTAAGATATACGCTGGGGAAGGTACTCGAAATTTAAGTATAAAAAAGTTATGGCCTATACAGGTTTCCAACCTGTGACCTTCGACGACGTTCTAACCAACTGAGCTAATAGGCCAGTTATTTATTTAGTATTACATCAAAATATTATTATTAAGATAAACTAGCCAAAAGAAGAGGCCATTCGTTGTATAAGTAACTTGCCTATTTAATTTGAAAATGAACCATTAAAATAAACCCGCGATTAGTATTTCACTATAAAGGTAACAAAGCTCTCAAACCTTCATGATAGTGACTTACTTTGAGTAAAGGTTCTTTCATATTTTACAAAGATATGTCACGCCTACGTTGTCACGGTAAACAATTTGTGATGTAGGTAATGTGATGCCCATTTCAGAGAGAAGAAAACATAGTCATGAATGACTTAATTTGAGCAAAGGTTCTTTCAGATTTTACAAAGTTATGTCGGACCTACGTTGTCACAGCAAACAATTTGTGCTGTAGGTAATATGATACCCATTTCAAAGAGCAGAGAACATAGTCAACGAAGTTCTGACAAATATTGTATTTACCGCAGCTCGATATTGTAGGACTGCATATATTGTGAGAGACGTTTACTGCAAAAACAATATCAGGTCTGGTGAATGACAAGTACTGGAGAGCCCCAGAGAACTTTCTGGTATTCTTTGGCATCTGCGAGTGCTGTTCCAGAGGGAGACAACAGCCTTGGCGTACACTGCATCGGAATGGAGACCGTTTTTCCATCTGTCATGTTCTGCTTGTGAAGAATGTCTGTGATATAATTTCTTTGCATGAGATGAAGTTCTTTCTTCGTTCTTATTGCTTCACGCCCTCTCAGGTTTAGTATCTATATTATTATTATTATTTTGTAGCAAACTCCCACATTAAAAGTTAAACCTTCCACATTAAAAATTAAACCGATTAATATTGTTAATATTCTTAATGAATTTTTAATAATATTAGATTTATATGTTATATTAGATATATAATATGATTATAAATATTTTAAAATTAGACGATTATCCGGGATAATATCAATCAAATTTACTGGCGGTAACTAATTTATGTATGTATTTGAATTTGTAATAATTTTAATAAATATATTTGTTGATAAAAATTAATAGAGACCATTTGATTTTCTGCATCAATTTAAACAACAGAAAAATTGGGAACTATGTATCCAGGTGGACGACACATAATAACTACCTTGTGGCACTGATTTCTAGACTATCTGTACTTAAATTTTGTGTCTGAGTATACAAATGATCTCTGAGTGGTTCCAACTTCCTCTTAAAATCTCGATGTCTTCCAAATAACTTACGAACGTTGGCTATTCTTCTGATTCTAATACCATCTTATTGAGAACAACCTGTCGCAAATGTAACATGATATTAACGTAAATTCCTCATAAATTCAATTGCCTAAATGAGTGTCTCTATTTCCGAATGTAAGGGTGAAAGACTGGCTCTTGCATTTTTTCCCCACCAGTCTATCAAACCCCTCCATGGTCCTATACCAGGCTTGGCCCGAGAAAACGTTTTTATCCTTCCATGAACCATCCGTATAAATCCATGGTCCTGGAATGTCAGTAAACATGTTTTCTCTTAGCTCCTAGTCAGCATAACCCTTTGTCTAATTAATTCATGTGGCTCGGCCCAAAATATGGATTCAGTTTCTGTTCGATTGAGAGTATCTTTATGATCAAAATCTATATTACTAAAAACCTTGCTATTAAAAGCTTTCCATAGATACCGTAAAATCTATGCAAATTGATGATCATCCATATATGCAAAAAAAACTTCAAGTACAAGTGATCCGTTTTGACTGAGAGATTGAGATGGAAAATATGTTTGGATTCAATAGAATCTTTGAGAGAGCTCATACTTGAATCGCCGGAGGAATTATACATGACTAATTGATTCTTCAATCGCTCCACATCTTGCATTCTATATATCCCCATGTATCCCTCTCACCGATTGGTATAATATTCACATTTTATCAAGAGCAAAGATATGTTTATTTGTTTTTATATTAAATATAATATATTAGTTACTAAAATTAGGATTCAAATCAAATATATTTATAAATTTAGATAATTTGAAGAAATTCCAGGATACATATGATTTTGCTTGTTTTATAACTACAAATTTATGTTCTGATGAAGATAAAATTCACTTAAACTGTAATCAAGTATAAATTTTCTGGTAAAGGGCTCAAATGTAATATTATTTCATTATAACAAACTATAAACTAATATTTGAAATAAGCGAATACATATAAAAACATTAAGCCACATTTTATGTTAAACATTATTTTAAAGATTTTCCAAAGCAGAATATTTAATATAATATCTATTTATATAATTTTTTGAATATATATTTTATGACTATATCTTTTTCTAAGGGCTTGTCCCCCAATATCTCATTTGCTCTTTGCAGACGATAGCTTGCAGACGATAGCCTGTTCTTTTGTAGAGCGCAAAAAAATGAGTGTCATGCAATTTTGGCAATTCTTAAAGAATACGAAAAGGTTTCGGGTCAACAGATTAATTTTCAAAAGTCTTCAATTCAGTTTGGACATACGATTGATGAAAATACCCGACATGAGCTTAGGGATATTTTGGGAATTCAAAATTGGGAAGGAATGAGAACATATCTAGGAATCCCAGAGAGTTTAGGTGGTTTAAAGGTCCAAGTTTTTGGCTTTGTTCAGGAACACTTAAATAATAGAGTAAATGGATGGACTTTTAAATTTTTTACGAAAGGAGGAAAAGAGGTCATTATAAAATCGGTGGTAACTGCTCTACCTAACCATATTATGTCCGGCTACAGAATCCCGAAAATGGTGATGAAGAAACTCACGAGCGCGGTAGCCCAATTTTGGTGGAGTCCGAGTGGGAACACAAAAGGATTACACTGGAAATCTTGGGATAAGGTTTGTTTACGTAAGGATGATGGAGGACTGGGGTTTAGAGATTTGACGGATGTCAACACAGCCATGCTTGGAAAGCAACTATGGAGATTTATAGAGAAACCAAATTCTCTATTTTCTCGTGTTTTTAAAGGTCGGTATTTTAGGAATACTTCACCCCTAGAACCGGCTAGATCATACTTGTCCTCCTATGGATGGCGCAGTATAATCTCTGCTAGATCTCTGGTTAGCAAGGACTAATCAAAAAGGTGGGATCAGGATCATCTATATCAGTATGGAATGATCCCTGGCTCCCAACCAACCGCCCGAGACCAGCAATAAAAAAAAAATGTTCTCTTACCAGATCTTACGGTCGACTCTCTCATTGATAGCTCGTCACGTACTTGGAACTCACTGGCCTTACAGGAAATAATGGAACCTACGGATGTTAAGATTGTTGAAAGTATACCTTTGAGTAGGGTACAAACAACAGACCGGGATGGTTGGCACTTTACAAAGAATGGAAAATATACAGTTAGGTCAGGATATCAAATAGAAAGAGCATATCCAGACCGAGGGAATGGGATAATAGAGTTTGGTTCAACAGTTACGGATCTTAAAGCACATTGCTGGAAAGTGCGTTGTCCACCAAAGATGAAGCACTTTCTGTGGCAGTTGTTGTCAGGATGTATAGCTGTTAGAAAAAATCTAAAAGCTCGGGGTCTCAAAGAAGATATTGGATGTGACAGATGTGGAGCAGCTGAGGAATCTGTAAATCATGTATTTTTTGAATGTCCACCAGCAGTCCAGGTTTGGGCTCTATCGAGGATCCCTTCGCATCCAGATTATTTTTCAGGACAATCCTTGTTTACGAATATGGATTATTTATTCTGGAGAATCAAACCAGCAATGGACGATCATCATTTTGCGTGGATACTTTGGTACATATGGAAAGGAAGAAACAATAAGGTATTTAGTAATTTGGATATAGACCCAAGGGATACCCTTAATTTGGCCATGGCCGAATCTGTACTATGGTCAGATGCACAACAAGCTATACTACAGAAGAATCAGGCTTTAGAACCATCGGAGCCTGCTTTACCGCTTAGACCGGGACGATGGTGTTTTACGGATGGATCTTGGAAATCGGAAGATATCTTCTCTGGTCAGGGATGGTATAGCACTTTAGAAGGTTTTGAAGGTTTACTGGGGGCTAGAAATACAAGGGCAATTCAATCACCCTTACACACAGAGGTGGATGCCCTCATATGGGCAATGGAATGTATGAGGAATTTAAAGCAGTATAATGTTACTTTTGCAACGGATTGTTCTCAATTGGTGAAGATGGTTTCTGATGATAGGAGTTTTGTGACTCCTAAGTCAAATAATAGTATGATGGAAGTAATATGTCGAACCAGTTCTGAGGGATCTAAAGCACCAAGATTATAAGCACTTTCTTAATCTAAATGCAATCAATAGCTTGAAGTTTATGTTGTCTAAAGTTCTAATGATGAAAATAAAAGCAACTGAGATAACTTTTTCAATATTCTAAAGGGGAACCCATGGGCATAGGAATATGATCTTGGGTGATTAGGATTCGAACAAAAGATGGCAGAATGACCAATCAAATGAATGACCTTAAGCCTAAACACTATCTTAAGCAAGCTCTATTTCTAGATGAATGCTCATTTACTAACATATCTCAAACATCAAATATCTTTGGTTGAATGACATGAAAGTAATCATTAAGAACAAGTTCAATAGCTATCCTAATACTCTTAACAACAAATGTCTTTGGCAAGATGCATTAGAAACTTAATAGAGTTTTCTCAGACATTTCAACAAACACCTTTTGGGTGGGAAATGTCTAGAGATCATCTCTTGAATGATCAGAACAAGAGAAGCAGTAAAATCACTCTACAAGCAAGGAATGAAATTGATCTATCCTATAACATCTTTGAATCTAACCTAACCACCCTTGATCTCCTAACCCATGAATCCTATGGAGGATTACTCACTAAGGTTCATGATCACCCTTAAACCCATCTTAGGTTTCAGATTGATCATAAATAGAAAACAGAAATCAATGGAAAACAACAAATAAGAACAAAGGAAATCAATGATAGAAAGGAAGAAATCTCTTGATAGAACTATGTTTTACCAAATGTAATCTGGATCATCAGCCTCCAATGGCTTACAACATACTTAAACTTAGGTTTTAGAACAGAGAAACGAGCATACAAAAGTCTAAAATGCCCCTGAGAAAAGTTAAGTTTCGAAATGGAAATCGACCGCAGCGACCGGGCACACTCGCTCCGGAGGTCGCTGCGGGTGTCACAGCGGCTGGACAGACCCGCTCCAGGAGCCGCTGCCAAAAGAGACGAGCGACGGGATGGACCCGCTGTGGTAGCCGCTCCGTATGCACAGCGGCCTTGGACACCCGCTCCAGATGAGCCGCTCCCGTTGCCGAATTCACAGCGGCCAGGCAGGGCCGCTGTGGGTGCCGCTGTGGACGCCTGCTCGTGCATGATTCACTCCTTTTGCCTATTTTGAGCCCCTAATGCATCCCAAATGTCTCCAAAAGCTCCATGTGATGCTCCAGTACCTGATAAGGACTCATGTATGCAGAATGCAACCTAAACATGACTAAAATCTAATCTACATGATGAAAATGCATGCAAATGAAAAGATAAAACAATGCAAATATGCAAGATATCAACTCCCCCAAACTTGTTCTTTTACTTGTCCACAAGTGAACTTTCTAGAACTCATAGGAGAAGAGGTTTGAAGGTGGGAGCTCATAGCCAAAAGAAACACTCATAGGATTAGAATTACTCCAAATCCAAAAATAACAACCTCTCTTATTGCACTCTAGCTTCTCTAGGCCTATCCTAACTCTTTCTATCCTTACACTCATTGTCAAGCATTCACACAATCAAATCAGCCAACTCTCACATTCATTAAGCACAACATCAGGTGAATTCTTGCAAATGGTCAAATGGTCTAAATCATTTGGGTGAGGGTAGGCTTTTTAATCAAGTGAGTCAAGGGGATCAAATCATAATACTTTAGGTGGTTTACTCTCAAGATAAGTAACCTTGACATTGCACATAATATATCTAAGAAAGGGATCAATTCATGCATACAATGCTCAATCTCCATTATTCTACCCTTTTCTCAAACATGCTAACCCACATAAAGACTTCCAAGTGCATAACCCATCTCACATCTCTCACCATGACTTCCCAAAACCTTTCTCTACACAAGACTCTTTCATTTTAAAATCTACAAGGAATTGTTTTTTTTCACAATTTCAAATCACATCTTAGCTCATAACAAACTTGCTAGCCCCCTTATTATTACTTTTCTTCTTTTCCTTTTTTTTTCGATTTTTTTTTTTTTTCTTTTTTTTTTTATTTGGGGGCCAAGACATTTCAACATTGAGCTTGAAGTTTCTATCTATTCCAAGAAGATCAAACATTTAAGTACAAGAGTCTATTCATTTCCTTCAATCTAGAGTTCGCAACACTCACCCCCAATCCTATGGCTAGACAATAGAGTATCCAATCTAGCAAGAAATGAAGATCAAGCATTGTCGTTCCCGATACTCTCAACATTATGCACATGTAAGGCTTTCCGAAAAAGGCCTCACTCATCAATTCAATGAAGGTTTAAAAAGAGGTAAAGGTTTTTGGGGAGTGGTCTACCATTCGAGATTGTCAAAAAGATCGGCAGAAAGGGATGTGACATCTCAAATGTGTATAGCCATGATTCAGTACTCAAAGGACCATAAGCAAGAGGCATTAAGTTCATTTAGTTCAAGTAAAGTTGTAGTTGGCTTTCAAAGACTGAGTTTAGCAATAAACAAGTTTCAGGAAGAGTTTTTCAAGGCTCGAAGCTTACAAGGCTTTTTTCAAAAGGTGTTATATCGATTCAAGCGCGGAGTGTTCTTTGCAAGGCTTTTCAAATCATTGCTCCCAATGCAAGTGAGATGCAACCTATATGCTCTAGACTCTCCTAAACATGCAAGTGAATGCAAACTAAATGAAATTTTTTTTTTTTTTTTTTTTAAATTTTTTTGGTTTTTTCTATGCATATTTGGATGAGAAAACAATGCATGAGACGCTTAAACATCAAAGCAAACATGATCAAATACATGGTACCTCCCCCCAAACTTAATTCACACAGTCTCTGTGTTGTTAAGTTGAAAGAGATACCCAAAGAGAAATCTAAATGCAAGAAAAACAGATATATACAAAGGGTGAAATGCGCAGGTACCTTCTAAGGATGGCGGGTCGAGCCTGAAGCTCCAGCACCATCGTCTCCGCCAGCTGCTCTGCGATGATCCCCATGCCAGTACTGACTCTGAACCTCCTCGTCCTCGATGTCATCATCCGAAGATGCTAAAGATGGGGATATGTTTCCTGAGGTAGAGGGTAAGATGGGGGGGTTTCTGTACCGCCGCTGATGCTGACTTTCAGTGAGAGGGAAACTAAGGGCGTTAGGAGGAATTGGTGGGGGCTGGGGTAATGGAGTGTCTGGGAACTGAAAGTCTGCTCTGCTGCACCCTGCCAGACCTCCTCTCGTCAACGCATCAGCCATCTTCCTCAGGATCTTTGATGTGGACCTAGCCTGTCGCTTCACCGTCTTGCTCAGCTTCTTGCACTTGTCTTTCAGCTTCTCAATCGTCCTGTCCTGAGCTTTGTTCCATCGCTGCAGTCGACCAATGTGCTCATGAGCATCTCGCAGTGCTCCAGGAGGAAGAGTTCCAGAATAGGGTTGGAACTTGTAGCGAGGCTGTCCATAGACGGGTTCAGCGTCCTCATCCTCCTCGACAATATCTTCTGGCTCAGTGGTTCGTTGTGTCTCCTGTGCTTCAGTGGTACGACCGATGGGCGTAAGGGATCCATGTTCACCAAGATAAGCGTCCTTTGGGAGGTTGAAGCTGATTCCGGTGGGTCCTCCTAGCCTCATCAACTCTCTGTTCGGAAAAACAAACTCAACCTTTCTTCCCTGGGACTTGCAGTAATAGACATAGTCGCCCTCATGCTTTCCACTAAAGTACTGGGCCTGTCTCAAGTAAGGGGCATCCATGAAGTACGGTCCCTTTGCTCCCCTTCCCAACGAGATGCCTTTATACTCAAGCAGTGGTGTGATCAATCCGCCAATGCCAATCTTAGGTGATTTGTCAGTTGTTGCCCAAGCCCAAACCTTGTAGTGCTTCAGACGATCCACAAGAAAATTTACCCATCCAACCTCTGAATACAGATCCGGAGAGAAAGGGAGCTGTGCGTGCGTAGCATATGGCTGGATGGCTGGGTACAGGAGGTACAAATCTTCATCAGTGATGGTGCCCACTTCCTTTCTTGGGTAGAAGGCATGTACCAGCATCCTGTGGAGGTAACGGACTGAAGGATGGCGGATTTGAGCATTCTTGTCTTTCCCAGTCGTTCGTGAGCTTCCTCCACTGATCAAGTGCCAAAGCTGGAAAGGGAGGTTGGTTGTCTTCTCTGGAAAGCCATACTGCTGGTCCTCAAAACCCATCACTCTTCCAATCTCTTTGAAGCTCATGGTATAGCTCTTCCCATTCACTTTGAACGCTATCTTACCCCATCCATCCCTTGCATGTTTGTTCTCGTGGGTAGTGACAACAAGGGAGGAGAGGAACTGGCACGAGACTTCCTTGTAGACTGGATAGGCCATAGTAAGGAGCTTTGGCATCTTCAAATGATTCAGCATTACTTCAATGTCCTCATACAAACCCAGCGTCTTCAACATCTGGATGTCTGCAAACCTCGTTGATGGCCAAGATACCCCATTAATCAAGTGGTCATATAGCTCCTCTACAGATGGCCTCTTTTCCCTATCTCTGTCAACTGCAACTTCCTTTCCCTTAGATGTTTTGGCCTTCTTCGATGGAGCAGGCTCATCTGCACTCTCAGAACTGCTTTCATCCTCATCAGTATCAGCCACACTCTTCCCTGCTCTCTTCTCTTCTGCCATCTTCTTCTTCGCAGCTGCTGCTTCTTGCTTTTTCGTCAATCGATTTCCGAAACCACCAGTAGCTACTCTTTCCCTTGTCATTGGCACCTGAGAACAAGAAAAACTTGGAGAGAAGTAAGTTGAATGAAGCAAGAATCACACATTTCAAATTGTCATTAAGTGAAAATTACAAGTAGAGTAAAATTCAATGAACTAAGTGATTCTAGGATCAAATAAGTCTTAAAGCAAGCTTCTAAACAACTCAATAGGCAAAACAAATCCCAAATACACTCAATTATGTCCAAATTCGAAAAACCCCAAATCCATGAACCCTAATTGGCAAAATTTCAAATTTATCTCAATTCCACCATGAAATCAACTACCCAACATGATATATAAGCATTCCCTAGTCTATTTTACCACAATCAAGCAAGAAAATGACCAAAATTCGAGTTTCAATTTCTAGGGTTCATGGACCTACGAAATTGGTTTCAAGAATACAATACCTTGCTTTTGGTGAGTGGGAAAGGTGATTAGGTGTGGTGAGGTAAACAACAAGGGTGAAAGCTTTGATTGGGTGAAAGAATGAGGTGATTTGGTGGAGATTTGAGTGAGATATGGAGTTTTTGAGTGTGGAGAGTTTGAGAGAGTTTATGAGTTGTTGTGGGGTGAGAGTGAGGAAGAAGATGGCGTGGGGGAAGTCTGGGTAGGTCTAGGGTCGGGTTAGGTCGGTTAGGTTGGGTAGAATTGGTTCAATTAGATTGAACCGGCTTTTAAAATCAGAGAACATACCTGAACCGACGACCGGAGCGACCACCCATACCCGCTGGGGTACCCGCTGTGCGCGTGGAGCGACCACCCGTAGCCGCTGTGATACCCGCTGCCAAAAGAGACGCGCGGCTGGTTAGACCCGCTGTGAATCACCCGCTGCGAGGTGCAGCGACCAACTGGAGCCGCTGTAGGACCCGCTGTGCCTGGTGGAGCGGCCTCCTACACCCGCTGTGCCACCCGCTGTCACCTGCGAATCACTATTCACCATTTTTTTTTTTATGCAATAAGATGAATGACAAGAAAACAGAATGAAAAACGCTAATGCAGTATGTACAAAGGATATACATGGGACTTCCTCCCAAGTGAGCTTGTTTTAAGTCTCTAGCTTGACTTTGCCTCCATTTGATTAGGCTGGGGTAGGATCAGAGAGTGGAGTTGAAACCCCATCTTCCTTAGGTGTATCTGCCATGTAGAGCTTAACCCTTTGCCCATTCACTGTGAAATAGCTTCCATCAGCACTCCACAGAACTATTGCTCCATAAGGCTTGACCTCTTTAACCTTGAAAGGACCAGACCACCTTGACTTCAGCTTTCCTGGAAACAACTTCACACTGGAGTTGTGTAGAAGGACTGGATCTCCTTCATTAAACTCCCTCCTTAAGATATGCTTGTCATGGAAGGCTTTAGTCTTTTCCTTGTAGATCCTGGAATTCTCAAAAGCATCCATCCTTATCTCATCCAGCTCATGTAACTGAAAAAGTCTTTTCTCCTTGGCACCCTTGATGTCAAAGTTCAGTAACTTTACTGTCCATAACGCCTTATATTCAAGCTCCACTGGAAGATGACAAGCTTTTCCATACACAAGGTTGAATGGTGTGGTTCCTAAGGGAGTCTTGTAAGCTGTCTTATAGGCCCAAAGTGCATCATCAAGCTTTGCTGACCAATCTTTCCTTGTGACCCCAACAATCTTCTCCAAGATGGACTTGATCTGTCTGTTAGAAATCTCAGCTTGACCATTTGTCTGAGGGTGGTAAGGAGATGATACCTTATGCTTCACACCATTCTTCTTGAGAAGTCCCTCAAACACCTTGTTTATGAAGTGAGAACCTCCATCACTGATTACAACTCTTGGAACTCCAAACCTTGGAAAAATGACATTCTTGAACATCTTCAGCACAACTCCAGAATCACTAGTGGGACTTGCAATGGCCTCTACCCACTTTGAGACATAGTCAACAGCTACAAGGATGAACTTGTTGCCATATGATGATGGAAATGGCCCCATGAAGTCAATGCCCCATACATCAAATACCTCAACTTCAAGGATTGGATTTTGAGGCATCTCATTTCTCCTTGTGATGTTTCCTCTCCTTTGGCATGAATCACACTTTGAAATGAATTCCTGTGTGTTCTTGAACATGTGTGGCCACCAGAATCCAGCTTGTAACACTTTTGCAACAGTCTTGAAGGTAGCAAAATGACCTCCATATGATGATCCATGACACTGAGTAAGGATCCCATCTATCTCCTCATTAGCCACCACTCTCCTATAGAGTTGATCTTTGCAGAGAGTGTAGAGATAAGGCTCATCCCAGTAGTACCTCTTCACATCCTTGTAGAACTTCTTCTTAGCATAGCCCACAAGATTCAAGGGTTCTTTTCCTGTAGCCAAGTAGTTCACTAAATCAGCATACCAAGGTTCCTTCTCTTCAGTCCCCTTCACTTCTTCAAGCTTTCTACCAGTTTCACAAAGCGCCATCACTCCTCCAATAGCCATGATCTGCTCCTCTGGAAGTCCTTCATCAATGGGTACCCCACACTCTACTTTCAGCCTGGACAAATGATCAGCTACACCATTCTCAACTCCTGGCTTGTCTCTGATCTCCAAATCAAACTCTTGAAGCAATAAGATCCACCTCAAAAGTCTGGGTTTTGCATCTTTCTTGGCTAGAAGGTGTCTCAAAGCAGCATGATCAGTGTAGACAATGACCTTAGATCCCACCAAGTAGCTTCTGAACTTTTCAAAAGCAAAGACAATGGCTAGCATTTCCTTCTCTGTGGTGGCATACCTCATCTGAGCCTCATTCATGGTCTGGCTTGCATAGTAGATTACATGAGTTTTCCCATTCTTCTTCTGCCCTAGCACAGCTCCCACAGCATAATCACTAGCATCACACATGATCTCAAAAGGGAGATCCCAATCAGGTGGCTGAACTATTGGGGCACTGATGAGTTCATGTTTCAGCTTCCTGAAGGCCTCAAGACACTCTACTTCAAAGCTGAAGGTAGCTTTCTTGCAAAGCAATCTGGTCAAAGGTCTAGTGATCATAGAGAAGTCTTTGATGAACCTCCTGTAGAACCCAGCATGTCCAAGGAAACTTCTGATATCTTTCACTGTCTTAGGTGGAGGCAAGCTAACCATAACTTCAATCTTAGCCTTGTCCACCTCAATCCCCTTCTCTGAAATCTTGTGTCCAAGCACAATCCCTTCCTTAACCATAAAGTGGCACTTCTCCCAGTTTAGTACAAGGTTGGTGTCTTCACATCTCTGTAGGACCCTGCACAAATTTGACAAACAAGCAGAAAACGAAGATCCATAGACAGAGAAATCATCCATAAACACCTCCACAACATCCTCAATCAAATCAGAGAAAATTGACATCATGCACCTTTGAAAGGTGGCTGGAGCATTACATAGTCTAAATGGCATTCTTCGATATGCGAAGGTACCATAAGGACATGTGAATGTCGTTTTCTCTTGATCATTTGGGTGTATGGGGATTTGAAAGAAACCAGAATATCCATCAAGAAAACAATAAAATGGATGATTTGCAAGTCTCTCAAGCATCTGATCAATAAATGGCAATGGAAAATGATCTTTTCTAGATGCAGAGTTCAGTTTTCTATAATCAATGCACATTCTGTGACCTGTGACAGTTCTTGTTGGTATCAATTCATCTTTGTCGTTTTTAATCACAGTGATTCCACCTTTCTTTGGGACAACATGCACATGAGATACCCATTTTGAATCGGAAATAGGGTAAATAACCCCAGCATCTAAGAGTTTAAGAATCTCCTTCTTTACAACATCCTTCAGGTTAGGATTTAACCTTCTTTGATGCTCGATAGAATTCATTGATTCATCTTCAAGATGTATCCTATGCATGCACAAAGATGGTGATATCCCTTTTATGTCATCAAGTGAATAACCTATTGCTTTTCTAAACTTTTTAAGTGTTTTCAAAAGTTCAGATAATTCATTTTCAGTAAGTTCACTACTCACAATGACAGGATATGTTTCATTGGGACCAAGAAATGCATACCTTACACCTTGGGGAAGAGGTTTCAGTTCCACCTTTGGTGCCTTAAGCTCACTCCAATCATCTTGCTGGATGTCCTCCTGCTGAATGACTGCAGCCTCTTGATGGACCTCTTGTGGCAGCTCTTCAAACTGACCCTTATCTTTGAATCCCTTGTGTGAATCCAACATCAGTCCATATGCAGTACTAGCCAGGTTCTCAACCACTTCATCATCTCTCTCTATGGTTAAGGCATGCTGTAAAGGATCCTCAATTGATAGCTCTTCAAGCAGCTCATCAGCAAGGGCATCCATCTCATCTATGTAGAAGATTTGTGCCTGCATGACTGGTTTTTTCATCACCTCCTTGATGTCAAAGTGGAGAATGTTTCCTGTACCCAAGTGAAGATCAATCTTGCCTTCTTTCACATTAACAATAGCTCCTGCAGTAGCTAAGAAAGGCCTTCCAAGGATCAAAGGGTCCTGAGCTTCTTCACCCATCTCAAGTACCACAAAATCTGTAGGGATTTCACAATTTCCAACCATCACTGGGAGGTCCTCCAAGATGCCAACAGGATACTTGACTGAACGATCAGCTAGCACTAGAGAGAGTCTACACTTCTTGTACTGAGTGAAACCAAGCTTCTTAGCAACAGACAAAGGCATCAAGCTCACACTGGCTCCCAAATCGCAGAGACATTTCTCAAACATCATAGGTCCAATAGCACAAGGGAGTGTGAAGCATCCTGGATCCTCTAACTTCTTTGGAACATCAAGCCTCTGGATTATGGCACTGCACTCATGAGTAAGGATCATCATACCTTCCATCTCTTTCTTCTTTGCAGCTACAACATCTTTCAGGAACTTGCTGTATTGAGGAACCAGCATGAAAGCATCAATGATAGGCATTGTGATCTGAACCTCACTCATCTGCTTCTCAAACAAAGCTTTGTACTTCTCCAGCAGCTGTCTCTTGAACCTACCAGGGAATGGGAGCTTGGGCTCATAAGGAGGAGGAACAAAAGCACTCTCCTTTGCTGGAGGAACAGCTTCACCATCTTTTACTGACTTCTTCTCCTCACCAACCTTTCCTTTACCCTTAGCTTCCACAATCTTCTCCAAAACCTCATCATTAGTCTTCTCATCAACAATCACCACTTCATCATCCATATTGATGGCCACCCCCTCACCTAGTTTCTCAGCATCCTTGGTGAGAGTTCTAGGAGGTAACTCCTTACCACTCATGAGTGTGATAGCTTTGGCATCCTTGGGATTCTGCTCAGGTTTTCCTGGTAGGGAACCTTGTTGACGATTCTGCTGAGTGTTCATGGAAGCAAACTGGCTCTCTAAGGCTCTGAACTTGTTGTTGAGATCATTGTAGCTTCCATCTATCCTGTTGTGAAGGTTCTTCAGCTCATAGCTAACATGCTTCTCACTTCTAGTCTGTGATTCCAAGATTTGTTTCAGAAGTGCTTCAGTGCTGCTTGCTTGGGGTGTAGAGCTAGATGGAGCAGCCTGTTGCTGAGAAGTATTCTGACCCTGGTTGGAGAAACCTGGTGGAGGGTTTTGCTTTTGCTGATAGCCACCTTGCTGGTTGTTCCTAGGCTGATAGCCACCCTGCTGGTTGTTGGAATAGGGTCTCTGCTGGTAGTTGTTATACTGAAAGTTTGGCTCCTTCTTGTACCAAGTACCATTGTTGTTGATGAAACACAACTCTTCTTGACCTTCCAGACCTTCAACCTCATTTACAGCAGGTGGTGTCTCCTGCTGTGGGTTACCCACGAAGTGCAGCTGCTCTTGAGTAGCCTTATCAGCAATGAGGATGTCAATCTTATCCTGCAAAGCTTTTATCTCCCTTCTTGTCTGCTTGTCTTCTGACCTATCAGCTCTGTCATGATCCCCACTGTAGACTGCATCGCTCTTGACCATGTTCTCAACCAGTTTCTCTGCCTCAGCCTCTGTTCTGTCCAAGAAACTCCCATTACTTGCAGTGTCCAATCTTCCTCTGTACTCAGGTAGAGCACCTCTGTAGAATGTGCTGAGCAAGCTTCCTTTGTTAAAGCCATGGTGTGGGCATTGAGCTAGGTAGCCATTGAACCTCTCCCATGCTTCACTGAATCCTTCCAAGTTCTTCTGTTTGAAACCAGAAATCTCGTTCATGTAATCAGCAGTCTTTGAAGTGGAGAAGAACTTTTCCAAGAATGCCTTCTTACAGTCATCCCAAGTGGTGATGGAGCTACTTGGCAGAGATTTCTCCCACTGACGAGCTTTGTCCCCCAAAGAGAAAGGGAAAAGCTTGAGCTTGAACGCATCTTCTGATACACCATTGGTTTTGGATAGGCCACAGTACCTATCAAAGCTGTCCAAGTGGTCAAATGGGTTCTCTGCAGCTAGGCCATGGAACTTGTTGTTCTCAATCGTGTTGAGCAACCCTGACTTGATTTCAAAGTTGTTGGCTGCAACAGCTGGTGCTCTGATTCCCAACAGGTGGCCTTGGTTAGTTGGGCGGTCATAGGCACCAATAGGTCGAGCTGGTGCACCATTGGCTTCTTGTTCAGCCATTTGAATGTTCGCTTGGAACTCCTCTTGTCTCCTCTTTCTAGCACACTCCCTCTCTAAAGCTCTGATGTCGTCTGCTCTTGGAACTAGGTTTGTTGGACCCCTGCTCCTCAAGTTCATACACCTGTAGATCAAAAGGGAAGTGAAATAGGAGAATCAGTAATCTGTGAAATAAAAATGATTTAGTCTCAAGCAAGATACTAAATCCCAATGTTCAAATCTACTCAGAATTTGGCAACGGCGCCAATTTGATGATAGGAGTTTTGTGCTCCTAAGTCAAATAATAGTATGATGGAAGTAATATGTCGAACCAGTTCTGAGGGATCTAAAGCACCAAGATTATAAGCACTTTCTTAATCTAAATGCAATCAATAGCTTGAAGTTTATGTTGTCTAAAGTTCTAATGATGAAAATAAAAGCAACTGAGATAACTTTTTCAATATTCTAAAGGGGAACCCATGGGCATAGGAATATGATCTTGGGTGATTAGGATTCGAACAAAAGATGGCAGAATGACCAATCAAATGAATGACCTTAAGCCTAAACACTATCTTAAGCAAGCTCTATTTCTAGATGAATGCTCATTTACTAACATATCTCAAACATCAAATATCTTTGGTTGAATGACATGAAAGTAATAATTAAGAACAAGTTCAATAGCTATCCTAATACTCTTAACAACAAATGTCTTTGGCAAGATGCATTAGAAACTTAATAGAGTTTTCTCAGACATTTCAACAAACACCTTTTGGGTGGGAAATGTCTAGAGATCATCTCTTGAATGATCAGAACAAGAGAAGCAGTAAAATCACTCTACAAGCAAGGAATGAGATTGATCTATCCTATAACATCTTTGAATCTAACCTAACCACCCTTGATCTCCTAACCCATGAATCCTATGGAGGATTACTCACTAAGGTTCATGATCACCCTTAAACCCATCTTAGGTTTCAGATTGATCATAAACAGAAAACAGAAATCAATGGAAAACAACAAATAAGAACAAAGGAAATCAATGATAGAAAGGAAGAAATCTCTTGATAGAACTATGTTTTACCAAATGTAATCTGGATCATCAGCCTCCAATGGCTTACAACATACTTAAACTTAGGTTTTAGAACAGAGAAACGAGCATACAAAAGTCTAAAATGCCCCTGAGAAAAGTTAAGTTTCGAAATGGAAATCGACCGCAGCGACCGGGCACACTCGCTCCGGAGGTCGCTGCGGGTGTCACAGCGGCTGGACAGACCCGCTCCAGGAGCCGCTGCCAAAAGAGACGAGCGACGGGATGGACCCGCTGTGGTAGCCGCTCCGTATGCACAGCGGCCTTGGACACCCGCTCCAGATGAGCCGCTCCCGTTGCCGAATTCACAGCGGCCAGGCAGGGCCGCTGTGGGTGCCGCTGTGGACGCCTGCTCGTGCATGATTCACTCCTTTTGCCTATTTTGAGCCCCTAATGCATCCCAAATGTCTCCAAAAGCTCCATGTGATGCTCCAGTACCTGATAAGGACTCATGTATGCAGAATGCAACCTAAACATGACTAAAATCTAATCTACATGATGAAAATGCATGCAAATGAAAAGATAAAACAATGCAAATATGCAAGATATCAGTTTCGGAACCAGAAGAATGACCGGCTTTTGCAAGCTACTTAGAGGACATCAAAAGTCTCAAGAGAAGTTTTCACAGTTCGGAGATTATTCATATATCAAGGACGCAAAACAAAAAGGCGGATAGCTTAGCACGTGGTGTGAGGCAACAGACGTCGTTTACGGTCCATATGAATATAGAGCAACCAGTTTAGTTTACAAAGTCCACATTAGTCTGTAATCTTGTCGACAAAAAAAAAAAAAAAAAAAAAAAAATTCTAAGACTATATCGTAACTCTTACTTCCACTTAATTAATTACTTTTACAATAGATGTTATACTTATGAAGCTTTAAAATTATGATCATTACAGTGACATCTAACTCATTATGTATACATATTTTTTGGGAAAAACTCAAGAACAATAATAAAATTGTGAACATATTATATATAGGTATTATATATGATAGATTTTTCACTAATTAATTTTCTTACAAAATTATTAATAACATTAGAAATAAGCAAATATAAAATATGATAAACAAGTAAAAATAACTTTTCAATAATAGTATAAATAAAGATAGATAGATAGATCTATTGTCAAAAAAATATAATTTTTTATACAAATATCAAGCGAAATCGTAGAAAAATCATAGAAGAAGAGTGAGACCAGAAAACAACAACGGCTCGATTTGGCGCGTGTAAAGAAATCTTGGATTTTCTCGTGTATTTTTTTCTAAAATGGAAAGACTCGTAAAAAGGAAAAAAAATGATTTTCTAAACAGATATATCAGATATCAACAGTCAAAAAAAGTATAAATATACATCCAAAGAGCACTAGCCCGTTCTCTATCTAACTTCTCTAATACAAAAAAAAAGTCATTCTAGAGTTATAACAAGAGCTTGCTTCTACTAACCACTCTTAGCAACTATACCACCCTATGTAGACTTTAACCAACACAACACTCCTTGTTGTTAGCCTTGTCTAAACAAATGGTTGGTTGCATCTTGACTCTATTTGTTGTAACTAAGTCACAACTCAACTCCTCCCGCTTTGACTTTCTTCTTGTACGGGACTCTCCTTGGTTACTTCTTCTTCTTCGCTCTTATTCTACTTTTAGGTTTACTTGTTCTCCTTCCTTTCTTTCTTGCACTCCACGTTTCTTCTTCTTCTTTTGCTCATTTGTTTCTTGTGCTTCTTCTTTGTTCTTCTTTTTGTATGGCAAGCTTCCTTGCTTTCCACTGCTTCTTCTCAATTGATTCCAACTTCTTTTTGTATGTTTAATCAAAGTTTCAATTCCAACACAGCTTCAGCTAAGAAAAGAACCAACTTACCGTCTCTGTGCAGGTTGGTTGTTAGTACAAAACAATGCAAAACCACAAGATTGGTTTAAAGAAAAGGCAAATCATAAAATCTTTATAAAATTTTGAGAGAAAATTGTGCTCCAATACTCTTACAATGCAGGCATCGATGTTTTTTTTTATCATATAAACATATTAGGTACAGTGCGTTGTCCTGTCCATTCTGCAAGAGCTGACTGCATATACATAAACAGAGATCCGACGACAATTAACTAATCAGAAACATACAAAAATCGAGAGAGATCACAGAAAAGAAATGGAGTATAGAGAAGAGAGAGAGAGAACAGAAAACATCAACGGCATTGCTGAAAACGATTAACCCTCGATTTTGAAACAATAATTCCTTCTATTTTTACAATATTCTAACTACTTCCACTTATTTACTTATTTTTACAATACATGTTATACTTATGAAGATTTTAAAATTATGATCATTATAGTGACATCCACTCATTATGTATACATATTTTCATGGGAAAAGCTCAAGAAAGAACAATAATAAAATTATGAGTATATAATATATATATGTATTATATATGATAGAGTTTTCACTAATTAAAATTTCTGACAAAAATTATTAATAATATGAGAAATAAGCAAAATTATCTAAAATCACATAAAATATGATAAATAAACAGAATCAGTTTTTAAATAATAATATAAATAGAGATAAATATATAAATAGATAGATTTATAATCTATTGTCAAAATTAATAGAAAAAATAGAAAAAAAGAAATATTTTTTTATCAATATCGAGCGAAGTCATATAAAAAATATGACCAAAGATAAAGAAGAGTGAGACCAGAAAACAGCAACGGCTCTCGATCTGGCACGTGTAAGGAAATCATGGATTTTCTCAAATATCTTTTTCTAAAAAGGAAAGACTCGTAAAAAGGAAAAAATGATCTTCTAAACAAAAGTATAAATATATAGATCCAAAGAGCACTCGTTCTCTACTTCTCTCATACAAAAAAAAAAAAAAATCCCACGGTGATCTAGAGTTGTAACAAGAAGCAGTGTTACACAAGTAAAACAATGTCGAGCCTCCCGTCGAAGAAACTTCTTGACGATCTTTACACTCGATTTGTTGTGAACGGCCCCGAGGAAGATAAACAGTGTTTCAACCGACTCATGTTTCTTGTAGAGAGCGCTCACTGGTACTACGAAGATAACGTTGTCGAAAACGACCAAACCCTAAAGTCGCTGTCCTTCAGAGAGTTTGCTTGTCTCTTGTTCAACAGCTCTGATGTGTTGAGACCTTACGTTTCATCCATGGATAAGATATTCAGAGACTTTTGCGCTTACAAGTCTCGAATCCCGGTTGCTGGCGCGATTATCCTAGACGAGACCTACGAACGTTGCTTGCTGGTCAAGGGATGGAAACAATCAGCGAGCTGGAGCTTTCCACGAGGGAAGAAGAATACGAACGAAGAAGATGATGTTTGTGCTATACGCGAGGTCCTCGAGGTCGAGGAGACAGGGTTTGATGTATCCAAGCTGCTTAAGAAAGAAGAATATATTGAACTTACATTCGAAGGGAAGAAGAGAGTGCGGCTTTACATTGTGGTTGGTGTGAGAGATGACACAGCTTTTGCGCCGCTAACGAAGAAGGAGATCAGTGTAATCGCATGGCATCGGCTTTGTGGGAACCGAAATTCGCACTGTCGATTTTAGTTAAGTTTTATCGGAGGAAAACTAAGTAAACCTAGTTTTCCCTGAAGGCTCGGATTCTCTGCGACAACCAAACGAAATTGATAAAAAGATAACAATGCGGAAAAGTCGCGCTAAGGCGTTTATTAAACTGATGATAAGATCGGTACAATATTCTTCCGAAAAACAGGAAGTAGAAATACGCTGAAGAGGAAACAACGGAAAAATAGGAGACAAGACGTTCTAAGTCTTGCTCCGCTAGACTTACCTCCTGGCAAGAAGGCCATTGGGAATATGTGGCTGTATAAATATAAGTATAATGCTGACGGCACTGTAGAGAGACCGAAGTCTCGTCTAGTAGCTCTGGGAAACAGACAGGTGAAGGGTAGAGATTTTGGAGAAACGTTTGCTCCGGTTGCTAAGATGACAACAATCAGGTGCCTGTTGAGAGTAGTTGCAGGAAAAGATTGGATTGTGCATCAAATGGATGTGCACAATGCCTTCCTGCATGGGGACCTACAAGAAGAGGTCTACATGAAGCTTCCGCAAGGTTTTCAGTCCACAGATCCCAATAAGGTGTGTAGACTGCATATGGCGATTTATGGGCTAAAGCAGGCTCCTAGGTGTTGGTTTGCAAAACTTACTGCAGCACTTAAGCGTTTTGGATTTCATCACTCGTATGCAGACTATTCATTGTTTGTGTATTCAAAAGGAAATGTTGAGCTGAGAGTATTGATCTACGTGGATGATTTACTGATTTGTGGGAATGACTTGGATTTTTTGAGCAAGTTTAAAGATCACTTGGGGAGATGCTTTCATATGAAAGATTTAGGAAAGCTGAAATATTTCCTAGGCATAGAAGCGGGAAGAGGAGCAGAAGGGTTCATGCTTACGCAAAGAAAATACACACTGGATTTAATTTCAGACACTGGTTTACTTGGGTCTAAGCCGATTGCTACACCCATGGAGTTACATCATAAATTGGCGTTAGACAAAAGTTCTTTTCTTCGAGATGCAGAGAAGTATAGGAGGTTGGTTGGTCGTTTGATATATTTGTCAATCACCAGACCAGATATATCATATCCAGTACACATTTTGTCACAGTTCATGAAAGCACCACGAGAGACACAGTGGGCTGCAGCATTGAGAGTTGTGAAGTATTTGAAGGGGACACCAGGACAGGGCATTCTGCTGGGTTCGCATGGTGACATGAGGTTGTCTGTGTACTGTGATGCTGATTGGTCAGCATGTCCGGTGACTAGAAGATCTTTGAGTGCGTACGTAGCGCTTGTGGGAGAAGCACCAGTGTCATGGAAAACGAAGAAGCAAAGAGTTGTTTCTCATTCATCAGCAGAGTCTGAATACAGATCAATGGCAATGGCGACAAGAGAAATAAAATGGCTGTGTCGTCTGTTGCAGGATTTGGGAGCAAAACAAACAAGACCAGTGAAGTTGTTTTGTGATAATAAATCAGCAATACATATAGCTGCAAATCCAGTGTATCATGAGAAGACTAAACATATAGAGTCTGACTGTCATCAGGTGAGGGAAGCCATTGAAGCAGGTTTGTTGGAGACAGTCCATGTTCGAACAACTGAGCAGTTGGCGGATGTACTAACAAAAGCTCTTGAAAAGGTGCAGTTTCAGAACTTGTTGTTCAAGTTGGGAGTAAGAAATTTTCATATTCCCAACTTGAGGGGAAGTATTGGAGATATTGGAGATAATGACGTTAAGAGTTAGAGATAATTATAAATATGAGATAAGCATGTAATTAGATGGCATTGTTATCCTAAACCCAAGTCGGTGAAGGCTTCTGTATAAATACTTTGTAACGTGAATAATAAAGACCAAGCAATTCTATAAACTTACATTATACTTATGAAGATTTTAAAATCATCCACTCATTTTGTATACATATTTTCATGGGAAAAGCTCAAGAAAGTACAATAATAAAATTATGAGTATATAATATATATATATATATATGTATTATATATGATAGAGTTTTCACTAATTAAAATTTCTGACAAAATTTTTAATAATATGAGAAATAAGCAAAATTATTTAAAATCACATAAAATATGACAAATAAACAAAATTAGTTTTTAAATAATAATATAAAAAGAGATAGATAAATAGATAGATTTATAATCTATTGTCAAAATAGAAAAAAAAAAGAGATAATTTTTATACCAATATCAAGCGAAGTCATATAAAAAATATGGCCAAAAATAAAGAAGAGTGAGACCAAAAAACAGCAACGACTCTTGATCTGACACGTGTAAGGAAATCATGGATTTTCTCAAATATCTTTTTCTAAAAAGAAAAGACTAGTAAAAAGGAAAAAAATGATCTTCTAAACAAAAGTATAAATATAGATCCAAAGAGCACCCGTTCTCTACTTCTCGCATACAACAAAAAAAAACAAAAAAATCCCACGGTGATTCTAGAGTTGTAACAAGAAGCAGTGTTACACAAGTAAAACAATGTCGAGCCTCCCGTCGAAGAAACTTCTTGACGATCTTTACACTCGATTTGTTGTGAACGGCCCCGAGGAAGATAAACAGTGTTTCAACCGACTCATGTTTCTTGTAGAGAGCGCTCACTGGTACTACGAAGATAACGTTGTCGAAAACGACCAAACCCTAAAGTCGCTGTCCTTCAGAGAGTTTGCTTGTCTCTTGTTCAACAGCTCTGATGTGTTGAGACCTTACGTTTCATCCATGGATAAGATATTCAGAGACTTTTGCGCTTACAAGTCTCGAATCCCGGTTGCTGGCGCGATTATCCTAGACGAGACGTACGAACGTTGCTTGTTGGTCAAGGGATGGAAACAATCAGCGAGCTGGAGCTTTCCACGAGGGAAGAAGAATACGAACGAAGAAGATGATGTTTGTGCTATACGCGAGGTCCTCGAGGAGACAGGGTTTGATGTATCCAAGCTGCTTAAGAAAGAAGAATATATTGAACTTACATTCGAAGGGAAGAAGAGAGTGCGGCTTTACATTGTGGTTGGTGTGAGAGATGACACAGCTTTTGCGCCGCTAACGAAGAAGGAGATCAGTGTAATCGCATGGCATCGGCTTGATGGGCTTGAAAGTGGATTCGCTGGTCTCAAATTGTTTAATGTGGAACCTTTTCTCTCATCCTTGAAGTCGTGGATATCAAAGCATCTCGTGTCTCCTCTGAGCATTGATAAGCCCCTTAAACCACCGGTCTGTGTGTGGAGTGCAGTAACAACGAAGACAACGACAGTAACAACAATGCCGGAAACAAGATACAATGTAAAATCTCGGAAACAGTCTCTGAAGGTCGACAAGTCAGCAATTTTACCGGCCTTGGGAATTTGTGCTTGAGTAGAGTCAGTCATATGGTCAAATATTGGGAGCTATACATGATGTGGTATATGATTGGTGGGTTTAGGGTTTGTGTATACTTTTCTATTTGTTTTGTACATGATATTGTATACTGATTAGTATTCAGTATAGTAAATGAAACCAAGCTATATTCTTTATTTTAAAGACGTTTTTTCTATTTAATTTCGGAGCAAGTAACATAGTTATACATACAAATTATATATAGATGATTCTATGGAGAATCTAAACTTATTTCAAAGATCTTTTATCTGCATTCCGTGGAGCAAAGCTCTAGCTTCGGATTTCAATGTACAGAACTAGGTTTTTGGAATAGTTGCAGTAATAAGTTATGTCCCTTTAGAAATGTCAATAGTCCAATCAGACATCTCATTCATATCGTCCTTATAACGTTATTTTAGTCTACCGTCGAATCCACTATTCTTCTGAAATATGAATCCAGAGCGCATTTTCCAAAGGTAGAAAGGAAGTAGCTTAATATGTTCTTCTCCAGCAGAGAATCTCAATCCACTATAATTACTTATGAAGCAATCACAAATGGATCTGGCCTTAAGAAGGAGTAGTAGTTCCAGTAATATATCCGGCTTCAGTTCAAAGAGAGACGAACTTAATTACTGTGTCCATACAAGTTTGTTGTTGCTTCCTTTTGGTGTCATAGCGAATTAAAAAGGCAATTTGCAGAGGCAATGCTTGTTTGGAGATAAATCTAATGCTAAGCTATATTCTAAAGCGGTCAACATGGGTTCAATGTAAGTTCGCTAAGATATACGTTGGGGAAGGTACTAGAAATTTAAGTATAAAAAAGAAATGGCCTATACAGGTTTCGAACCTGTGACCTTCGCGTTATTAGCACGACGCTCTAACCAACTGAGCTAATAGGCCAATTGTTTAGTTAGTATTAAATCAAAACATTATTCGTAAGATAAACTAGCCAAAAGAAGAGGTCATTTGTTGTATAAGTAACTAGCCTATTTATTTTGAAACTGAACCATTAAAATAAACCCGAGATTAGTATTTCACTATCAAGGTAGCAAAGCTCTCAAACCTTCATGATAGTGACTTACTTTGAGTAAAGGTTCTTTGATATTTTACAAAGAAATTAATGAATTTTATATTGATAATATTAGATTTATATGTTATATTAGATAATTTGATTATAAATTAATATGATAAAACTAGACGATTATCTGGGATAATATCAATTAAATTTACTTGCGGTAACTAAGTTATGTATGTATTTGAATTTGCAATAATTTTAATAAATATATTTGTTGATGAAAAATCAATAGAGATGATTTGATTTTCTGCATAATTTTAAACAGCAGAAAAATTGGGAACCATGTATCCAGGTGGACGACACATAATGACTACCTTGTGGCACTACATGCAAGATTATATGTCCTTAAGTTTTGTGTCCGAGTATACGAATGACCTCTGAGTGGTTCCAACTTCCTCTTAAAATTTTTATGTCTTCCAAATAACTTGCGAACGTCGGTCATTTTTCTGATTCTAATACCATCTTATTGAGAACAATCTGTCGCGAATGTAACATGATATTGACGTAAATTTCTCATAAATTAAATTTTTTTTAACCAAAACAGCTCATAAATTCAATTGTCCAAATGAGTATCTTTATTTCCGAATGTGAGGGTGAAAGATTGGCTCTTGCATTTTTCCCCACCAATCTATCAAACCCCTCCAAGGTCCTATATCAAACTTGGCCCGAAAAAACGTCTTTATCTTTCCATGAACCATCCGTAAAACATCATGGTCCTAAAATGTCAGTTAATATGTTACCACTTAGCTCCTAGTCTGCATAACCCTTTGTTTAATTAATTCATGTGGCTCGGCCCAAAATATTGATTCAGTTTCTGTCTGATTGAAAGTATCTTTATGATCAACGTCTATATTACTAAAAACCTCGCTATTAAGAGCTTTCCAGAGATACCATAAAATCTATGAAAAATGATGATCATCCATATGCAAAAAAAAACCTCAAGTACAAGTGATCTGTTTTGACTGAGAGATTGAGATGGAAAATATGTTTGAATTCAATGGAATCTTTGAGAGAGCTCATACTTAAATCGCCGGAAGATATTCAAATTATACATATTAATTGATTCTTCAGTCCCTCCACATCTTGCATACTATATATCCCCATGTATCCCTCTCACTGATTGGTATAATATTCACATTTTATCAAGAACAGAGATATGTTTATTTGTTTTTATATTAAATATAATATATTAGTTACTGAAATTAGGATTCAAATCAAATATATTTATAAATTTAGATAATTTGAAGAAATTCCAGGACACATGATTTTGCTTGTTTTATAACTACAAATTTATGTTCTGGTGAAGATAAAATTCATTTAAACTGTAATCAAATATATTTTTTTTTGGTAAAGGGCACAAATGAAATATTATTTCATTATTACAAACTATAAACTAAATATTTGAAAAAAAAGCGAACACATATAAAAACATTAAGCCACATATTATGTTAAATATTATTTTAAAGAGTTTCTAAAGCAGAATAATTAATATAATATATTATATTTTTTTTAATTGACTATATCTTTTTCTAAGACTATATCTTAACTCTTACTTCCACTTATCTAGTTACTTTTACAATAGATGTTATACTTATGAAGCTTTAAAATTATGATCATTACAGTGACGTTTAACTCATTATGTATACATATTTTTTTGGGAAAAACTCAAGAACAATAATAAAATTGTGAACATATTATATATATATATAGGTATTATACTATATGATAGTTTTTTCACTAATTAATTTTCTTACAAAATTATTAATAACATTAGAAATAAGCAAATATAGAATATGGTAAAAGAGTAAAAATACCTTTTAAATAATAATATAAATAAAGATAGAAGGATATATAGATAGATAGATAGATAGATAGATAGATAGATAGATAGATAGATAGATAGATAGATAGATAGATAGATAGATAGATAGATCTATGGTCAAAAAATATAAATTTTATACAAATATCAAGCGAAATCGTAGAAAAATCATAGAAGAAGAGTGAGACCAGAAACCAACAACGGCTCGATTTGGCGCGTGTAAAGAAATCTTGGATTTTCTTGTGTATCTTTTTCTAAAAAGGAAAGACTCGTAAAAAGGAAAAATATGATTTTCTAAACAAATATATCAGATATCAACAGTCAAAAAAGTATAAATATACATCCAAAGAGCACTAGCTCGTTTTCTATCTAACTTCTCTCGTACAAAAAAAAGTCATTCTAGAGTTGTAACAAGAAGCAGTGTTACACAAGTAAAACAATGTCGAGCCTCCCGTCGAAGAAACTTCTTGACGATCTTTACACTCGATTTGTTGTGAACGGCCCCGAGGAAGATAAACAGTGTTTCAACCGACTCATGTTTCTTGTAGAGAGCGCTCACTGGTACTACGAAGATAACGTTGTCGAAAACGACCAAACCCTAAAGTCGCTGTCCTTCAGAGAGTTTGCTTGTCTCTTGTTCAACAGCTCTGATGTGTTGAGACCTTACGTTTCATCCATGGATAAGATATTCAGAGACTTTTGCGCTTACAAGTCTCGAATCCCGGTTGCTGGCGCGATTATCCTAGACGAGACCTACGAACGTTGCTTGCTGGTCAAGGGATGGAAACAATCAGCGAGCTGGAGCTTTCCACGAGGGAAGAAGAATACGAACGAAGAAGATGATGTTTGTGCTATACGCGAGGTCCTCGAGGTCGAGGAGACAGGGTTTGATGTATCCAAGCTGCTTAAGAAAGAAGAATATATTGAACTTACATTCGAAGGGAAGAAGAGAGTGCGGCTTTACATTGTGGTTGGTGTGAGAGATGACACAGCTTTTGCGCCGCTAACGAAGAAGGAGATCAGTGTAATCGCATGGCATCGGCTTGATGGGCTTGAAAGTGGATTCGCTGGCCTCAAGTTGTTTAATGTGGTACCTTTTCTCTCATCCTTGAAGTCGTGGATATCAAAGAATCTCGTGTCTCCTCTGAGCATTGATAAGCCCCTTAAACCACCAGTCTGCGTGTGGAGTGCAGTAACAACGAAGACAACGACAGTAACAACAAAACCGGAAACAAGATACAATGTAAAATCTCGGAAACAGTCTCTGAAGGTCGACAAGTCAGCAATTTTACCGGCCTTGGGAATTTGTGCTTAAGTAGAGTCAGTCATATGGTCAAATATTGGGAGCTATACATGATGTGGTATAGGATTGGTGGGTCTAGGGTTTGTGTATACTTTTCTATTTGTTTTGTACATGATATTGTATACTGATCAGTATTCAGTATAGTAAATGAAACCAAGCTATACTCTTTATTTTAAAGACGTTTCTTTCTAATTAATTTCGGAGCAAGTAACATAGTTATACATACAAATTATATATAGATGCTTCTATGGAGAATCTAAACTTATTTCAAAGATCTTTTATCTGCATTCCGTGGAGCAAAGCTCTATCTTCGGATTTCAATATACAGAACTAGGTTTTTGGAATATTTGCAGTAATAAGTTATGTCCCTTGAGAAACATGTCAATAGTCCAATCAGACATCTCATTCATATCGTCCTTATAACGTTATTTTAGTCTACCTTCGAATCCACTATTCTTCTGAAATATGAATCCATACCGCATTTTCCAAAGGTAGAAAGGAAGTACAGAGAATCTCAATCCACTATAATTAATTTGAAGCAATCACAAATGGAGCTGGCCTTAAGAAGGAGTAGTAGTTTCAGTAATATATCCGGCTTCAGTTCAAAGAGAGACGAACTTAATTACTGTGTCTATACAAATTTGTTGTTGATTCCTTTTGGTGTCATAGCGAACTACAAAGGCAATTTGTAGAGGCAATGCTTTGTTTGGAGATAAATCTAATGCTAAGCTATATTCTAAAGCGGTCAACATGGGTTCAATGTAAGTTCGCTAAGATATACGCTGGGGAAGGTACTCGAAATTTAAGTATAAAAAAGTTATGGCCTATACAGGTTTCGAACCTGTGACCTTCGCGTTATTAGCACGACGCTCTAACCAACTGAGCTAATAGGCCATGTTGTTTGTTCTATTTTATGAACTTATCTATTCTTATGGCATATGGTACACATTCTTGTTGCTGTTTCTATATGTTCTTGCTTTGTCAAAGCAATCTTTTAATCAAGAAGAGATAACAGAACTTTTAAACATGATGGAGGCGCGATGAAAGGCACAGGAATGATAAACATAATTTATGTTGAACTTTTTGTGAACTCTTGTGAATTCACGTTCCACTTGTTCTCATTTGGCGAGCTTCTCTCACCCTCACTCTGTTTTACTTTTACACAGTTTGTTTTTACACTTGTAATGTCACACAAGCAGACATTCACTCTCTTTGCTCGTTTGTTTATTCTTGTAGAGAGAGAAAGAGATTATCTTTGTACGTCTACATTGTTCTTTTCTTATCAGAATTAGATGTCTTTCTTACAACAACACACATACATACTTATAGGAGTTTTTCACTAACTAATACTCGTGCACTTTACCAACCACAACTTAGCCCTTATTTCTACGAACTACTCCTAACAACTCTTAGCTAGGCTTTTATCCAACACTTCACTCTTCCTTGATAGCTTGCGCAACTAATATCTTTTCTTCTCAACTTGATTCTTTGTGACTAAAGTCACGTCTCAACTTCTCTTTACCATTCTTGTTCTTAGTTGGCTTTCGCTTCTTCTTCTCTTTCTTGGGTGATAAGCTATCTTTCGCTTCCACTTCTTCCTTCTTCTATGTGACTCTTTGGTCACTTCTTCTTGTTTATTTTCTTGTGTGGCAAGCTTCCTTGCTTCCACTTCTTTTTGTAGATTTTAATCGAAGGTTCAATTGCAACAAATTCACTAACTAATTAAATCTAAATCCCAGGATCCCTGATTTTGGTTTGGCTCGATGTCAACTAGGTGTCGACGAAACTCATCTTAGCACCGCACCGCATCGCAGGAAGCCTGTAAGCTACTAGAAACACTAGAACCTAGATGGTTTGGATCATTACATCTAGCAGGTTTCATGTGTTAGGGTCGTTACAAAGAATTTCACACTGACTTTTTTTCACTCTCTGCGAGGTTACGTGATGCAGAATAAGTGCAGATTATGTTTTTTTCGAGGACATTAACGAGAAAGCTGAAGTTAACGGGGAAGCTGATATCCAGGTTTTTAGCAAAAAAAAAAAGAAGCTGATGTCCATGCCTACAAGTACAAGACGAGTTGCTTCAATCACATGGAAACGAAGCAGAAGTATGCGAAGTTATTCTGTGGGATTTTAATGCGGACATATTTTGGTGGCAAGAACCAGAGTGCAGTAGTAACTATATTTTGAAGCACCAGTGGCACTACGATGTATATACAAGATTGCATTATATAATTTTGAAGAAATTGTGAAATACCGAGCTAGACGGAATTTTACGAGTAAAGATTTCGCAAACTCAAACTCGTGACGATATTATATCATTCAACAACCAAATCACTATAACCTTTCCAAACATCGATCTAAAGTTCCGTTGTTTTACTTTTACAACATTTATTGAAAGAACAAACAAAAAAACACACACAACGGATTCCTTTTGGTTCTTGATCTTGGACCTCCTATAAGAAAATATATGCGGTTCTGCATCAAGAAAACAAACAAAATCCAGATTAAAACTGTAGATCCATCAACCGTTTTCAACTCTTCCATGTCTAGAATGCTTAAGTTTCCAAATTCAAATTTAAATAATTCTAAGACAAATACCGAAGAACACACATGGATGCTACTCATCTGCAACGACAACACTGATCTCTCCCTTCTCTAGCAAATCATAAAACTCCCTCGTTCGTCTTTGGTTGTTCCAATGATGCATCTTCCACAACCCTCCAGCCGCAAGTCCTAGTGCTATTCCATATATTATCTCTTTGACTATGCTTGGTCCCTGGTACACAGCCTTCCCTATCTTTGGAACATTCGCCATTTTTAGATCTCCTAACCAAAATAATATTCGTATTTATCAGAACATATAATATTGAATTCTCTCCAATGTTCTAAACATAATATACTAAATTTCACTTCCAGCCTTTCCTCTAAATGTATTGTGTGCAACCAAAGCCGAGAGGAAAAGTAAAAAGCATACCTTGGAAACCAGTTGTTGAAAGATTCTGAGCAGAGAGAAACAGAGAAGCTTCAAGACTCCAAGAGACGAGAAAGATCTCTTAAAAAGAAGAGGCATGCAATGCATTAATCACATTTTTCTATTGTCAACAACGGTTAAGATTAAAGAGTCGATGTGAGAGGGAAAGATCAACGGTTGTTTACGAGTCAGATTAGTTTTATATTCTTATGTGCTAGTAGTTTGACAAGTGTAACACACGTCAACACCTCGAGCGAGTGTCACGTATGTGGTAAGAATGAACTCACTTGCAACGAGATGGGAAAAATGGTCTATTTCAACTTGAATTTTACACTCTGTCTTTTTTTTTCAACTTTATAATAGTATATATTTTATAGGAAAATTGAATAAAAAAATCCAAATATTATATAATTTTGCAACCATAATTTTTCATTCTCTAACAGTAATAAACTAAATAAAAATTCAGACTACTATGTAAACCTACATAATCGTGTTTATATATATTGACTATCAGATATTAATCTATAGAAACAACATCATTTTAAATAAATTATATAAAATTAAAAAAAATACATAAACCTTCAAAATGATGCTTATATATATATATATATATATATATATATATATATATATATATATATATATATATATATATATATATATATATATATATATATATATATATTAGCTATCAAAATGATAGTCATACATTAATTTATCAAAATGACGTTATTATAAATACATTCTGTAAAATTAAAAATATAAAAATACTATATAAACTATTAAATCATGCCGAGTCTAAAAATAAATAATATATTTAAGATATAAATCTGTTTTGCATATATTCAGACATCTAAATATTTTAGTTTGGATCGAGTAGTTCAGTTCCGGTTTTTTAGATATTGAAATTTTACACCTTTTTAAAGTTAAATATGGATCGGATATTTCAGATTTTTGGGTATTTCGGTATAGGACTACAATATCCATTCAGATATTTCTGTATTTCGGGTCGAGTTCGCATATTTATAGTTCATGTTTGGTTATTTCGGATCGGGTTCAGATATTTAGATTTTGAAAGAAAAAATGTAATTTTTCATTTTTTAAGTTTATTATTTTTAAAAATATATATTTTACTTAATTAGTTTTTTAATTTTTAATAGATTAAATGATCAGTAGATTTGAGATAATATTTCAAAAATAAATAAACATTAATTTGACTATTCCTTTAAAATTTTGGATGTAAATTTTGTTAATACATAAAACAAAAAGCTTGACATGCATTTTAATTGAGTGTCAAATCATTTCTCTGTAATTATATATATACATTTCGGATATCCATTCAAGTTAGGGTATTATTCGTTCGGATTCAGATCCAATCTCTCCTAACTTAATATTCGTTAGGGTATTTTGTCACTTTGATTCGGATTTTTCGGGCCGGATTCGGGTGTGGCTTCGGGTATTGTGTAAAGTACCTCCCCACCCCCCTATATTTAACAAATTTCAATTTAGGTTCACTAGTAACTTTTTGGATCGGATTGCATTTGATTTTTTCATATTCAGAATTTTTATACAGTTATAGTGAAAAAGTTTGAATCCTCCCATTTTTTAATTTATATATATATATATATAATCATAGTGTAACAGATGATTAGTACTTTTGAAAGTTAATATATATAATCATAATTTTAAAAAGTTCATATAGTATTTTTTTTTTAATTTTGTAGAATTTATTGAAAACAATGACGTTTTATTAAATTACTGAATGATTAACATCTTTGACTGTCAATATATATATAAGTATGATTTTTAGAATTTATGTAGTATTTTGAATATTTGTTTAGTTTAATATGAAATATAAAGTACTATAAAGCTCAGAAATAAAAACATGATACATAAAATCTGTAGTATTTTCAAATTTTAATTTAATTCAGTATAAAATATAGGAAAAATGATTGCTGGCAACACGAAGTATATGTAATGTATACTTAGCTACACGAACTATATGTAATGCATGACAACATCCCTCAACTTAATGATGTTATGTTGTTAACATCCCAAGTTTAATTTCATGCATCCAAAAACTGATGTAGATGCACGAAACCGTTTAAATATTTTGTTTCATCAATTAAAATATAATCAATTTGATCGTAATTTAACTAAAATTAGATTTTAGTCCGCCTTTTAAAAGCGCAAGAATATTTTTAACAAAATTTAATTTAAAAATTAATATTTTTGATAAGTAGTGTTTTAACCTTTTTATTTAATGTATTTGAAAACTATAAAATTATTATATTTTATTTATATAAAATATGAAAGTTATATAAGATTATTTATTTTTTTCAATTATCTAATCTGTTTTGTTATTATATTTTAATAATAGTTCTGTAATTCATTTGATTAGTATGTGATATATACTTATTTGATATTTTTTTATAAAACTTTTTTGATGTCTATTTATATATTGAATCTAAAATTTTATTTGTTTGATGTAGAATTAATTAAATTAATGAATTATTTTATTTCTATTTTCATTAAAAAAAAAATCATTCATAAACTTAGCAAAATTTTAATATTGGATTTGTATTACTAGATTACTTTTATTCTTAACAGTATATAATTAATAACTATATACACGAGATAATATTTGGTTTATGGTTTAAGTTGACATCAAATGAGTTTAAAGAAAATAAAATATCAGATTGACGTCAAATAATTTTTATAATTAAAAATAATAATATCTTATATGAATTTCAAATTTAATATAAATATAAATAATATAATTATATAGTTATCAAATACGCTAAAATAAAAATGCTAAAATTCTACTTATCAAATAATGTTAAAACAAATTGATTTTGTAATTTAAATTTTGTTAAAAATTTCTTACGCTTTAATAACACAGATTAAAATCCAATTTAGTTATATTAATGTCAGATTGGTTATATTTTAATTGATGAAATAAAATATTTAAACGATCTATGATATCCACATCAGTTTTTGAATGAATGAAATTAATCTTGTGATTTAACTACATAACATCATTAAGTTGAGGGATGTTGTCATGTATATCATATATTTCGTGTAGCTATGTATACATTAATTTAATTTGCTTGGTTAGCCATGTGATGGCTGATACTTCGTGTAGTTAGCAATTATTTTTCCTAAAATATATACTATTAAAAAATAAATAGAAAAGGAAATGACGGTTGTCCATTGATGATAGACCTGATGGTTACGTTTTTTTTTTTTGGCATCGGACCTGATGGTTACATATTTCATTATTATGTACCTATTTTTATTGCTAATTTCCTCCGTGAGGATCACATTGGTTCGTCAATATAAAGGAATGATTGTAGGGGGAAAAAATACACGATGTCACGATGGATAGAGGGTAGGTTGAAATAGTCTCATATTTGTTTTGGTTTTGGTCCGGGTGATTCAGATTTTTGGTGTTATCTTCATAAATATCATTCGATTTTTACTAATTATTGGATCAGATTTTTCTGCTTCTTCCAGGTTTGGTGAAGATCGGATTTAACCATTATTTAAAATCTAATAAAAACATATTTTATAAAACCTCAAAAATTGACAAAAATTTTAAATATATAAACTATTTACAAATCTAATTAAAAATTAGTTAAATTATCTAAATTAACTAAAAATATTCAAAATATAAAATAAAACAAACTACACAAAAAAAAATTGAATGCTCTAAAATATCTAAACACCTTAACATATATAAAATAATAATATATTTAACTTTCAGATTTCGGTTTGGTTCGAGTTATAAGTAAAATCTTAAGTAGTAAGTTCATAAGTTTCGTTCTAATATTTTTGTAAACAGTTCGGACGATTTCTGTTTTTTCGATTCAGGTTAAAATCGGTATTTCGGGTTAGAGGTAAAAATGCCGAGGCCCACTTGAGACGATGGTTTCATCTCCAGTACATTTTCTACATTGGTTTAACTGTTGGTTCCTTAGTTTATATGGACTTAGTCTATATGGGCCACACAGACTTCATCCAAGGTAGTGATATTTATGACAAATGGGCCGGGGACAAGTTATCGTGCTTATTAAGTAAATAATGATGTCTCAAAGTCAGTCATTTATTACACTTTAGCGAGGACCATGAAATCTCTATGGACCACCTTTAAGGTCTCTCCACCAAATCGACCTTTCTAGATAAGAGACGCGTGAACCTGTTGCTTTTACTTTCTAACGGACTTTAGAGGAAAAAACTGAATAATCAAGAAAAGTCGAGTATAAAAAACTGACCAAATGTTCAAGTACTGCACCGCCACACTGCATCCAGTTGTTAAACGACACGTATCTTTATTACTTTTGTAAATTCTCTTAGAATTGTGCACTGGACAAGTAGTTTAGTTTCATTCCGACAAGTTAAGCATTTAGATAATAGGATTCGAAAGTGTTAGTGATCTCAGTTTTTTGGATCAATAGTGTAAAAAATAACATGAACAATTAGAATGTTCTTCTTTGTTTTAGTTAACAATTATACTTATTTTATATTAGATAATATCATAATTAAAAGGCTACCAAAATAACATGAACAATTAGAATGTTCTTCTTTGTTTTAGTTAACAATTATACTTATTTTATATTAGATAATATCATAATTAAAAGGCTACCAAAATAGTTATTTTAATAATTCTCATTAACTTTTTAGGGGGTGTATTCAAATTAACATTTGAGGTGGTTTGATTTTTAATAGAATTTCAGATGATTTCAGTAAGTTGCAAAGATTTATGTGATTTTTGTTGAAATACTCTAAAATATCACATAAAACCATGAGATTTGTGTTTCAACTTTTTTAACTAAGAAACTCCACTCAAACATCCTAAAATCACCTAATAACTTTAAAACTCCACAACTTAAAATATTTTCAATAACAGTGGATCTCAGAGTACTTTACGAAATGTCAAGTTCAATAACAGTGAATTTTAAATGAGTTTTTGAAAGTCATGTTTCAATAACAGTGGATTTGTCATTTTAATACAAATCACCTAAAACTCACAGTTGAATACACCCCCTTTAGTGTTTAACTCAGCTGAAATTTTTTGAAAATTAATTTAATATTTTAATTTCGTTAAGATCATCATAATCACCTACATATAAAACTATCTGGATAATCAATGCTGGTATATTTATAGTCCTGTAAAATATTATAAAATCAGTCTTAAGAGCAGTCCTAACCCACTTTTTTTCTTTTTTTGTCGACAAGATTACAGAATTTTGTGAACTCTGTAAATTAAACTGGTTGCTCTGTATCTATATGGACAGTAAACAACGTATGTTGCTTCGCACCACATGCTAAGTTATCTGTCTTTTTGTTTTGTGTCCTTGATATATGAATAATCTCCTAACCCACTCTATATTTATCTATATATGCTATAATAAACTAAAGTCTATTTTAATCCATTTCTACCTTTTCTAAAGTAAATGATTGCTATTTTTCTTCTATTTTAGGAAGAAAAATAGAATGTCTTCATATACATTTTTATTTACATAATAATCCCTTAATTTTTTGTGATAATAACTAAAATATATGTTTATGAAAAAATAATATTTTTATGTTAAAAACACAAATTTTTGTTTAACATAATAATTCTTAATTTTCACAGCTAAAGATAAAATAAATAAATAAATAATAATACTATTATTTTTTGAAAGTCTAACACTTTATGTAACAAAATTATTTAAATCTTATATTTTAGACGAAAATGAATAATTTTAATATATTTATTGAAAGGTCCTCATAGGTTTTACATATTTATAACATATTTACATTGAACTTAATATTAGTTAGTACAACATATTGAAACAACTTAATACTCTGGTAAATTATTTCAAAATCTACGAAAATTGTTAAAATATTATCTAAACGAAGTAGACGATTTTGTTGCTGGTAGCTGCACATTTTAAAATTCATGATTTTTTCTGGTTAAAGGTTAACTCACATTTGGATTTTCTGTGGAATTTAAATCATAAATATTTTTTTTTCTTCCTTCGTCCCTTTAAACGCATAATTTTTGTTTTGATCTCTAACTAATATTGTCTTTATTCACCGTACTTCTTTAATTGTTCCAAGAATTGTTTGTTTTTCTCTTTTAATGTGTTGATAACTGAAATGGTTTGTTCAGTTTTCGCTTCAGTGTATATTTTTTTTATTCCAACTGGTCGAGAGGATGAGATCCAATAATAATACATTTTTAATGAAAAGGTTATAATGAATAGAATAGTTTTCAAAATTTATAAATTAAAAATGCTAATTGTAAACTAAAAAAAAAAGAAAAGTTTGGAAAAAAAATCACTTGACAGAAAACTCACTTCTATCGTAGAGTTTCTCTATAGAGGAAAAAATAAAAGAATATATTGACGATGGTCTAAACGATTTCTTTTTATCCTAATATTTAATTAAACAAAATTTTTTGGCCTCCAGATATATTTCTTTTCCCGATTTATATATAGAACCTAAAAACATTGTAAACAGTCTTCAATAAATTTTGTGAATCTGTAGGCAATTTATTATTCAGATTGAGTTTGTTTAAAATGTATATTTTTTGGTAAAAGAAAATTGAAATGTAATATTCATTCACAGATATAATATTTTTTTCAAAATACCCATTAATTTTATATCAAAAATTGTTTTTTTGGTTATAAAACATTTAACAGATTGCGTCTTTAACTTGAAACATGAGCGTGAAATAGATCAAAAATTGTTTGTTTGTTTATAAAGCATTTAGGAGATTTCTATTTCAAAAATTGTTGGTTTGAAGTTCACACTGCTTAGGAAACCATATTCTTTCATTTTTAGCTCAAACCCATTTTGTAAATCCAACTTCCAATTTTGATCAATAAATATGCAATTTCATAAAAGAAAAGATCAGACCGATCAAATTTTTAAACCAAACGCTGCCGACCTAAACGCATTCAACAGAGTTTTATTTTGTTAATTATCCTAACTACCATTCATGGGAAGAATTGTTTCTAATGCATCAGTATGTATCAAATGCTATTAAATTTGTTCGAATGGGGTTTTTCCAAATTAGATGAAGCCGCGTATTTATTTAGTTGGGTTTTAGGCAAACAAGTTCAGCTCAAATTCACATGGACATGGGTGCCGACCCTAAAACATTTGAAATTCTTTACTAAATAAAAATCAGAATTCTAAATAATAAATAAAAATATGAAATGTGTTTAGCTGGTAAGTTCAAAAAAAAAAAATGTGTTTAGCTGGTGCAAGAAACACATACATGCAACTGCTTGACACGGCCGTTGGATTACTTTCGTTACGAGTTGATCAAGTGTTGGCTTATTTGTGAGAACTCCGCATTCAGCTCTTTGTAGATAAAGTTATCCAAAGTACATATGATATGACTTAATCTTTTGGTCGGTTTGTTTATTACAAAAAGGAGACCAAATCGAACAACCAGATTATACGTGGCATAAGTCCCGTGCAGGACAAGGACTAGAACGTTATTGACTTCTTGTTTAGCTCAGGAGTGAAAATATCAAATCCATTACAAGTCAGCTGACCAACCTTTTTGTAACATACGTCATCGGATTTCACAAATGCTTACATTTTTTCACCTAATGTTCTTTACAAGTTAACTCTTAATATTTTCTCTTCTTAAAAATGCCCACTGCTTATGCAACGAGTGTCAAGAAAATAATCACAGATCTACTCGATTATTTTAATTTGACTTTTGGAGGTAATATTTATAATTATCAATATGTTCACCAGTAGTGATAATTTGAAACTTTACCCTGGCATTTCGTGAATGTAAATTTAATTATCATATTTCTAAAACGTATTATTTAGTAAACATTAAAGTCATACGCAATCTAATATGTGGAGTAATTTATAATTATTAAATGTTTATTATTTAAATATGTTTCAGAAGGCATTATAATTTTTACTGAATTTAAAAATTTAAAGTAATTTAAAATATAATATTATTAAAAGATATTTTAAATAGTGTATTTGTTTAACGTATTGTGATCATAATATGTTGTAGTGCAACTTTTAGTTTAGAATATAACATTTAACTTTATAGCTCTAAATTAAATTCTACAGAATAAATAAATCATAATAATTGTTTCTATAATTTTAAAACAAAGTAACTATTATGAAAAGCCAGTTTTTTCAGATATTGCAGTAAAGAAAACTTTTTAAATTGTGAAAGTTTTCAGATGAAATCCACTCTTAAAAATTTAAAATTTGATCAAATGTAAAATTAATATTTAAAAATTTATTTTTTCATAATGTTACAAGGTTTTCTTTTGTTTTTGAAGGTAAATACAGACATTTCTTGTGAAGTTTGGGGTACAAATTACATAGGATGTCTACAACTAAGCAAAATATCCAGAAAAGTTTAGGTTCGACTGGTGATATTTTTGATGATATTTTTGAGAGCGTGAAAATCGAATAGAAAAAAAATATAGAGAAATAAAATAAAAAGAATATTAGTTATTTATCAAATTTAATAATGAAATATTTTGTTCTATATTTCTCCATAGAAAAAGGAGTGATCTGATGCATAAGAAGGATAAAAATATTCCTTATGGATGATGATATTTTTATAGAATGCTAAGAAATGTTCTCTTTCGTTCTTTTGTCACCAAAGAGAAAATAAATATGAAATGATCCAGACAGAAAAAATAACTAATTTATTACCTAAGCCAAAGATAATGATTCGGAATCGGATATAAAGACACATTAGCGATTCATATCAAATTTCAATGGTTATACACGTTTTCATTTTTTTTTTTTTTGAACATACACGTTTTCATTTTTAACAAAGGAATGTGATGGTTTTAGTGAATCAAGTAATGTCTGTAAGCGTTTCCAAACATTAAACATCCGAATCAATTAGAAATGTAGTTTAGGGAATAAAATATCCATTGACAAAAAAAAAGGCAATAAAATATTCTATTCTGAAAATACTATGGATGTCTTCTTAATCATAATTGTTAAAAATATGAAGGAAAGAAATAAGTTAAACAATTTGAATATATATTTCAGTAATATTGTCATAGACTCATTGCCTCATTGGTCAACCGACATGAATTAGTCTGTCGGTAAACAAATTAAAAATGGAATTACGATACAATATACAAAACTAACATTTGCATCAAAGCCATGCGTCTAGAACCGTGTATATAAATATTTTAATTATCTTCTCATTCATTACTAACCACCATATCCATTGGTAGCAAATCAAACATACCCCACATAAAGATTTCAAAAGAATTCAAGCAAATATATCATAAATAAAAAGCAAACAGATTTTCGTCAAAAAGAAAAGTAAATAAATAAGAAAATATATGCAAAAGAGAGAATTAGGTCCCACTTTCTTACTCATTCTCTTACATGTCGTCATATCAAATCTATAAGTATATCGACATTTCCAAACTCTCTTCCAATCCATAATCTCATCAAATAATCGCAATTAGGGGAAGTTTACAAAGATCCATCATCTCCGTGACTATATATAACTACGCTCTTCTTCCTTCGCCTAATCCCACTTAACCTAAAAAAACCACCCCATCAGCGAAAATGTCTCCACCGAGCGTAATTAAATCCGACGCTGCAGTCAACGGCATTGACCACGCCGGGAAGCCGCTTTTCCTCCTAGAGGGTTCCGACCTCCTAGCCAATGGTCACGTTGTCTTAACCGATGTACCTGATAACGTGACCGTCACTCCTTCGCCTTACCTAGCCGACAAAGACGGAGAACCGGTCGACGCCTCCGCCGGTTCATTCATCGGGTTTAACCTCCCAGGCGAGCCACAGAGCCGCCACGTGGCGTCCATCGGCAAACTCAGGGATATTCGATTCATGAGCATATTCCGTTTCAAGGTCTGGTGGACCACCCACTGGGTGGGGTCCAAAGGCTCCGACATCGAGAACGAGACCCAGATCATCATCCTCGAGAACTCTGGGTCGGGTCGCCCTTACGTCCTTCTCCTGCCGCTTCTCGAAGGCTCTTTCCGTTCCTCCTTTCAGCCTGGAGAGGACGATGACGTGGCGGTCTGCGTCGAATCCGGGTCGACCCAAGTGACTGGGTCGGAGTTTCGTCAGGTTGTGTATGTTCACGCTGGGGTTGATCCGTTCAAGCTCGTGAAAGACGCGATGAAAGTGGTGAGGGTTCATTTGAATACCTTTAAGCTTTTGGAGGAGAAGACGCCGCCGGGGATCGTGGATAAGTTCGGGTGGTGCACGTGGGATGCGTTTTACTTGACGGTAAACCCTGACGGTGTTCATAAGGGTGTTAAGTGTCTCGTCGACGGTGGTTGTCCGCCGGGATTGGTCCTAATCGACGACGGTTGGCAGTCGATTGGACATGATTCTGATGATATTGATGTTGAAGGGATGAGTTGTACTGTTGCCGGGGAGCAGATGCCTTGCAGGTTGGTTTATCCCGGTTTACTCTTCATATTCTGTTGTTATTGTAAATTTTAGTTTATCTTGTCTTGTTTCCAACAGCTTTGCTTGGTTTTTAAACTGATCTGAGTAGTTTTAATCCAATCTGAGTGTAGTTTGTCTTAATTCTAATGGTTTAGCTTGGTTAATCCGGTTCACACTTCACTTTTTCAATTTTTATTGCGAATATAAGTTAATTTTACCGCGTCTCTTTGTTTTTTAAGTTCTTTACACGGTTTAATATGGTATAAATTGGTTTTCACTTTTATTTTTTTTGTTGGCATTTTTGCACGGTTTAGTATGGTTTATTAACATCAATAAGTTGAAATTTGATTTTTGACCATATCTACTCGTGTGATTAGTTTGGTTTTGTTTCGCTTCTATTTTCGATTTGATTTGGGTTTGAAATCTTAACACCGGTTTAATCTGGTTTTGACAGGCTTCTGAAATTCCAAGAGAACTACAAGTTCAGAGACTACGTCTCTCCCAAGGACCAAAACGAAGTTGGAATGAAAGCTTTCGTCAGGGATCTCAAAGATGAATTCTCCACCGTTGATTACATCTATGTCTGGCACGCGCTCTGCGGTTACTGGGGAGGTCTCCGTCCCGGAGCTCCTACTCTTCCACCGTCAACCATCGTCCAGCCAGAGCTCTCGCCGGGGCTTAAGCTGACGATGCAGGATCTCGCCGTTGACAAGATCGTCGATACCGGAATCGGATTCGTCTCGCCGGACATGGCGAATGAGTTTTACGAAGGTCTTCACTCTCATCTTCAAAACGTCGGTATTGACGGCGTTAAAGTTGACGTCATCCACGTAAGTTATTTTTGGGTTTATCGTTTTCATTTCATGTCATTGACACGTGCCTGATGATAGAAACTTAATACGTGACATATGTTCAAACACATGGCAGATACTGGAGATGTTGTGCGAGAAATATGGCGGGAGAGTTGACTTGGCTAAAGCTTACTTCAAGGCGTTAACGTCGTCAGTGAATAAGCATTTTGACGGTAACGGCGTTATCGCCAGCATGGAGCACTGTAATGACTTCATGTTCCTTGGAACCGAAGCCATCTCTCTTGGTCGTGTTGGTAAGTCTTCCACTTCAAACCGTTATGACTTCCTTAGCGTTCCTTGGAGTTTATGGTCTAGATTTTTGCTTACGTTTTTATTTTCTTAGTATTGTTAGACATTTTTATTACTTAATTATTCCAAGTATGAGCTATATTAAATGTATGTTTTAAATATATATTAATGATTTTTTGGATTTGAAACTGGGATTAGGTGATGACTTTTGGTGCACGGATCCATCAGGCGACATTAACGGGACATATTGGCTGCAAGGATGTCACATGGTCCACTGTGCCTACAACAGTCTTTGGATGGGAAATTTCATCCAGCCTGATTGGGACATGTTTCAGTCCACACATCCCTGTGCCGAGTTCCATGCTGCTTCACGGGCCATCTCCGGTGGGCCCATTTACATCAGCGATTGTGTAGGCCAGCACGATTTCGACCTCTTGAAGAGACTCGTTATGCCTGACGGTTCGATTTTGAGGTGTGAGTACTATGCACTCCCAACTCGCGACCGTTTCTTTGAAGACCCTCTTCATGATGGCAAAACCATGCTCAAGATTTGGAACTTGAACAAGGTACTAACTGTTTCTTTTCACTGTCTCCTTAGTGTGCTCTCTTCAAAGCATGATTAGGCAGGCCACCGTAATCCATTATAAGTTATAACCTCTCTAGCTAGCTAATATATCATCCAACTGGGTTAAACTTGATTGAATCTGAGTACTTGAAGGGGATTTTGGGTCTACTTGTGGCTAGTTCATACCTAAGTTATATGCAGATATCTTGTTAGGCTCTTTCTTTTGGATTTATCATCCTAAAATGTGTTTTTATTAAATTTGAAATTCTAATAAGTCCTTTTGATTGATTTTTTCGTTTCTTTTTACGCAAGTTTCTGTTTGATTCGTTACAATCCTTTTTCTTGTTCTGTTTTTTCCTAGTACACTGGAATCATCGGAGCATTCAACTGTCAAGGAGGAGGATGGTGCAGAGAAACCCGACGCAACCAATGCTTCTCCCAATGCGTTAACACGGTAACCGCCACAACAAATCCTAAGGACGTTGAATGGAACAGTGGGAACAACCCGATCTCCATTGAAAACGTCCAAGAGTTTGCTCTGTTTTTGTATCAATCCAAGAAGCTTGTGTTGTCTGGGCCAAATGATGATCTCGAGATCACACTAGAGCCTGTCAAGTTTGAGCTCATCACTGTCTCACCTGTTGTCACCGTTGAGGGAAGTTCGGTTCAGTTTGCTCCAATCGGATTGGTTAACATGCTAAACACTAGCGGTGCAATTCGATCTTTGGTGTATCATGAGGAGTCCGTTGAGATTGGAGTTCGTGGTACTGGAGAGTTCAGGGTTTATGCATCGAGGAAACCCGTGAGCTGCAAGATTGATGGTGAAGTTGTTGAGTTTGGATATGAAGAGTCGATGGTGATGGTTCAAGTGCCATGGTCTGCACCAGAGGGTTTGTCTTCTATTAAGTATGAGTTTTAGAGTTTTAGAGTTTTAGAAGGTGCTTATTCGTATCCTTCTAAACTCCTTAATTATGAGCTCCGTGCCGTTTCTTTTTCTATATGGTTTCTGAGAGTGAACATCTAATATTACCCACTAGGGTATATTATTGGCTTTTAAGTGATCTGTTTTTGAACTGTTTTCAGTGGTGTATTATGTACTGCCACTATTATTTTTCATATTTATTTGTGAAAGATAATGTTTGATATTTCAGTTAAGTTAAGCTTCATTTTCAATGTCATTGTTTTATTTCTAGCTTATTGGTTGAGAATTTGAGTAGTACATCTAAGTTTTCACTTTAAGTTTCTAGGTGGAATGAATAAATACTTTAGATGTGTAGTTTTTATTTTATATGATTGTGAATTCTTACTTTACTAACTAAACTTCAAATTCACGTTCTATGTTAAATTGTTATTGTGAATAATTAAGTTCTTTATGTGTTTTAGCTGTTTTGTGTAAATTTTGCTAATGGAGAGGTCTCGTGTAACTTGATTACATTCAGTTTTTTGTTCTTATGTAAGATTATGGACAGTATACAATGGTACATAACCCAAACTCTTAGAGAAACCATAAATTTTTTGCCCAACATCCGTTAGCTGCTGAAAGTACAACAATCTTTAGACACGTAAACTAAAAAAAATCGTGTAGAAACTATTAGTCACAACATTTTCGATTGAAAAGCTCCAACTTCACTTAATCTGCTACAAGAAAGTGGAAATCAACTGGTCTTTTAACTATTTTCCAGTTAATGACATATCAGTTAGTCTGTTAGGCTTTTAAAAATATTTCTTCAAGAAAAATGTGGAAATCAAACAATCTACACCAACCATCTTTTGTTTAGTGAAAAACAAAGTTCCATAGCACATAAGAGCTTAGAAGACCAATGAAGAAAGTCTTCCAAGAAATACACTCTAAAATTGGTAGGTAGATAAATTTTACGCTAAATGAACAAAAAAAACACAAACGGCCAAACGATGTGGATTGAAAAGTCACAAAAGTTGTGGTATAATTTCCATGCACCAAGTTTGAATGAATTAGATTGAAAGAAATTATACACCAACACCATAAAAGTTTTGACTATGGATATTACATCACTATTTGAGAATCATTCTCATGATTTCCAAAACATATTTATATTTTTTGGACAACAAATAAACCACTTGTTTATGAATCTTCTTGTACTTATGACTTTGTAAAATTGGGTTGACTCTGATGTTCAACCTCTCCAGTATTTTTTTCTGATTAAAACACAAACCTAAACCATAATATTAAATTCAAATCTTCCACACACACATACCTATAACCCATCAGCCATTGCTTTATCTGAGATGATGTATACAACGTTCCCAAATAAAACAAAGAAAGAAATGAGTAGGCCGAAAAGTTAACAATTCTTTATATATAAGAAGCCCATTGAAAAGAGAGTGAAAAGCCCATTATAAAACTCAACTTCCGATTAGGAACGAATAACATTTTCGAATCTTTTCATCTGTTTTTCTTCTTCTTTCATTTCTGCTCTCTCTCACTCTCGTTTCGCCTTCGCTTGGTCGCTGTTTTCGTTTATGAAGCGAGTATCAGCCATTAATGCTACTTCTCTTCTCAAACGAAATTTCTCTAACCACCTCCTCTCCTCCTCCTCTTCTTCGTTACAGCTAATCCCCCGATCTGATGATCCACCTAAACCAATCATCCTCAACCCGCTTTACAATCTACTTCCAAACACTCAAAACCCTAATCGAATCGTCGACGTCATCTGCTCTCAACGCGATTTCCTCTCACCCAACCTTCGCAACGAGGTCAAATCGCTGATTCCACATCTGGGCCACCGCGAAATCTCTAGGGTTCTTCTCAGGTTCCAATCAGACGCCACTCGAGCTCTCTCCTTCTTCAATTGGGTTAAATCAGATTTAGGTAAGACCCCAAATGTTAATAACTACTGTTTGCTGCTTCACGTCCTCGCTTGGTCAAAGAAGTTCCCTTTAGCTATGCAATTCCTCTGTGAACTGATCGAATTAAACGTTAAAGAAGAAGAAGATGTGTTTAGTGTATTGGTTTCTGCTACTGAGGAATGTAATTGGGATCCCGTTGTTTTCGATATGCTAGTCAAGGCTTACTTGAAACTAGGTTTGGTGGAAGAAGCCTTCTCTGTGTTTCGAAAGGTGATTGCTTTCGGGTGCCCTGTTAGTGTTGTCACTTGTAACCATCTCTTGAACGGTTTGCTGAAGCTTGATTTAATAGATGATTGTTGGAGAGTGTATCGAGTGATGTGTAGAGTGGGAATCCATCCCAACGCTCACACGTTCAACGTTCTCACCAATGTGGTCTGCAACGGTTCGAGTTTTTGTCAAGTTAATGAGTTCTTGGAGAAGATGGAAGAGGAGGAAGGGTTTGAGCCTGATTTGGTTACTTACAACACGCTGGTGAGTGGTTATTGTAAGAGAGGGAGGTTGAAAGAAGCGTTTTATTTGTATAAGATCATGTACCGGCGTCGTGTTGTACCGGATTTGGTTACCTATACTTCGCTTATCAAAGGTCTTTGTAGAGAAGGGAGAGTTAGAGAAGCTCATCAGACTTTCCACAGGATGGTAGACAGAGGGATTAAGGCGGATTGTGTCGCTTACAATACTCTTGTCTATGCTTATTGTAAAGAAGGGATGATGGAACAGGCGAAGAGGCTGTTGCACGAAATGCTGGGGAGTGGCGTTGTTCCGGATAGGTTTACTTGTAAGGTTATAGTTGAAGGGTTTGTGAAGGGAGGGCGGTTACTTGCTGCTGTTAACTTTGTCGTGGAGCTTACGAGGTTGAGAGTTGGGATCTCGTTTGAAGTTTGCAGCTTTCTGATTGAGAGTTTGTGCCGGGAAGGTAAACCGTTTGCAGCAAAGCATCTGTTAGAAAGAATCACTGAAGAGGAAGGTCACAAGGCGACACCAGAGACTTTCAACAGCTTAATCGAATCTTTCTCTCGTTGTGATTCTATTGACGAGGCGTTGCTTCTAAAAGAGAAACTCACAAGTCAGAATCAGGAAGTAGATGCTGGATCTTACCGAGCTCTTATTGGATGCTTGTGTAGGATTGGTAGGAACCGTGAAGCTGAGTCTTTGATGGTGGAAATGGTTGATTCTGATGTGAAACCGGATTCTTCTGTATGTGGGGCTTTGGTTAATGGATATTGCAAGGAACTGGATTTCGCTAAAGCTGAGAGTTTGTTAAGTTTCTTTGCTATTGAGTTTAGATTCTTTGACATAGAGAGTTACAATTTGCTTGTCAAAGCGGTTTGTGAAACGGGAAGTGGGTATAAGGAGGTGTTAGAGCTTCAGGAAAGAATGCAGAGAGTTGGGTTTGTTCCAAACACCTTGAGTTGTAAGTACATGATCCAAGGTTTGAGCCAACAACTAGACGGTTTGATGTAAGAAATTTAAACCGGTAACTTTCTGTAATAGAGGTTGGATCCAAGGTTTGAGCCAACAACTAGACGGTTTGATGTAAGAAATTTAAACCGGTAACTTTTTGTAATAGAGGTATCGACTTTTCTATAAGATTAGAGTGAGTTTTTATGCCTTTCTAGTAGTTTCTGCCAAAACTAATGTCCGTCACGGTTAAACAACAGTTAACAGAACTATAGCTCGTATTAGAGACTAGACTGCTCATGTATGGTTGTTGATCTTGGGTCGATCCAGGCTTTTTTGGGGAGCTTTGCTTGGTGCTTGTAGGGTTTATGAAGATACTAACTAAACTCGGTAAAAAAGCTGCAGAGTTTGTTTTGAGTTAGATACTTCTGATGGTAGAAACTACATAATTCTATCAAACATCGATTCAGCTTCTCGTCGATGGAAATATGCTTCAAGAATAAGGAATCTGATGAAACAAGAAAGGTTTTGTAAGAGCTTCAGGGTGTAGTTACATCGAACATGACAATAAGATTCAGGTTTGTTGTTGGAGATTGGTCTCATCCTGAATCAGAGATGATACAGAAGAAGATTGAAGAGATTAGAAAGAAGATGAAGAATGAATCAGGATATAGATGAAGAACAGAGTTTGTATTGCAATGGTGTTTGGCCTTTGGTGATTAATTAGTCCAATGGAGACAATAACCACAAGGAAAAATCTGAGATGTTGATGGAGAAAGGGAGACTCATTATTAGAGATTCTAAGACGTTTCATCATTTCTCTAGATTATTGGTAGTTACTGAGTTTTCATCTGGAGATCGTCATATAATTACTATTACACGTATATATTAACATCCATAGTTTCTGACATAAGACGATGTAGAACTTATTGAGCATTCAAGTACTGTACTGACGACAGTTTATGCTTACAAAGACACCGCACTGCACGGTTCCTGACTTGAAACTAAAAGATAACAACAGAACTTTATAAGATAACAAAAGAACTTCAACATCATAGTGAAAATACGATAACCCCTCAAACGGAACTTTATCATGCTGCTGCGGTCCTAGTCTCATGACCCTTGGTTGTGGTGGTGGTAGTAGTAGTAGTGTCATGTGGCTTAGAAATATCATATTGTTTAGCATCATGGGCCTTATCTTGTACGAACTGGCCCATTTCTTTACCTTTCTGTCCAGCGTAGCCAACGGCATCAGCCATTCTCCTCTTAGCATACTCGAGTTGATCAGGCACACTCCCCCTGGTCCTACGAAGGTAGTTCATGACCCACGAGATTGAGCTAAGCCCGGTTAGACCAAACATTCCGGAGGTCAAGAAGCCCGTTGTTGCAAGCCCGATGGTTATAGCCGCTGGGACTATGACCGGGCTGAAGAGCAGGAAAAGCGGTATTGAGATCATTAAACCTATCACCGAACCGGCTAGAAGTAAACCAGCTATGGCAAGCAGCGAACCGACTATAGGGACTCCAACCAGAAACGATATTACCTTTCAAAAATGATGTTAATTAGTTAACACCATTGTATTAAAACCAAGACAGAGATGTATATTTATGTGCATGTAACCATGTTTAACGTGAATCTTATGAAGACAATATTAATTGAAAATCGAAGGTTTAAGATCAAGAAAAAGTATTAACAAGAGAAAATATATATATATGACTATATCGATTGGACCATTATTGCTGCACCTTTTAAAAACAATTATTAGCAATCGGAATAATATTACTTATCATTTTAACCATTACATGGTAGTTTACACATTCAAATCATGTTCAATATTCTTTTGCTTAAAGAAAACAATTCCGGAATTATAAAACATGTCTTATATGGTCCCAAGAATAATCTCATTTACTTTGTATGCATTAAGATTAGAGAAAATATATATATATCAAAAATGCAAAACGTTACTTGGGTGCTAGATGGGCCACTTTCAGGCATCATGCTCTTGTAGCCACCACCACCATAACCAGACTGGCCATAACCACCACCACCATAGCCAGATTGGCCGTAACCTCCTCCAGCACCACCTTCAAACTGAATATTCACTCGACCACCTTCATACGGCGACTGAAATTGCAAGTGCCTATCAGTACGGTCGACGCGATGTGTATCCGCCATTAAGACAATGTTTGAGCAAGTGTCTACTTTTTTCTTTGATCTTCTTAAATTGTAATAAAATTAAAGTTTTGAGAAGGTTTCTTTATAGATGGAGTTGGAGAGATGAGAAGAGGACACCTAAGACGGTGAGATGTTAGTGAAGTAGAGGTGTGGCTTTGCATGATTTCCAAGTTTCAGCTTATTTCTTCTTTTTTCCTTTTGTAATTTTTATTTGACGAGATTTAAAAGATGTTTTCGCTTACTCCGCTGACACAAATTTAAAACAATACAAAAGATAGCTCACCCATGCATCTAGTTCGTATTGAAGTTGTCCGAATATTTTTAAGACACCGAACATATTTTTACTTTACGGCACCGAAACCCTCAGATTTACGCACGCATTTTCTTATATAAAATAACATTTTACTATTCAAAATTTAGAATATCGCGTTTATAGATTTTCAATTTGTTTTTATTTTATATAAAAACTATTGTTCATTATAATGAATCTCATATGGTTTAGTTTTCGACGGTTCGTTTCAGTCCAGTTTTGTAAATCTCATACAATGATTTATTTGTTTTCTTTGGGCAACTAGCTGGTTCGTATCTAGTATTTTGAAGTTTGTTAACACGTGTTAGACATGTAAGAGTGTTGCTCAAGAAAAAGGAAGACATGTAAGAGTTTGTCTACTTTCTAAACTCATTATATTACATCGGACTGTAAATTCGATTTTCTTGCTTCTTTTATATTTTGATTACGTTAAATGTTTTTGTAACATTCCGGATTTGTGGTATATAAAAAAGCTTAAGATAATTGATTTGGATACCTATATCACCAAAATTGATTTACTTTTTTCGGAGCACATCCTGAAAGAACTTCAGAGTTAAGCGTGTTTGAACTGGAGTAGTGGAAGGATATGTGACCTATCGGGAAGTGATTTGCGATAGCGTGCGAGTGAGGCCAAAGCACGGGAAAATGTCGGATGGTGATTGCATGATCAGTAAACAATGATTTCGAGCTTTGAAAAATTAACGGACCGACCGTCGGACAGGGATGGGACCCACGAGCCCGATAGAGGGATGAGTGACTCACCTGTAGGGGCGGTCGGAGCGTTACAAGTGGTATCAGAGCTGATTAGCCGTCTCAGTTCTGATCTGAGAGGCGTCTTGAAACCTGTGTGGGACGCGACGAGCACGTTGCGTTTTTTTAGAGGAGGTGAATTGTAACATCCCGGATTTGTGGTACATGAAAAAGCTTAAGATAATTGATTTGGCTACTTATATCACCAAAGTTGACTTATCTTTTTCGGAGCACATCCTGAAAGAACTCTAAAGTTAAGCATGCTTGAGTTGGAGTAGTGGAAGGATGGATGACCTATCGGGAAGTGATTTGCGATAGCGTGCGAATGAAGCTAAAACACGGAAAAAGATCGGATGGTGATTGAAAGGTCAGTAAACAATGATTTCGAGCCTTGGAAAATTAACGGACCGATCGCTGGAGTGGGTAGCCTATTAGCTGTGGACGGTCGAGGCATTATAGTTTTTTTTTTGAGGTAAGATTATACGGTAATTCCACAGGTTTAAATTCAATGACTCATGTTGTCGTACTACATAATTCAAAACCTTTTAAACTCCATTGTTTAGGTGGTACTTTTAACTTTGGAGCTAATTTCTTTTGTTTTGTTGAAAATCTTTCTTGTTTTTGGTCGTTTTTCTTCGTCCACACTATTTTTTTTTCTTCTAAAAAATGAAATTCTAGGCCTTGAGGAAATGTTTGGGTCACTATGCATATAATAAGGCCATGAAAAACGCAGTAGCACGGTTCCGAAATTATAAGCTAGACTTCGTGCCGGTTCTTATTTATAAAATGACAGGCAGTTTTAGAAATCACGGAACAATACGACGTTACGGTTTGGGGGGTTGCTTCTTTAGAGAGAAACGTTATACGGTTCGTCTTCCTCACATCTCAAGGAGACATCATCCCCCAAAAAAACAGTCCTTCAAAGAGCGAGAAAGGTCCATCGAAAAGCAACACACGTCGAGTAACAAAAAGGTAAATTTAATTTCTTCAGACATAACTTGTACTTGGACCAAAGTGATAGAAATCACTTTACCTTTTACTTGATTTTCTTCCCTGTCTTAACTGCAACTTGTCTGATCCTTAAGTGCCCTTGTCTGATCCTTTATTTGATTTTTTCAAGTATTAGTTTTATCATCTAATTTTTCTACATTTAGTTTTGCAATTCGATTCATTTTAATACATAGTGGATTGTGACTATGGTTTAGTCTACACACGACTTCGATTCGATTCTTTAATGTTGTAGCAAACGAGGAGATCATCATGGTATTTAAGAAAGAGATCAACTTTAGGATAGTTAATGCTTCCGAGCTTTTGCCCAAATTAAAAAAGTTTCCTGATTTGGCATAGTTACTTGTCTCTGTCAGAAGAAGTTTCACCATGGCAGCATTGGAGGAACTGAAGAAGAAGCTTTCTCCTCTGTTTGATGCTGAGAAGGGTTTCTCTTCATCCTCATCATTAGACCCAAACGATTCATATTTAGTAAGTTTTATCTTGTGGTTTATAGTGAAGAAGTTGCTATGTCATAGGCTTTTATTGTTGTGGTAAAAGTTATCTTTTTTGTGAAGCTATCAGATGGTGGAACTGTTAATTTGCTTAGTAGATCATACGGAGTTTACAACTTCAACGAGCTCGGGTTACAAAAATGCACAACGTCTCATGTGGATGAGTCTGAGAGTAGTGAGACGACTTATCAATGTGCTTCCCATGAGATGAGGGTCTTTGGAGCTATAGGAAGCGGAGCTAGCAGCGTTGTTCAACGCGCTATTCATATCCCGAAACACAGACTTCTAGCCTTGAAGAGAATCAATATCTTCGAAAGGGTAATTAAAGGAACTAACTCTCTTTCTTGATATCATATATATGTTTATTTTGAATGTTTGCTGTGATTTGGTTGAGCAGGAGAAAAGACAGCAACTGCTTACAGAGATACGGACGTTGTGTGAAGCTCCTTGTCATGAAGGACTTGTGGATTTTCACGGAGCGTTTTATAGTCCTGACTCGGGACAAATCAGCATAGCTCTTGAATATATGGATGGAGGATCTCTTGCAGATATCTTGAAAGTGAAAAAGAAGATACCTGAGCCTGTTCTTTCATCAATGTTCCACAAACTCTTGCAAGTAAAGACACTTAACTCTTTTGAATGTTCACCTCTTTGTTGTATATAAATTCATTCTTTGTGATGTGGGTTTCGGTTATAGGGATTGAGCTACTTGCATGGAGTTAGACATCTTGTCCATAGAGACATCAAACCTGCAAACCTGCTTGTGAATCTCAAAGGGGAACCAAAGATAACTGATTTTGGCATAAGTTCTGGTCTTGAGAACTCAATGGCTATGGTGAGTGCTGTATCTCTTGCTTTTACCTTATGGATCCAATAATACCTTTTTCAGAGCTTCTCTAACTTCTTAATAACTGAAAATGTTGGTTGCAAAGTGTGCTACATTTGTTGGAACTGTCACCTACATGTCACCAGAGCGGATTAGGAATGAAGGCTATTCTTACCCTGCTGATATATGGAGTCTTGGTCTTGCTCTTTTTGAATGTGGCACTGGAGAGTTTCCATATATAGCTAATGAAGGTCCTGTTAATCTTATGTTACAGGTGAGATCAACTTGGCCACCTTTTTTGTTTGCCATATACTATTTTCAAATATCCACTTAAGTTTCTGTCCTTTTTGTGTTATGTGATTGGGAAGATCTTGGATGATCCATCACCAACACCATCAAAACAAGAATTCTCAACAGAGTTCTGTTCCTTCATTGATGCTTGCCTCCAGAAAGATGCAGATGCTAGGCCAACAGCTGATCAGGTTCAACGTTTGTTGCTTTTCTTTGTTTTTTTGTCTGATTAAATGCAAGACTTGTTAAAATTTCAGTGCTTTTCTTTGTAATCAGTTCTGATGGTGTTTCCTCTGTTTCTTGAACAGCTTCTGTCACATCCTTTTATTACAAAACATGAGAAGGAAAGTGTAGATCTGGCGGCTTTTGTCCAAAGCATCTTTGATCCAACTCAGAGACTGAAAGATATAGCAGATGTAAGTATGCTTAGTTACTTTGATTAGTCAATAAACTGCTAAATTAAACAAAAAAACACTAATGATCTTGATGGGTCTCTGTTCAGATGCTCACCATACATTATTACTCCCTCTTTGATGGATTTGATGACCTTTGGCACCATACTAAATCTCTGTACACTGAAGCTTCTGTTTTCAGGTAGCAAAAACGCTCACAATTTCAAACACGAAGAATATAATTTTCGGTTTGGTTTGTTTTCTTGGTTAAGGTTTTGTTGTCATTTCCTGCAGTTACTCTGGAAAACAATACAGAGGTTCTACAGAAATATTGTCACAATTATCAAACATCCGCAACACATTAGCAGGAGATTTACCAAGTGAGAAGCTCGTTCATGTCGTTGAGAAGCTTCAATGCAAGCCACATGGCGATGGTGGGGTCGTGATTCGTGCAATAGGATCATTCATTGTGGGAAACCAGTTTCTGATATGTGGTGATGGAGTTCAAGCAGAAGGGCTTCCGAGTTTCAAAGATCTCGGGCTGGATCTTGGAGCCAGACGCGTTGGTCGGTTTCAAGAACAGTTTGTTGTTGAATCTGGTGATCTCATTGGTCGGTATTTTATAGCTAAGCAAGAGCTTTATATCACAAATTAATAAGATTGTAAACCACGCATGAGAGAAAAATGTTTTTTTTTCTTGGTGTAATTAAGCTGTATTTATATAACTTGCAAGTTTAACGTTCAAACCAGAGAGAGTGTAATCCTAAAAACCTATTGCTTTTTCAAGTAGAGTGTAATTTTGGTATATGATTGTTTCTTTACAAAGATGTATGATTATTATATGTTTAAACTTGTGTAAGAAGGTTGCAAAAAAGAGAAACGTAAGGGGTGATTATTTGATAGACATTTTATTAGCTTCTACTTTCAGACATGATTAGATTATTTTAACGTATTGTATAATTCTAAATGTAAATGTAGTTTTCTGATATAAGTTGTAGATATATATAATCTATACTAAAATCACAATTGAAACTGACTAATATTGTTTAAACCCGTAATGAATTTTTATATATAACTGAAAACAAGTTTTTTACTAATAAAATTTGAAAAATAAAAAGTTTCTTACATATTATGTTGTTATCTTGAAATAATAGTATTGTTATAAAAGTTAAAAATTAAATATAAAATAATTTATAATTAAATATTAAACAAAGACCTTGTGTAAAGATGTTTTTAAACTATTTTTAACATGTGAGTGCTTTTCTTAAATTAACCACAATAATAAGAAAATATATTTTAATAGAAAACTTTGTCATGTATAAAATAAAAACTTTGTCATATATAAAAATTTTAATGTCTGATTTATATATTTTGAAAACATAAATAAAAACTTATATGCTGGTTTTTGAATTAATAAAATATAAACTAATAAATAATTATAAAATAGACTCGCATGTACGGATAAAACATATAATTATTGACTAGAAGATATGAACACGGATATATATAGGAAAGAATATCAATACAAAAAAAACTTAACTGGATTTAAGTCAACTTACTTGCAGTCAATTGATTTTAAATTGAAAACCTAGAAAACTTAAAACGGTATCATAAAGGATTGACAAATCCATTAATCCGGTCTGAAAAACGACTTGATAATTCCACAAATTGATGACTCAAAAAAGATTTTATTGTACCAAAATATTTAAAAAATAAACATTTTTCGGAAAAGATATGATGGATTATGTCGAGATTAATGGATGTATGCACTATTTTCTCAAATGGCGGTATGGACTCACATTAGAAATATAAAAGCTAACTAAGTACTTCATCTTTTTCTAAATAGATGATGTTTTAGAGTTTTTGATGTTTCAAAATAGATGATGTTTTCATCTATCAATGTACTTTTATATTTTATCAAAAACTGTATACCCAATAATATTTTGCAGTTTTTTTAATGATTGGTTGAATAATTTTTAATTTATATTTTAATGATATTTTAAAATAAAAAATAAAGCTTCTTAATATTTGTGCACAATCCTAAAAATTCATCTATTTTGAAACAAAATGAGTAATATATAAGGGATTTCAAGCAATTCATATACATCCCACTGAGTTTAATCGAGAAATCTAGAAAATTTAAATTGTCTTGTTCATGGGTGTTTACAGGAAGTAATAATTTCAGTTTATAAAGAAAATGCAAAACTAATAATAATTCATGAATTTGAACCCAAAAAAAATTCACGAACTTACTAAAAAAAAGATACTTGATAATATTATAATATCTATTACCCAGTTTACAATTAAGGATGTATTTTGGATGATATTCGCCTATATTTTCTATTTTCAAAAACTACATAAAAACAAAACACACAATTTTTTTACTTTGGGAATGTTGATGTTTTCAACCTTAATTTTAACACTACATCATGATTATGTAATCCTATATAATTCAGATTTATCTCTACAGTTTTCAGCATTAAATTTTAAATTTAAAATTTGTCTCCAATTCATGATTTTAAAATTTCATTATTGAGTTTACAATTTTGCAAATTATGATATTAGATCATGATTTTGTTGCTGAAGCATCGTAGCCTATTGGTTAAGGTTTAAAGGTTTTTACGCACAGGTCTGGGGTTCGAACCCCAAACTATGCATTTTTTTGCAGATTACATGAAATCCAAGTTTTGAGCCTGGTGAGAGCAATTTATTAATGCAGACTACAAAAGAAAGCATAAAAGAGATCTTCAACATAATACAAGTAAATCTGGTCAAGATATCTTGACTCGGATAATGCAGTTAGGCGTAGATTCTCATAAGACATGTAATATTGTCAGTTGTCGGATTGTATATGTAATCTTTCTCACAATTGTAATATCATAATAATTCAGCGTTAAAAAAGATCATGATCTTACTATCTTGATGTAATACGTGGAATTTAACTTATAATTCTCATGCAGTGTAAGAGTTTTCTATGTATATTATAAGTAGTAAATACTTGATTACTGAAAATATATGATGAAAAACTTGTTGATCTCTCAAAAAAAAACATAACAGGATATAAAATAAATAGATATATAAAAACAGATGGAAAAAGAGAAGATATAATGATATATATATATACATAGATGATATCACTTTAGAATGTACAAGAAATATTATGAACAGAGAATTATGTTCATTGTTAATTAGTACCATCCTTGTATGATCATCTCAAAGTCATCCATGGACATGGATTCAGAAACATTTGTAAGGTAATCATCCATTGAAAATGTTGTAGCTGGCTCTGGAGAATAGCATGGTGTTTTGGACATACTAGCCAATGATTCTGTGGTCTGTGTTGGATAATCCAGACTCAGTGATTTTGTGGTCTGCGTTGGAGTATCCAGACTCAAATCCATCTCTCCATCAAAAGCATTTTTATAATCATCATCCTTAGTGCTATCTGCTTCTTTGGTGTTAGGAGATTCATTCTCGTCTGTGACATCTCTTATATATCTTTCGAGGATGACATTTTGGGGTGGGTTTGCATCTTTATCACTTTGCTTCATTCTCATCAAATGCATCCGGCGTTTTGTAGCATTCCAACGATTCTTGATATCATTTTCAGTTCTTCCACACAGTTTTAAGGCAATCTTGGTCCATTTGTTGCCAAAAAGTTTGTGGGCTTCAACCAATATCTGATCTTCTTTTTCAGTCCATGCGGTTTTCTGAAATCACATTAATAATAAATATATATGTAACTGATGCCCTTAATTAATTTATTATATTTTTGTATGTGTATTTATATGAGTTTTATCAACGAAAGTAGCATAAAGGTTTAAAATTTCTTTTATATATATATATATATATATATATTTATATATGAGCTACTTATATTAATATGGAAATAGAAATAACTTGTATTTTGAAAATATTTTTTTAAATATAGGAAATCTGCATGTTTTATATCATGATTATGAAAGATTGATAGATATATCTATACATATAAGTTGTGATTTGTGACTGTGTCTTTTATTTTCTCCAAAAGAAGCATTGGAATATCTAAAAAGAAAATCACCTTGATGCCATGACGAAGATGGTTATGCCACCTCTCTCTGCATTGTTTTCCTATTCGTGTTCCGAGCATATCTGCGATCTGTTTCCAGTTTTTTGTCCCATAACGCTCCACTAAGTTTCTCAAATTTCTATATTTTTTACATATTCAATACATAAGTATAATACGACATCCTCAACAACAACAATAAAGTTCATAGAAAAATTAATAATATATTTATAAAATTTTAGAAAATGAAGTCAAAAGGTATCTTTTGTTTTATTATAAAACTGAAAAATAATATTGACAAAAAAAATGAATTATAAAGACTTACATATCTTCACTCTGATCCCAACCCCCTGTGTTAAAGTTGCCTTCCGTCAAATTTTTGCTTTTCGTTGCCACTTCCTTATTCTTCCCTAGATCGATATCTATAAATGGGTATTTTGGTGGTATTTCTGGTATGAGTGAGTTGAAAGCCGAGAGATCTTGAGTACAAACAAAACTTTTACTAAAAGGGTCGTAATTTTGGTTTGGCATCACCGACATCAGATTAGGATCAAAATTACTTGTCACAATCGATGAATTAGACCAACCAGATCGACCTAAATAATCATTGAAACAATTAATACGATTTTTTTGCAAATAAGCTAAATCATCATTAGAAAGAGAACTTCCAGTTTCGTTTCTGGTGAAATGTTTGTAGAAGTTATTCGACGAGTTATCCATTTCAACACCAGCACAGAAGATGAGTATGGTGTTTTTTTTTTAAAAATGGAAAACAATATAAGTATGAAATCGAGATTTTTTTTCTTAGTTTGGAACTGGAGAAAGGGAGATATCAAATACTATGACTGGACCATAATTTATAACTATGGGAACTTAAAGAGCTATCTTGATAACTATGGTTCTTTTAAAGGTAAAGATCAATATATATAGTTACAAATTCAGTTAAAAATGACAACTTGACTCATAAATTACGAGACTTTTGGTCAAATGACTACTAAAAAGTAATTATTGCGTTCAATAACGGTCTAACTTATATAATTGTAATGCCACGTATATTTAAGTTGAAAGTCAAAAGTACCCTTCCGAGTTGGTGTATATGTCAAAAACTATGTGACTTTTTCGTGTTGATTCATGGATATAAATATTTACATATTCAGAAATTATCAAAAATGGTTAATAGTTTTTACAATATATTAATTATAAAAAGTGTTTTATAATGTATATGTATAAAAATAAATATAGTACTAGATCTCGACCTGCACAACCATGCAGGTGATTATTTTTATTTTATATACGTAACTATTTATTTACATGGTTAACTATAGTATTTATTCTATTACAAATTGTTTAATATAACACAAAACACAAGAATTTTGTAGTTCACATGCAATAACTTAATGTGTTTGTTTTAAATTTTCAGTGATAGCATATATTAAATCATGTGATATAAAATTATAAATTGAAAAATCTTATTGATTAAGGATCAAAATTTTAATTGAAAATTGTTATATTAAATTAATATCACAAATTTAGTAAAACATTGTATTTGAGATAATTATAATTACAAAATTAATTAGATATTTAAAAAGTTTGTTTTATTAATAATCAAATATATATTTAATTTTCAAATAAACACGAAAAACTACAAAATTAAAGTTTTTGTTTAAGTGAAACATGAAATATATATTTAATTTTCAGATAAACACGAAATCAAATACAAAATTAGTTAAATATTTAACAGGTTTATTTTATTTGAAATGAAATATATATTACATCGGAAAAAAATATGAAAATATTTTTATTCAGATACAATTTGAGAAAAAATATAGGAATATTTGTTTGATTTGTTTGTTAAAGAACAATTCAAATTATTGAAATATTTATACAATAAATCATTTAAAAGAAATTTCTAAGGGAGGTCCAAATTAAAAAAATCACACATGAAATGAGTCACGAATTCTCTTTTAATATACTAGATTTCTAAGTGCATATAATTTTGTTGGCAGTGTTTTTGTCTCCTTTCAGCTAGCTCGGCTTTTGTTTACACACTCATCTGTAGATTGGCCATATTCCTATTTTCCTGTGGATTCATGTTTATCCTCTTCCCATTTTTCTTTGACTTTTTCTTATCTTTTAGATTCGAGTTAATCTTTAAGTTTTTATTTTCTTGCTTTTCTTACTTATTTTTCTCCATTGATGGGTTTGCTTATGGTTTAAATCACTGTGGGCCATTTTTTAAATCCGTTTCAGAGCGTTTTACAATTTAGACATCTGTTTTTTCATGCAAATCTCGTTGTTTCAATTTGAGTTGTTATTTGTCCTGTCAGTATACAATTTTATTGTCAAAAACATATTTGGCGTTTATGATTAACTATTTTGACTCAACGTTTGGTTATAGTTTACGGAAACCAAAGATTTTCGACTTCTTTTCATATAATCTCTCAGCGGAACTTTGTTACGACAAAATTAGAGTGTCTTGCATGACATAAGGGCGAGGAGAAGCTTGGTGGAGTTGTGGGTGATGACTCTCGAGGAGAGATAGAGGCTAGGACCTCTCAAGGAGAGATATGGGCAATGAGTCCTTTGGAGAGATGAGGGAGTGGATCCTTGTAGAGAGAGAGAGAGAGAGAGAGAGAGAGAGAATGTGCGAGGATGTGTAATTAGGAGAGAAAAAAATGGGCTAGGACAAGACGAAAGAGACAAGGCTAGGAGAAAAAGAGAGGGGGGGGGGGAGAAAGAGTGAACGAGGACTAGAGAGAGAAAATTGTGAGAAGGGTCCATGTCTAGCTCTTCTTGTCTTAGTTCATTTTTCATTGATAGTTCATATGATTTTTTTGTTCTAGAAGTTGTTTGTTTCGTAAATCATTGACTTTTTTATTTTACAAAAATTATCTTCAGAAAAGGTTGTTTTATTTTGTTCTACAAAGTTGTTTTGTATAAAGTTTGAAGTTAGTTTTACCAAAGTTTAGTTCGTAAAACACGATTGTGTTTTGTTTACGAAAAAATGTTATGTCAGTCTTGTCGAAGTTTGTTTGATAAAAAATATTTTAATTTCATTTAAAAATATTTCGTAAAACTTGTCAAAGTTAGTTTTATGGAAGTTTCTTTCGTAAAAAATCTTTTGTTTATGAAAAACATTTCGTAAATATTTTTAAAATAGGTTTTGCGGAAGTTTGTTTCTCAAAAAAACTGTTTTGTTTTGTTTTACGAAAGATGCTCCGTAAAACTTGTCGAAGTTTATTTTACAGAATTTTATTTTATAAAAATGTTTTTTTCTACGAAAGATGTTTTGTAGTTAGGGGGTGTTATTGGATTGAAAATTTACAAATAGTTTTATAGATTTAGAAGTTTTGATGATTGTAGTGTTATTCATTTAAAACTTTTCAAAAGTACGTTAAAGTCTATTGTTATTGGTTTATAAATTTGTAATGAGTAATTGAAAGTTTATAAAAATCTAGAGTTATTGGATTCAGTATTTTACAAAGCTAATAAAAATCTTGCATTATTCAAAAAAAATGAAAATTTACTGATTTTACCATATTTTAAAATCTGTTGTTATTGGATTGTTGATTTGTAAAACTTTTCTTCAAAAAATTTGTTTATCAAGTATAGCCAAATGATCAAGTATTCTGAAAGTCTTTTTTTTAGTTAACAAAATTTAATCAGATGACACAAATCTATAATTGCAATACGTCCTCACTTACTCCCATCGTAAAGTTTAAACAAATATTCATCAAAAAAAAGTTTAAACAAATATACCCAAATTAGTGTAACCACCATTTTTGAGGGAAACCAGTTTTTTTTCTGTTCAAGAAGAAAACCAATTTATAATCATCATCACAATACAACGAAAAGTTCTTTATCAGTGACGAGAATCTCCTCACAATAAAATATAGCTTGGAACAAAAGACAAAAACATTGAACGAGACCAAATATTTTATGATTCGTCGACTCGTAAGTTCAATGAATAAAACAAATTTAAAACCAGTAATGCTAAAATTGACATAAACATACGAAAACATAGTTTCGTAAAGTTCATATTAGAAGTTTGTTGATGGCACACAGATTTTGGATAACAATAAATAAAACAACACAATATTGCAATACTTAAAAATAAAATCTACAAAAGAAAATTTGTACAGTCTAAGAAAATCGTTAACTAATTTTATAAGAATCTGAATATCATCAAAAGTCTTTTTTTTTTTAATTTAGGAAACTCTTGAATTTAAAAAATCAATAAAACTCATTGGAAATTCACAATCCAATAACACCTCTTTTTTTTTTTTTTTTTTTGTCGACCGTTTTACAGACTCATGTGGACTCTGTAAACCAAACTGGGTGCTCTGAATCCATATGGACAGTAAACGACGTTTGTTGCCTCACACTGCGTGCTAAGCTATCCGCCATGTTGTTATGTGTCCGTGGTATATGAATAATCTCCGAGCTGTTGAAACTTCTCTTCAGACTCTTGATGTCTTCTAAGTAATTTGCGAAAGCCGGCCATTCCTCTGGTTCCGAAACCATCTTCACCAATTGAGAACAATCCGTTGCAAATGTGACGTTATATTGCCTTAAGTTCCTCATGCATTCCATCGCCCATATAAGGGCTTCAATTTCGGTGTGTAACGGGGATTGACTAGCCCTTGTATTCCTAGCTCCCAATAACCCTTCAAAACCTTCCAAGGTACTATACCATCCTTGCCCTGAAAAGGTATCGTCTGCTTTCCATGATCCATCCGTGAAACACCAACGTCCTGATCTTATCGGCAGCGCTGTTTCAGCCGAATTTGTGACCTGATTTTGTGTCTGAACTGTTTCTTGTTGAGCTTCCGTCCAAAGTAAAGATTCAGTCATAGCTCGTTGAAGAGTATCCCTTGGGTCCATATTTAAATTGCTAAATACTTTGTTATTACGTCCCTTCCATATATACCACAGTATCCATGCGAAGTGATGATTCTCCATTGTGGGTGTTACCCTCCAGAATAAATAATCCATATTCGTAAATAAAGATTGACCTGGAAAGTGATCTGGATGTGTTGGGATCGTTGATAATGCCCAAACCTGGACTGTCGGTGGACACTCAAAGAAAACATGATTTCTAGATTCCTCTGATGCTCCACACCTGTCACACCGAATATCTCCTTGAATACCCCTTGCCTTTAAATTTTTCTTAACTGCAATACATCCCGACAATAGTTGCCATAGAAAATGTTTCATCTTTGGTGGACAGCGCACTTTCCAGCAATAAGCTTTAAGATCGGTAACCGTGGGTCCATATTCCACTATCCTTTGTTCTTTATCTGGATATGTTCTCTCCACTTGATATCCTGATTTAACCGTATATCTTCCGTTTTTTGGTAAAATGCCAGCCATCCCGATCAACTGTTTGTGTCTTACTTAGAGGTATACTCTCAACAATTTTAACGTCCTCGGGATCCATTATTTCCTGAAGAGCCATTGTGTTCCATGTTCGTGAGGTCTCATCAATGAGTGAATCAACCGTAAGATCCGGTAAGAGAACATTTTGTTTTTTATTTGCTGGTCTCGGGCGAGTGGTTGGGAGCCATGGATCATTCCATACTGATATGGATGTCCCTGATCCCACCCTTTTGATTAGTCCTTTGCTAACCAGAGATCTAGCAGAGCTTATACTGCGCCACCCATAAGAGGACGCGTATGATCTGATCGGTTCCAGGGGTGAAGCATTCCTGAAATATCGACCTTTGAAAACACGAGAAAATAGAGTATTGGGTTTCTCTATTAATCTACATAACTGCTTACCAAGCATAGCAGTGTTAAAATCCGTAAAATCCCGAAATCCCAGCCCGCCATCCTCCTTATGTTCACATACCTTGTCCCATGATTTCCAATGTAATCCTTTTGTATTCCCACTGGGGCTCCACCAGAATTGTGCTACCGCACTAGTGAGTTTTTTCGCCACTGTTTTTGGAATCCTATAACAAGACATAATATGATTGGGGAGGGCTGTTACCACTGATTTTATAATTACTTCCTTTCCACCTTTAGAAAAAAACCGAAAAGTCCATCCATTGATCCTATTGTTTAACCTTTCCTGAACAAATCCAAACACTTGTACCTTTGACCCTGCCAGACTCTCTGGAATTCCCAAATATGTTCCCATTCCTCCCATGTTTTGTATTCCCAAAATATCCCGAAGTTCTTGGCGAGTCGCGTCATCAATTGTATGTCCAAATTGAATCGACGATTTTTGAAAGTTAATCTGCTGTCCCGAAACCTTTTCGTATTCTTTAAGAATTACCAAAATTTTCTCGCATTCCTCTTTCTGTGCTCTACAGAAAAAAATACTATCATCTGCGAAAAGCAAATGAGATATTGGAGGACATGCCCTTGCCACTTTTATTCCGATCAGTCTTTTTTCGTTTTCAGCCTTCTTAATATTTGCTATTAATGCTTCAGTGCACATAATAAACAAATAAGGAGATAAAGGATCCCCTTGGCGTAGACCTCTATTCGGAACAATTTGTCCTCGTGGTTGTCCATTTAATAGGACCCTATATTGAACCGAGGTTATACACTCCATCATCAACTGAACCCAATGGTTATCAAACCCCATTTTCCGAAGTAATGCTTGGATAAAATCCCATTCCACTCTATCGTAAGCCTTACTCATATCCGTTTTTATAGCCATGAACTTATTTTTACAAGCCTTGTTTGTTCTCAACCCATGAAACATCTCTTGGGCAATTAGGATATTGTCTGAAATCAATCTCCCAGCCACAAAAGCCGACTGTGTTTCCGAAATCAGAGCCGGTAGGCAAGCCTTAAGCCGTTGACACAGAACCTTTGATATAATTTTGTAACCTACATTACAAAGACTTATTGGCCTGAGTTCTGTCATCCTCGTCGGTCTTTCCGTTTTGGGGATCAGACATATATTTGTAACATTTAGGCGTTCATCCAATCTTCCTGTAGTCAAAAAATTATTAACCATTTCCACAAGATCCTTCTTGATAATATGCCAAGCGTGTTGGAAAAAAAGTGCCGTCATTCCATCTGGACCCGGTGCCTTTTCCGGGTGCATCATAAATAGTGCTTGCCGCACCTCTTCCTCTGTGGCAATTCTTATTAGCCGCTGATTCGTTTGTGGGGAGATAGTCGGTTTAATTTCATCTAGGAATTCATCAAATTCTCTAGGCGACGTAGTACTAAAAAGTTCCTCGAAATAATTCACTGCAACCTTTTCAATCCCTTCGTCCTTAACAACCCAATGTCCATTTTTATCATATAACCCCACTAGCCGATTACGAGTTCTTCGCTGTTTCGTCAAGGCATGAAAGAAATTGGTACTACGGTCTCCGGCCGTATTCCATGTATTCCTGCTCTTCTGGTGCCAGTATTCCTCCTCGTCTTTATAAGCCTCTTGAAGTTTCCGAGACACTTCCAGAATATCCTCATGGGTTCTATTATCATCGGTTTGTACCTCTTCCAACGCTTTTTGTAATTCCTCTATTTTCTCTTTTCCATATGGTGGGTTATTCTTGCGCCAAGTGGAGATTTCATGTCGACAGTTAATAATCTTTGACACAACATCTCCCTCAACACTAGATGTATTCCTCATTTCCTTTGTCCAGCCTCGGGCGATGGATTCTAAAAAGCCTTTCCGTCCTATCCATCGCTTATCAAATCGAAACTGTCCCTTACGCCTAGTAACTTTGTCCTCTAGAAATGCCACTATCGGTCGATGGTCCGATCCTACCATTTTCAAATATTCTGTATACGATTGTGGAAACATTGTATGCCATTCTTCGTTTGCCAAAGCTCTGTCCAATCTACACCGAATCATTGTCGCTTTCCCATTTACTTTCCTCCTTCCTTGCCAAGATAATTTGTTTCCCTTGGCCTGAAATTCCAGTAGTCCACTATTACGGATCATATTATTAAACGATACGAATGTTTCTGGACCCCGTAACGGGCCCCCGTCCTTTTCATGATTCCCAGTGATTTCATTTAAGTCTCCAATGAGAAACCAAGGATCATCTCGTGAAATGCCATATCTTGTTAACCTCTCCCATACTTGGTCTCTCAATTTCTGGATAGGTTCTCCATATACGAATGTCATAAATATCTTCTTTCCCAAAGTCTCTGCCTCCACATCTATCATTCTGTTGCTAGAATATAGAACATTAACCTGGTACTCATCATTATAGTATAATGCCAGCCCACCACTTGTTCCATTCGGGTCTACCGTTATTAGATTATCATATCCAAAGTGTGATTGAAATCCTTGAACAAAGGCAAAATCTTGCTTTGTTTCCGATAAGAAAAAAAAATCCGGTTTATATTGATGCCATATCTCCCTCAGATAACTAATTGTTCATTTGCTTCCCATGCCTCTACAATTCCAACTTAGTATTTTCATTTTTAAAAATGTTTAATCTTGCTCATTGGAGCCATTGGCAGTCGGGTTTGATGGGACCCACCGTATTTATTCCACCATTGACATTGCCTTTTAAACATTGATCGTACAATGTTCATATAGGCTCCAAAAACACCATCTCGTGTCCTCAAAATTTTCGGGACTGCCTTGATCTCCTTTGAACAAACCCATTCCCAATCCCCATCCCATAACCAAAGACACCACCAGGAATCAACACTCGCATTAAAATAGTGGTCTTGTGAATCAACAACCATTGTGGATTTAACTGGCTTGGTAATTAATAAAATACGGACACTATGATGTAACAAAAGCCACCACCCTGCCACCTTATACGTCTTAGTATATGATTGCCTTGTCATCCCTCTTTTCCCCATTAAAGTTCTTAGTGCCAAAGCCCATATCCAGCTTTGTTCCCTTATTATCCAGTGAGAACAACCAGCACGTTTCTTTAAAGAAACCAATTCTCTGGTTAATATCTTGGATACATATATCCAACCACTTCGACGATAAACACCTGTTGCATAACCAGAAAATAAATACCCTCGACGTGTTAGGAGTTGTGTTCCTACTTCTTGTTCCCGTACAACGTAAGCATCATTAAATTGTCTCACATCCCCAATCATATCCCAACTCCATAAACTAGGTGAAAGACAAGAACCACTCCTCATGATCCCATTGAATATAACATAATATTGCCTCGTTGACCTCGTAGAGTAAGAATATACATTTGCTAGCTTCCCTACTTCTAGATACACTTGGTTTGAGGAGACCAGAGTGAACCTCTCAGGGAAAGAACCGTTCGCAGCCTTGAAATACCAGTACCTTGTTTGATTTTCAAACCACAACACCCATATTTCCACTCCTGTCCATAAGAGTGCTAACCATAAACTTATTGAGTCCCTAGATTTCAACCACCTCCATTTAAATACATGCCAATCTATAGATTCCAAAGCGTCCAAAGTAAACTCTTTATTCCAATCATTGAAACTAGATAGAAAACTCCCCAACACCAAAGAAAAACATAATAAACTTTCAACCAACTTGTTCCTCACAAGAAACCCAAAAACAATACTTATTAAATTTTGTAAAATTAAAAACACATGATTGAATCCCATGAAAAAACACCTCACAACTTTCCCAGTCGCAACAAGTAAAAGATTTGTCGAATCCCTTGTGATCTCCTTGATACACAATCGACCCTTTGATTTCCACCAGATAAGCCCCGTACCTTTGCAGAAATAGGATTCTGTCATAAGGATGCCAATCTCCCCATATCCAATAAGATCCAGCCTTAAACTCCCGTATATCGCCCCAATAATCTCTTCCCTTTCCTTTCCAGTATCACCCAGATCCGAAGAGAGTCTACTTTCCAAAACTCCTTTTCGATTCCCAATCGAATCCCCTTCCTCCTTCTGTCGTAATCCTTTTATTCCCCATCGAATCTGCAATTGCGATTCAATCCCCGGATCCCACCGATCGAAAACCATCAACCCTAGATCGTCAAAAGAGTCGCCGCCGTCATAGAGAGAGATAAACCCAATAACACCTCTTTAGTTTCGCAAAACTTGTCGAAGTTGGTTTTATTTTATTTCATAAATCTGTTTAGATTTGTTTTACGAAAGATATTCCATAAAACTTTATTAATGTTATTGTTAAAAAATTTTGAGAATTCTTTTCCAGAATAATAATTGTCCTAACGGAAATTGCTTTACTCAAATTCAAAAAAAGAAATGCACGAAGTTTATTCCAAGTATATTATCAAACAAATTGGTACGGCGTATGCATAATTATCCTCTAAACATTTCCAGCTCATTTTCGTGGACTACGTTTTTTATAGCTATATTAGCCGTTGATATCACTAAGAATGATTGAAAACCAATAAAGATGTTTATATACATCGAGTTTAAAGGTAAAACGTGTATTCATTTCATATTACAAAAAAGTATAAATTCATAATTTGTTTTGAGTATTACACCAAAATCGTTACTCTATCCGTCACTGCATATTTGCATGTATGGATAAGGTTTACACTTTACCCTTCACAGTTCACACTTCACCTAAACACATAAAATGTGTGCATGTAATAACTAATCACACAAAAAAATTGCGAGCCTGTGTTTAAGTGTGCAAAAGTGTTACAAAACTGTATTTATTTACGTCTGAAATATGCAATGAAACAAATATATCAGTTTGATATTCTTATGATTAAACCACGCATTTGATTAGTACGAGCAAACCGTGACTACCCGACCTCGGTTTGCTTATATTTCCAATTCTTATTGGTGTGGTTTATGTATCGGGTTCTTTTCTAATCTTGTAATTGTCTTGCATGCAATTGGGCTGACTCAAAAACTGGGCTAGTAAAATCACGCGGGAAGATGCTCGTTGTTAAAATCTCGCGGGAAAATTGAACGGTTCCATCTTCCATGTGTAAAACTGAGGGTAAATCGGAAAATCAATCAATATATAATCAAAGGCGCGAAAAAGAGCCGTTGCGAAACAAAACTCTCATATTATGGCGCGAAAAAAAGACGGTGGTTCAGAGACTACCCGTAAATTTTCCCGGGCAGCTAAAGTTCGTTATATAAACATTTACAAATCTACCCTTTTTTCTTTGTTCTTTTTTCAAAAGCTTCCCTTTTTTTCTTTTTTTTTTTTTTGCCAGAGAGTCGGCATTTGCAAAATGCAGATGGAGAGAGAATATTTATTTGACTATTTAAAGCTTTCTTTACCACATCTCCCCTTCATTTTCTTCTCCTACTTCTAAAAAAACCTTTCCTTTTATTCTCTCTAATCATTTTCTTGTTCGTCTTCCTGATTCCGATTCCTCTTCTTACCATTTGATTCAAAAAGAAACCATCTTTTCTATTTTCTCCACTCTTCTTCTTGTTTCCTACACAAGTGGAAGAACAACTCTCTGTTTTTACCCTTTTTGGTACTCTGTTTTCGAAGTTAGAACAGAGAAAAAAAAGATATGGGTTTGTCGAAGAAAACTCAACTAGAACGCGGTTCAGATTCCGAAGGGAAGAAATGGGTTATCGCCGGAATTGGGATTCGGGCTTCGTTGAAACCGGTGAAGACAAAACTCAGAGCACCGGAGACTGAAGCCGAAGTTGAAGAAGACGAAGAATGTTCGACGACGCCAACTGCTAAGGAAGCAAAGATACCAGAGATATTGGAATGTCCACCAGCACCGAGAAAGAGACGGCCGGCGTTTAAATGTCGGAGTAACGCCGTTAGAGAGTTCTTCACGCCTCCTGACGATTTAGAGACCGTGTTTATACGGCGCCGTTAAGTAACCAAAACAAAAATGTTGTATATTAGTCGTGTGACGTATTAATAACATGCCGTGAGACTTCAGCTACATTATTAGTTATTAATCTCTAATGATTTCCTTAGATGTTTGCATTTCATAATTCAGTTTGCTCTGGCTTTTTAAGGTGTTGATTGTTTCCAGTATTTTAAATGGTAAGGAAACTAGTTTTTACATGTTTCATTAATTTTTAAGTGAAAAACTAGAATTTATGTTTTTTTTCAGTTTTTGTAGAGAAGCATGTAGTTTCCAATATATTTTCCTTAGCTTTTTGTTGATACTAAAATAACATAAAAACCAAATCTAAATCTAAAAACCAAACCCAAAAGCTAACAATTAAAAACAAAAATCTGAAAATCAAAAACAAAAATCTAAAATCTAAAAACTAGAATCTAAAAACCAAAAACTAAAACTAGAAACTACTAAAACAATCATTACCTCTATGTTTTTGTCATAAATGGAAGTTCATTGTATAAAGATGATAATGGATAGCTTCTAAATTAGCTTAATAGTTAATACCATGTTTTTTTATCACATTTGGTTCTATATATGTCATATAGCTATATTTTTTTCTTTAAATTTTACTGTTGTTATAAAGGACATTTTGTAAATTATACAGTGCAAAGATGTAATCTAACAATGATACTGGCTAGAGAGTACCTCTAAACTAGATTTAATTCCATATTTACTTCATCACGTTGGTTTTATCTATTTCTCGGTCTCGTGAATATTCTGATTATGCGTACTGTTTTAGGACTGTATATGCACAAATATCAGTGCACACATTCTAAGTACTAATTTAGATGTAGACAATTATTGATAAAAGTTACTTTCTCCATATGTATCAATTTAAGTAGAGTTTAAGCATTTTGATTTTGTCCCAAAATAAATGAAGTTCTCATAATTCTAAATAAAATTTAATGTCATTTGAAAATTTTGACCAATTATAAAATGATATATTTTTTTCTTATTGGTTGTATTAGTTTTATTTAATGTAACCAAAACAAATTACATAAAAATTTGTATTTTCTTATTATTTGTGCAAAAATATAAAATACCACCTAAAATGATACAGAAGAAATATTGTAGAGAATTAAAATCTCAGAGCCTTTAGATTCGGCCTCGAAGACCAGAGAGGAAGTGACGTGAGCAAAACGTACCAATAACTCTAACCAGGCAATAATAATAGTAAAACTGACCAATAATTTACGCAAGAGAATAGAAGAAGCCTACACGTCAAACATTTGATCCTCCTTATTGATCTTAATCTTGTTAATTTCTTGACGTGTAATATTCGACATCATAGGGTTGGAATTCCCGCCAACTAATAGACTGGTTACTTCACTACCGCCTCTGTTTCAATTTACGTGATGGTTTAGATGTAGTTTGTTGTTTCACAATATATGATGTTTTCATATCTAGGCAATCTTATCTTTATTAAAAACAGTGTAACCAATTATATTTTTAATATTTACTTTTATAATTAAATAAACTTATATTTTAATGTTATTTTGAGAAAACAAATAGATTTTTTAATATGTGTGCATTAATGTAAAACATCATCTAATATGAAATATAAATAATATATGTTTTAGAGTATTTGATGCGCTGTACTTTTAGCTATCTCCAAAGTATTTGTTATTTTCTCCTCTAAAATAAAAAAAAGTTCTATAATAGAGATGATATTTATTTTATTGTAATTTTTAAATAGCAATTTTTAATATAAATTACATATAGAGAAATGTTATTTTCCTTTAAAAGTAGAAGAAATAGTAATCTCTATTTCAAAATAAGAAAAAAAAAACAAGAAATATAGATGAGTTAGAATAATTTTGTCTCTAAATAATATCATAGAGACAAATACAAAGCTGTGTTAGAGTAACTTAGAGATACTCTAAGCGGTACATTCAGTTTCAGTTCTGGTTTTTGAATTTTAAGAATAATATTATCATTATCGTTTTAGTTTTGATTTTAGTTCATATCAACTTTTTTTTGGGTGTAAAGTTCATATCAACATGGATGTGGTTTATATGGATATAACGAGTGTTGAATCGGATATATTTTTGGATATGTTTTAAGTTTAGATTGAACCGTACCAGATACTTTTACTTATCTTCATAGAAATCTGTATGATGTATCTTCATATGGGATCCATATATTATTGCTGTCCGAGTGTTTAAAAACTGCCTACAAAAGTGGTTAGTTTCCATGTACAAAAGGTTTCAAACGAAGGCATTTCCGATATATAATTATGCATGATTTACTTTACCAAAAGTTCTAGATGTGGGACAAAATAGCTAGTTTTCATTAACAAATAATATGGTGGCAGGATCTTATTTCGTATGTTTTATTTTCAAGAAAAAGATAGATATATGATTGAAACTATTTGAAAAGAGAAGAACTTGAACAATTTTACAATGCCCACATGTAATGTTTTATTTTACGACTTAAAAGGATTGTGAAGAACTCCAATGCATGACCCTTTTAAGGAGGCCACTTCTCTAAAGCCATCCAACAAATGTTTTTCCTTTTTTGTTTGGTTAAAGAGCTTTTTACGTGCACAATTGCACACTCACCAGTCCAGTCTCCTCTTTATTTTGTTTACTACTACTTTGTGTAGTATTAATACATTAATTAATTAACCGTCTAAGACATTATGATTACTAATTACTCATGCTACGCACCAGTACTATTTGTGTACTATTTCATATTGTTAAATATGGTTGCATGTAAATCAATAATTGTCACTCTCTTTATGTTCTTGTGGTTTCTCATGAAAAGGACAAAATAGGGTTCAAGAATAGCGGTGCGATAAGAGAATCCAATGTGGGACTTAACGCTATGTTTGCTTCCTTCACGCGACAGCGACCAGTCTCGTGTTTTTTTCTTCAATTTCTAAGATGTTTGAACTAGGGAGACTATGGCGAGTTTGGATCATTCCTGTGAACAAGTTTATAGTTCACCGTCACGACTTGAATTTATAGGAATTAATACATTTTCTTTCCTTGGATATTTCTGTGTTTGTCAACTGAAATGCGCGCTACCGACACTAAGTATTCTTATGTTTTTCCTTTCTATACATAATATTTATGAGTTGTCGTCAAAATAAGAAAATACATACTAGTTTAGTAATTATATTGCCATAGTGCCATGTAAAGTTGAATAGAGAAAAGAAAATTCAAGTACAAATGAGGTTTAATAGAATGACATGTCAATTGTGGATTATAGCTTAAATCCAATCCGTAAAAGTGATATTAGAGAAGTATTAAAATCATTATGCATGCAAGGGATTAGAGTTTAAGGAAGCTCAAAAACTGTAGCAAATGCAAAAACCTATACCTCACTTTTGTCTGGAAGAAACAGAAAAAAACATACCGTACTTGCTCAAAAATAAAACATACCTTACGTTTGTCAGTTTACTGTCACTAATATGGGTACTGGATAAAGCTTAAAGGCATCTTCGCACAATCTTTTTTTCTTAAACTACCGTGTATCTTAAGTTAGTCTAATTATAAAGCTGCCATTTGTATTTCTCAATCTTCCAAATCATTATTAATCTTACCGATGCCGTGTGTTTGCGTTTTCGATGCAGATGCCGTGTTGGATAAAATACAAAACACTTTAAACGTTTGAAGTTAAAAGATTAAGGGTTTGAATCGGAGATCGATTATATGTTCAAAAGACACCGTTTGAACCGTTTGATTAGCCGTGACAATGGTGTTTCCTGTTTAAAAAGTTTATAAATACATATTTTCGGTTAATCATGTCATCTATGTGAAGAACGTTACATACTCTTTCTGTTTCGAAATACATGATGTTTTAAGATATTACACAACTATTAAGAAGCTTGTTTTTAATTTAAAAATATCATTAAAATATAAATAAAAAAGCACTTTACCAATTACAAAATAGAACACAAAATATCATTGATTACACATTTTTATTATAAAAGTAAAAAGTACATTGAAATAAGAAAATATCAAAAATTCTCTAAAACATCGTCTATTTTGAAACAGATGAAGTATCAAACTAGATATCGCATTGTCATTTGAGTTGAAATGCTAATCTCCAATAAATACTATGGAATATTTGAATCGTTTATTACTTGACCATCATATTAAATGTCTAAAGCAGAATCTCAGATTTAGACTGGTCAATTAATAGCAACTTTGATCCTACAAGGAATTGAATCCATGACAAATCTATTTACATCATGCTCCAAAATAGCTTTTACTGCCAGATTGTTTGTTATCGTACTATCGTGTTAATTGCTTTCGCTAACATCCAAGTTTAGAATGTCCAGAAAGCACCAGCTTTGTTTTCAACAGAAAACGAATTTACACCATACTGGTTTTATCATTACGCTACCATTAAAATACTTTCTAGTTTTCATTTATTTCTTTTTTATAATTAGAGAATAGTCTCTGAGATATGTTAAATTATGTAAGGATTCACGACGCGTAAATCAACTTTTATCAACTTTACATTGTGTAAATCAACTATACATTGTTTAGTTAAGCACATTTACAAACATAGCTCTCTGTTAATTTTTTTTTTTGTAACAGGGCTCTCTATTAATCTTAAACAATCTATTATTCATATTTGGATATTCTTGTATATATGTGGATATTTTGTTTTTTTTTGTTTAAAATAACAGATATTATTTATAGTTTGGTTTTATTGTAATGTCGAAGTTTTGGTTCTCTTTTATTTGGACAGATACATACATTGCATATGTGACTTTGTCTATATATACAGACATGATCAGGATCAACAATGCATGTGCTTCAGTAGGGGTCCGATATCATTCTCTCTCACTCTATTATAATTAATAACTATATAGAAGTGATATAATTAACGTAATGGCAGCATTCGTATAATACATTATTTTGTATACAATTTTTCTGTACGTAAACCGTATTTATAAGTTAAAGTTTTACGTACATCCATGCTATCCGAGATTATAGTTGTACTTGTATGTTAAAGTTTTACAAAACATGTCAGGCATATTCTTCCGGATGATAGATACTAGGCAAACATATTCTAAAATGCACTTTTTCACAAATTGGAAATATATATTACAGCAAATAGATTTTTACAATAACCCAGACATAGGCATTATGTCGGCGAAACACATGAATATCCCCAGAAACTGCATTCCAAAGAAAGGATCCTAATACCCATACAACCAGCTACGAAATTGATACCCAAACAAACAAGATTATGTTAACGAGCAAAGACAAGGAAACAAGACACCAAAACTGAGCCGGAATAGAACCATAAGTTCTGATAGGACAGACTCCGGGTAGGTACACCCTTCATCACGTAGACATTTGCACACATAGCAAACTCGACAATAACTGTACAACCTTTTTAAAAAAAAAAAAACCGAAACCTGTTGAAAGCATTACCCCCGTTGATGCAGTCAAGGCTTAGAAACCAATCAAAGTGCTAATCAACGACAAGAGAAGAAGTTGCCGTAGAGGAACCAGCACAAAGTGAAATTCAAATCAGAGTCGAACTAGAGGCGGGAACAATAGCCACTAGGCTCACAGAGAACCCAAACGCAGTCCAAAATCTCTCCGGTGAAGACAAGAAACAGCATGAGAAATGTCAAAAGACAAGAAAAGTCGTATTCACATGAATGTATACATTTTCCACATTATTATTATTTATTTATTGAACTTTACATAGTCCACATTATAAACTATTATAAGTAAGAAAATTTCGAGGGAATAATAATGAAAATGCGGGATATATCTGTACTATAACATTCTTTTCATGTAAATAGTATTACTAACAAGTGAAAGAGAACGAATCCAATGCCACTGAACATTTTTTTTACCTTTTTGCATGAAGTTTTCTCCACTGTTTCTTAGGTTATTAAGACCATCATTATCGGTACATCTTACCGAAGTCCCACGCTTTTTTGTCATTAAAAATAAATGGCATTAATCGATTAATTAGTGGGACTCATCTTAGCTAAGATGTAAAATTTCTCGTCCCAGAGAGATACGTGGCGCGAGGAGAGTGGACCGAAGCAAATCGTGAGGGGAAGAGGGATTGACTCACGGCATTTCACAAAAGTTTCTCTTTTCCTTCTATCTCTCTGGCGACTAGGCGATTCGCCTCTCTTCTCTCTTCGATCAATCCCTGGAGGGATCTCTTCCTTCGTCGCGTTCCAGATCTCCTTCCTTTGTTCTCCTCTCTTTCCTTCGCTCTTATTTCCGAGGATCTCTTCGATTCTGGATCTCTCGACGTTTTGGTGAAAGCGTATCTCTCGATTTGGTGAAACCGTATCGCCTCCTCTCTGCGGTGCTCTCTCCGGTATACCTCTGGATAAAGGGTAGTTGTTCTTCCTCCGCAATTCGATTTGCTATATATATATTTTAGGGATTTGTAATATGTATTTTAGGGTTTTTGAAAATCGATTTGGTATATGTATTTTAGGGATTTGTTATATGTATTTGAGGGATTTTCAAAATCGATTAGGTATATGTATTTTAGGGTTTTTGAAAATCGATTTGTTATATGTATTATAGGGATTTTCAGAATCGATTTGCTATATTTATTTTAGGGTTTTTCAAAATGGATTTGGTATATGTATTTAAGTGTTTTGAAAATCTCGATTTGCTATATGTTTTTTAGTGTTTATTCAAAATCGATTTGGTATATGTATTTAAGTGTTTCCTAAATCGATTTCCTATATGTATTTTATGGTTTTTCAAAATCGATTTGGTATTTATCTTTATACTCTTTGACTGCTTTGCTTGGTTTGCTATATATATCTTTATACTGTAAACGATCTATGTAGTTATTTGATAGTGTTCTTATTTGATGATACTGATTTGTGTAGTATTTGTGTTCAGTTTTGCTTTACTGATACGTGTGTTGTTTTGCGTGTGAGGTTACTATTACAGGTGAGGCGTCTAGAACAACCCGGTTCGTAGTAGTAAGAGTTGCAAGAGAAACAACCAATTTCGTCCAAGTTAAGGTAATAAACTCGTAACCTAAAATGTTTAGTTTGCAAGGCTAGTTACTTGAACTTGTGAATTGGTTGTTTAGTTTGCAAGGCTAGTTACTTGAACTCGTGAATTGGTTGTTTAGTTTGCAAGGCTAGTTACTTGAACTCGTGATAGGATTGTTTAGTTTGCACTGGTAGTTACTTGAAGTCGTGATTTGATAGGCTAGTCATTTAGGTAGTTAATGCGTGTGGTTGTTAGGTGATTATGGTTGTGTAATGTTTAATAACTGAGATGTACTGTTAGCGTAAGGTCATAATGATAGTGTTAATTACAGTTCCTATATAACCATCCTTCGAAATGACTTCTCAACCATCAGCTTCTTCTTTCTCAGCTTCCGCTTTCCATTCTCTTTTCCATTCTCTTTTCACTTCTCTCTTTACTTCTCTTCTTCTCTCTTCTTCCCTCTTTAATGGAGCCTAGGAATCCGTATAGCCACTCTGCTGGTTATATGGGGCTTCTTAACAGTCAACACGAAAGTGTTCATTATGAGAACTCTCCGTTTCTTTCACAACCTTCACAGATCCCTCTCTTCAGCTCACAACAAAGTGAGCCTCCTACTCCACCCACAGACACACCCGTGGAGCGTGGGAAGAGACACAAGTGGGCCCCAGCCGAGGACGAGATGCTGATTAGTGCGTGGTTAAACACATCTAAGGATGTTATAGTAGGCAATGGCCAAAAGGCAGGGACTTTCTGGAAAAGAGTAGGAGAATATTTTTTTGCCGCTCTCAATGGTGGAGGTAGTAGTGAAAATTCCGAGGCTCTACATTACAAGCAAAGGTGGCATAAAATCAATGATCATATTCAAAAATTCTGTGGTGCTTATGCGGCTGCTGAGCGTCAGATTAGTAGTGGCCAGCATGAGAATGATGTGCTCAAGATCGCCCATGACATTTACTATTCTGATCATGAGTCAAAATTCACTCTTGAGCATGCGTGGTGTGTCTTGAGGTTTGAGCAGAAGTGGCTCAACCTCAACACCACTGCTAGCTCAAAGAGGAAGAATGTTCCGTCAAATGTTGGTGAAGAAGAGGAACCTGTTGGTGAAGAAGAAGCACGTCCGGAAGGTGTGAAGGCTGCAAAAGCCAAACGGAGTAATGGAAAGGGGAAGTCAGTTGGTGACTATGCGACGGTTTGGGAAATGAGGAACCAGGAGTTGGGAAAAAAAGAGAAGCTGTCAAAGCTTGCCATCTTAGACACATTACTAGCTAAACCCCAACTTACTCAGACTGAAGAAGCAGCCAAAGACAAGCTCCTAGCCGAGTGTATCTAAAGAAACCAAGAATCCATCGTTTATGCAACAACTTAGTTTCTCTGCTTTGTTTTATTATGTCTCCGTGAGCTTGTTTTAATGGTTGTTATATTTTATGTTTCTCTGCTTAGTGGTTGTTATATTTTATGTCTCCGTTTCTCTGCATTGTTTTATTTTATGTAAAATATGCTTGTTTTATGTTATGTAAAATTTGTTATTATATGTAGTGCTTATGTTATTTTATGTCCCGATGAGCTTGTTTTAATTTATCCGTATTGATGCTTCTCTGCTTGTTTTACTTTACATGGTACATGGGTCGTTACAGTTACACACAACTTTCGGAGGTTGAATTTGGTGGGGATTACTCGGACACTACCTCCAACGAATTTGAAGCTCTGATTCAACAAGACCAAGCTGAGCTAGAGAACGTGAACGCTCAAGAGTATGTGTACCCTCCACAGACGGAGGTGGAATTTGGTTTTCCACAAGTCTGCTACTGTGGGAATCAACCAAAGATAGCGACATCTTACACTCGTATTCATCCAGGACGCAGATTCTACACTTGTGATAACTCAGAAGATGGAGAGTGTCATGTTCACAAGTGGTGGGACGAGGCTGTGATGGAGGAGATGAGAGCCAGGGATACACACACACTGCAGCTAGCAGAGAAGGTAGATTCTTTGAGTTTCTTGAATGACTACGAGACTGAGCAGAAGCTTGTTAGGTTGGAGAACATGGTGTCTGACTTAGCGATGAATAAATCAAGACCTACCTTTGATACAACCGTTGCTGTTATGCTAATGCTTTTAATTAGCATAGGATTGGTCCTCATCTTTACGTAATGTTGTTGTTCTTTGCTATTTTGTTGTATTTTGGATGTTTAACGTGTTATGTCTAACGTGTAATGTGTATTTGGATGTTTAAAAACTCTCAACTATGTATTCTCAACTTTGTATTGTCAACTTTCTACTCTCAACTAGATATTTTGTACTTCGATGTTTGAGGTTTCACAAGTATGCTGTTTAGAAATGGAGTATGACCAAATATCTATGTGTCTCTCTGCTCAAAGACTTTAAAAAGTCCACGAGAAAGTGTAAGAGAGTTGGGTACAAAAATTTTCTCGTGCTATAATTCACAAGTAGTTGGGAAAGTTGTTAGATAAGTCACAAGATGTACTAAAGGCTGACAAGAAATACAATGTAGAATCACATGTTCTGATCTTCTTGAGCCTATAAAGAAGAGAAACACAGTTTTGAGAAAATCACAACTTCTTTACTTCTCATCTCGAAAACTTCTATAATTATCATTCTCATTTCAAAATAATTTTTTTTTTCATTCAAATGGCTTCTTCTTCCCATTATCATTACCACAATGATGATGATCCTGAATTTGAATCTATGTTTGAAGAATTCTTACAAATGCCTGATATTATTCCCGAGCCGAGACCGCGAAAAAAACGAGTTTTTATTGAGAGAAACCGGGAAGAAGGTCACAATAAGCTGTGGAATGATTATTTTAGCGAGACTCCCACTTACCCGCACAACTTATTCCGGAGACGGTTTCGCATGAACAGGACATTGTTCTTGCGAGTAGTTGATGGTATCTCCCAAGAATTTGAGTACTTTCAACAAACAGAAGATGCTACTGGCCGGTCTAGCCTATCTCCCCTTCAAAAATGTACCGCAGCTATTCGTCAAATGGCATATGGTATTGGGGCTGACTTCGTCGACGAATATGTCCGAATAGCTGAAACAACAGCTAGAAATTGTTTGTTCAATTTTACCGCCGGAATTATCCACGTGTTTGGCGATCAATACCTAAGACATCCAACTCCCGAGGATCTGGAAAAATTACTATATGTTGGAGAACAACGGGGATTTCCAGGTATGATTGGAAGCATCGACTGTATGCATTGGGAATGGAAGAATTGTCCGGCCGCTTGGCAAGGGATGTATTCACGAGGACACGAAAAACCAACAATTGTGTTGGAGGCGGTAGCTTCTCAGGACCTCTGGATATGGCACGCATTTTTTGGAGCTCCAGGTACTATGAACGATCTTAATATTCTTGATCGATCACCTGTTTTTGATGATATAATTAACGGAAAAGCTCCGGAAGTCGAATTTCATGTCAACGGAAGGGAATACAATTTGGCTTACTTTCTCGCCGATGGTATTTATCCTAAATGGGCTACTTTTATTCAATCTATCCGACTCCCACAAGGTGATAAACATTCTTTATTTGCTACAAAGCAAGAAGCCGTCCGAAAGGATGTTGAACGTGCCTTCGGAGTCCTCCAATCTAGATTTGCGATTGTTAGAAATCCCTGTAAAATATGGGATAAAAACAAAATAGGAAATATTATGAAAGCATGTATCATACTTCATAACATGATTGTCGAAGATGAACGAGGTTCCTACCTTCATTCTCAAGAGTTTCTACAACCGGAAGATGTGGATCCCACTTTTGTAGTCAAACGGACTACAAACATCCGTACTACACTGGGTCGTCGAAAAGATGTTCGAGATAGTCCAGTCCATTATCAATTAAAAGAAGATTTGATTGAACATATATGGGCTAAGTTTGGACATCTACCGAGATGAAACAATGTTTAAGTTTATTCAAAATCAATAAAATGTTTGTTTTCTTTTTTATCTTCTTTGTTTTTTTTTTTTTCAACTTTGTAATTTATCATGTTTTCTTATATATTAATAACAATTTTCCTTTTAATAAAAAAAATTATTTATTTTCTAAGGACTTTAAAAAGTCCAACCAATAATCCAATTTTTTGAAAATGTCCTTGCATTTTGTCCCTCACCAAAAAATACATTAAAATACTGGTGGGACTTTTATTTTGTCCAACCGATGATGATGCTCTAAAAGACATTGAACACGTCACATGAGCCGCCAAGGTATCCTATGCCAGAAGGGGCGAAATGAGAACTATATATAAATTGAAATTAATATTTTTTTTATTAATTTTAGTTAGTTATATAAAGTAGGACATATACTTTATTAAGTTTGTATTAGGGTATCTCTATCAATTTCTTTCTTCACCTTAGATTCAAAGAATTTGAATATTAATACTAAAAACAATTTAATTATTATTAAATGGTTTGTCAAAGAGAAAATTGTATCACTCGTAAATTTTTTTTAAAAAAAAATTCGGTTCGGATTCGGTTCAGATCTTTGGGGGTTCGGTTCGGGTTTGGATAACCCATTTAAATTATTTAAAAAAAATATAAAATTTATTATATACTTAAAATTTCTCAAATATGAACAAAATAATATATTACAATAATTTTGAATAATATGTGTTTAAATACTTAAACTTAATATATAATTTGGTATAGTTTGCATATTTGGATAGAGAATCAATATATATTGCAAATATTTTTGGTGTTTTGAATATATTGTAGCTATTTTAAACAATTTTAAAGTATTTTATATATTTTGGATGTCTTTAATATATATTAAATCTTAAATAATTAATATATTTAGATATATAAATCTATTTCCGATACATTTGAGTACCCAAAATATTTTGGTCTGGGTCGGGTTCGGTTTTGGTTTTTTAGATACCAAAATTTTGAACCTGTTCAGATATTAAATCAATTTTGATTCGGATTCGATATTATTTTTTGGATCGAGTTCATTTCGGTTCTTTGGATTTGAATTTTTTGCCCAGCTCTAGGTACGAGAATTTATTGTTTATATGTGGGTTCACCCTGTATTGTCATGGTGTGTATGTGAGGTGACCAATCCAAAAAAATCAACATGTGGATACGAGTCGATGAATGAGGTCTGGTCATGTTGACTGTAGATATTCGCTAACCCAAAAATCTGTGAAGTATATATTTCACAAAAATATATAAAATAATAAATTATATAATTGATCAACCTGCATATTTGACATGATAATCTGTACCTATCCATAAATCAAATCAATCTCAGGCACCTAGTTATGGACAGGCCCGTTTCTTTGATTTAAACTATCCATACTGTGTGGATAAATCGTTTTAAAAGAATAGGATCTAAAGCTATTTTAATGTCTGAAAGAGTGTGTAATTAGTCCGTACAAATCTTTAATTTGTCTCAAAAATGCTTAGTTAGAAATACAATAAAGCCAATGACTTTTTTTCTATTCTCTATGTCCCTCCAATGCGTTTTGACTTATTTTCCCGTCATGCCTCGTTAACTATGGAGGAGAACTTAAAGAACCCGTAACACTAGAAATATGAATCGAATAAACTTAGCGCGAAGAGAGCTGGTTACGTCCGTATTGATCCCATTTGCAGGTAAATAACACGTCACTATAATTGTAATGGTTTTCAACTTTTCATGAATGTTGAGAGACCTAGAGCCTGTTCGTTTGGAAGACGCGGACGCAGCGGCTTGCGGCCATAAATTGAACATCAAAATAAAATAAAAAGATGGTGAAAAAATTTTCAAGCTGACGCTGCGATTACTTTCACGAAGATTTCCGGTGTCGTTCCGGTGTCGTCGGAGACCAAATAAGTATATGAAATATGTATGTTGGAAAAGAAGCTCAGTAGTTTCAAAAAAAAAATGATGCTCAGTAAACCAAATATAATTTCGTAAGGATGTTTTGTGTTTACATGTAAGAAGACAAAAGAAAAGTATGTTTAATTTTGGAAAGTCCATTTTAGTTGCACACAAAAATTCATTTTTTATAGAATTAAACCAAAAGAACATTTATAGTAATTATTTCTCTAAGAATTATTATTCTGATGTTTCAGAATAAAAAAAATCCAAATCTACATTTTCAGCTTTTTTATATAAATGTAAACTGAAATAATAACTGTATAATAAAATAGTTTATTATTTTACAAAAGGTACGATCTCTCTATGTATTTACAGTGGATATACAATTTATTCAACAAAATGCTAGGAAGAATCCTAACTTTGGCTTTAGATTAGTATGCTATAACTTTAAGTTATTCAACACTAGATATGAGCCAGTTGCGTTGCAACGGGTTTTGTTTAATATTTTAATTTAATAAAAAACATAATATAATAAACGATTTTATTATAGTTTTATGGTTGATTTTTGCATATGTTATGTGAGATTTATTTTATAGTTAAAATACATATGTTACACATAAATTTAAGTTAATACATTTATTTTATAATCACGTGTTTATAGATGAATCACTCTCAAATTTGTACTTAGATTAGAGAAAAAACTATACACTTTCCTAAGAAAAAAAAATTGAAAGTCAAATAGCGCCAATCGAGTCAATGATATCATTAGACGATTTTTTATGTAATAATTTAATGTTTTATTGAATAAGTTTTAAAAAATTTATTGTGCTTGGATTTGTTTTAAAATAAACACATTCTATTAAAATAATCTTCTTTTTATTTACAATTTTGAAATAAAAAATACTATTTAATACTCTTTTACCATTTTGTTTAGGATGTAGAAAAATAAAATTATTGTTATATAAACTTTAACAATTTATCTTATATTTAAAATTTCAAAAAAACAAATTGCTATCAAATAATTATTTTTAGCTACTATTAAATAATTTTAAAATTACTATTTTTACAATTTGTATCAATGCTAATTTACACTTCTTTCAATAGCTATATAATTTTTAGTATCATGTTCATCATCAAATTCGCTCTTAAAATATTATCAAATAATTTTTTACAATTTTATTTTGGTTATGACTTAAAGATATGATTCAAATATCTCTTCATTAAGATTTTTTAGAAAGGAAAACAACTACCAGATATTCTTTTACAGTTTTTAAGACTTTTAAAAAAGAAATCAGTATTACATAATATTTTACAATTCTATTTTGTCTATGATTAAGAAAAATATAATTACTATCAAATAATTATTTCCAGTTAATATTAACTATTTTTAAAAGTTCTCATTTTCAAGATTAGACTTTTTCAATATTAGTGATATTTTTACAAATTTTCTTGTTAATTAAAAGTCTTTAGTATCATATTTATCATTAATTTTTCAAAGTAAAAATTATTATTAAGTAAAATTCTACAATTTTCTTTGGTCAAGATTTTAAAAAAAACTTATTTGGAAAAGATTAACAAGAAAAAAAAATATAAATCTCTTTTATTTATGATTTAGGAAAAGCAAATATTTTCAAATTTTAAAATTTAACATTTAAAAAGAAAAAAGATATGAGGTGTAAAAATAATAATTATGTTTATATTTTAAAAAGGACAATTTCAATCGAATATGTTTTGTTAAGATTAAAATTACTATTACTTTTTAAAAAATCATTTTATTATTCAATTACGATTTAATATTTTTATTCTTTATAGTTATATTTTATTCATGATTTTAGGAAAGGAAAAATTAGTATTAAATAAATTATTTGTACAACTCAGTTTTGGTATAGGTTTTGTTAAAATTAAAATAACTATTTCCCTTTTAAAAAAAATGTTTTATTATGTCAATTTTGTTTTGTTTTATGACCTTTTTAATTATGATTTGAATAATGGAAAATTAGCCCAAAAAAACCGTTTTTACGTTTCTCAGATTTGAAAATTGATTTTCCTTAAACTTAAACAAATTAAAAAAATAATATAAAATAGTATTTTCCATTTTTTAGATTTATATTTTTAAAAGGATAATTACAATTCGGTTTTGGAATAGTTTTTTGTTAAAATTAAAATTACTATGACATTTTTGAAAAATCTTTTTATTCTAATAAAAATTATTAGAAATCGTTTAATTATAATAATATTCCTTTTTTTCGTTTTGACATTTTTATTTTTAAAAAATTGCTTAATTTTAATAATAATTTTAAAAAAAAATTATAAAGGAAAATTAGCATAAAATAGTATTTTCCATTTTTTAGGTTTATATTTTAAAAGGGATAATTACAATCTGGTTTTGGATTAGATTTTGTTAAAATTAAAATTACTATGATTTTTTATAAAAATCTTTTAATTTTAATAAAAATTATTAAAAATTGTTTTATTATAATCATTTTTTTTGTTTTGACATTTTTATTTTAAAAAATTGTTTTATTTTAATAATAACTTAAAAATATTTATAATAAGATAAGATTCTTTATTTTTTTTTAACATTTTTCTAATAAGATAAGATTCTATATTATTTTGTTTTGACCTTTTTAATTTGGATTTTAATAAATGAAAATGAGCATTATGATAGTAGAAATATTTTAAAGAGGAAAATATGTTTTAAATTATCTTATTTTAACCTTTTCAATTATGATTTTAATAAAGGAAAATTAGCATTATGAGAGTAGATATATTTTAAAGAGAAAAATATGTTTTAAATATGTTTTTTGGGACAATTGTTTTGACACATGTCATAATCTTAAATGATAACTTGTCATGTGTTGTTAATTAGTAACTTTGAAAACTAAGTTTTATATAATAAGATATAATAAACTGATAGCTACGAAAAAACACTTATAAATATATATATGAAAAATCCATGAATCATGACTTTCTTATATTTTTGCTTTTTTGTGTAACAATTTATTTTTTTCTCAACAGAAAAGGTGTATCCAATGAAGTCCAAAAAAAATCAAAGTCTTAACTATTGGTTTCAAATTACTCTTGTTTTGGACCCAAAAGCCTAATATTATCAGCAAGGCCCATATGCTAATTCAGATTGTTTATAGAAATCTCTGTTACAATTATCTGCAAGATCTTTCCCTTCTTCATCTCCATAATCCATAAAAATTTACAAATTTTCTTATTCAATTCAAAAACTTTTTTTTTTACAATATGTGTGCTTCAGTTTTTGTTTTTGTAATATGTGTAATGGAAAACTTTTTAATAAATAAAGAAAAAAATATGTGTAATGGAAAACTTTTTAGTAAATAAAGAAGATTTTCAACAGCTTCCGTCTACTCCCTTATTCCTTTTGTCAATGAACTTTAGCAGAATTTCTGATGTTTGATGCTTTCTCACCATGTTTCCTCCCATTTATCTCCCTCTATATAGTATGAACTGAGCATTGAAAAACATATCTTAGCAGAAACATATCCTCTTTACTTCTTCCACTCTCCACCAGAAGATTCAGGATGTCATTCCAGTCCTCCTTATAGTGAGACCGTAACAGATTCTTTGTTAATCCCTTCCATATTTGCTGAGAATACGGACAGCTAAAAATGAGATGTTCGCGAGTTTCTATATGGCCCAGACCGCCTGAAACCAGCCGACTTGTGGCTCCAGTAATTTTTTATATTTTTCAACATTTAACAAATTTACAAATTTTCAGCACAATAATTTACACAAAATGTACATTGAAACCCCTAATCTATTAGAGAAACACACATCACTGAGTTTCCACTTTATTCACGTAATATACATTTGTGCCTTATATACAGTTTCGTCGAGTGGTGGCAATGGTTACTTTTCTTGTTCAAACACTAACCCAAGTTAACTACCAAGGAACATCTGAATCAAGAGCAACAACTTCAATCAACTTACTCGAAGCCCATTTCATGGCTGCTTCTGTAATCTTGCTCTCTTCAACCACAATCTTCTTCAACCGTTGTGACTTCATAACAAAAGCCTCAACTTCACCAGCCTGAATCAGTCGACAACTCGTAATGTCCAAACTCCTCAACTTCACACAGCTTTTGTTCAGAGAAACCAATACAAAACCTGTCAAATTCTTGCATCCTCTCAAATCCAACTCAACCAAACCACCGCAAGAAGCTAACATCGAAACGACTTCCTTGTCGTATAACCACTCGTTAAACGACAGCTCAAGCTTCCTTAACCTCCCCAAATGCTGTCCTAACGTCGCCAACAAACCAGTCTCCCTCTCAACCGCATCGCAGCTACGCAAAGAAAGCTCTTCAAGACTCGAGCTAAAGCTCAAAGCTAAGACCTTTAGACTCTCACCAGTCACGAAGTAACAGCTCGTAAGCCTAAGAGTAGACAAAGATTTGAAATTCGCAGCGAGGGAGACGAGATGCTCGTCCATCAAATCCATAGGTAGACGCAGATCCAACGTCTTCAGACTATCATTGCATCTAGAATTTTTCACGAAATGAGCCAATCCATCTTTGCTCCCACCATCGTGGATCAACAGAGAGTTAAGAGATTCACAAACCTCCGAAACTTTCAGGAGAACCACGTCGACGATACTCCTACACGTCCTAAGCTCAACCTCTTCGAGATTCTTCAGACACAACCCGAAAAGCTCTGTTTCACCAACGGTTCCACATGATCTCAGACTCAGCCTCTTTAGCTTTCTGCATCTCTTCCACAACCAGGTGACTCCGGTATCGTCTGACTGGATTCCGGCTAACGAAACCGACTCCAAACCCAGCTCGACAACAACATCCGGGTTTGGGTTTGACCCGGTTAAGGAGCCTGAGGAGTTTCTCGAGGAGACGTCGACTGATAAGTCCTTGAGAGAAGGAAACGAAGCAACCCAGTGGAACGAAACGGGTCCCAGCAGTTTTAGAGAGAGAGAAGTGAGAGACAAGGAGGAGGTAGAGAGAGGAAGCAAGGACGATGGAGAGAGTGGGTTGACCAAGAAACAGAGCTTTCGGAGGTTGGAGCAGCAAGAAGAAGAGACGATCGAGATAAGACGATCGTCGAAGTTAGATTCCGCGGCAGAGGGGAATATGATCGGAGTTTTGGGGTCGAAGACGAAGCGGAGGGAAGAGAGAGAAGGATGGTTACGGAGGATGGAGGGTAAAAGGGTAATTACTGAGCTGTCGTGAGGGTTGATTCGAAAGGACATGGAAGTCTTGGAGGCTCTGTAGAGACGGAGCCATCGTTTGGAGACGAGAGGAACTGATTCGAAAGTAGGTAACGAAGAAGAAGACGATGATGATGGCAGTCTCGTGAATATCTCGTGGAGAATCTCATCGAATAGTATTTCCTCCATTTTTTTGTTGAAGTTTTTGACCTTTTTGACTTTGGAAATCGATCGAAGAAGAAGAAGAAGAAGAAGAAAAAGAAAGTAGAAGAGAGTTTTGTTTGAGGTTTTGTTCACCAATTTTTTTTAATATATTTTAGTGGGTTCATGAACAGTTATGAAATCGAATTTGTTGTTTCTTGCATTAATGAACCCGAAGAAGGAGTTCTTATGAATAAAATATAATATTCATTATTTTTTTAAAAAAATTAAAAATTATTCAGAATACATGAATACAATATTAAAATACATTATAAATTTGATGAAAACATTTTATTCAATACATTAAGAATATATTACATAAATTCGAAATATGTTTTAATATTTTGGTTTGTGTTTTCAAATGTAGAAAAGCTATTATTTAAACGAATTAAGTTCGAAATTTTTTAACTTAGCATAAAAGTTCACATAGAAAACCATTCAAGTTATACAAACCAAGATCAAAATATTATGATTTTCTTATGGCATTATTGCCGTCCATCAAAAACAAAAACTAAAAAAACATGATAATTTGATTCAAATAAAATCAAAACCTCTATAAGTTTATTGAGACTTTTGGTTTCCAGAGACGTCTTTAAGCTTCTCCTCCAGTTCACCTTCCTGGAATTGACTTGAGATCATAAGCCACACAATGGAAATACAATAAGACAAAAGGGTTATTATGCTCCTGGTGAAACTAGTTACCTTGTGCATGTTAAGGATGATGTCCGAGCCTCCAATAAACTCTCACTTGATGAAGATCTGTGGAAACGTAGGCCAATGGCTGCACAGAAGAAAGTTTTACCGATCAGATTCAGGACTAGTAAAGAAATGCTCTACCCAAAGCTTTAATGAAAACATGACAGAACAAGAAGGCAAACTATCAGAAGAACAAATACGGCAAAAAGAAAAATACATAGAGAATGAGACTTATACAGCTCTCTCTCATTACGAAGCTGCTTCAAAGTCTCATTACCTGAAAGATTTAACAGCGTTTTTCAAGTCTTGATCTTCAAGAATGTTCCTAGCACCGATAGGAACATCTGAACAGAAGAAGAAGTCACATCAGGTTAGATTTTGGGCTTCAATTTCCATCTAAAACTACAAGCACAGATCAGAACTTACTATACTGCTGCAGAACCCTTACGGCTAGTGAGCTAAAGCCACACTGAGGAGCTTCAGGGATTCCTTTCATGTATATCATAACAGGGTTTTCTTTCACATCCTATAGGTACCCAAAAAAGCTACACATCATCAGCAAAACAACCAGATGCAAATTTCAAAACAAACATCAAATCTAAAAAAAGCTTCAAATTTACATGTGAAATGCCTTAATACCAAAAACAGAGAAACTTCATCAAACAAACGAGAGAAAGTTAAAAGAGTACCTCAGCCAGATAACCATCATCACTATCTGAATCACCACCGTCGAGAGCTGCACCTTCATCTTTGTCAAACACAGCATCTATGACTATAGCCTGAGGATTTTCTTCAATACATCTGTAAACACAACACATAGGCGAAAATCAATTGTAACGCAGAGATAAGAAACTCTCAGACAAGTTACTGAGAAGTTGTTTTTGAGTGAAAAGGATTGTACTCTTTTTTTTTCTTAATTTACCTCTTCTTATGTGGCTGCTCTATCATCTCCTCTTCCTCATCTCCTGCATTCCGACGCCCATCTCCTAAAACCACACAAAGTTAATAAAACATAAGACTTAAGACAAGGACCCTAAACTTTCTCAAACTGTTGCTAAAAACACCATTGACTCTCTCCACTACCATAGACACAAAAGGAGATACAGACACATAAGAAGGAATTTACTTTTTGCGAATTTGCGTTTGAGAAAAGGCTTCTGCTTCCTGTAACGCTTCTCAACAGACTGGAGATTCTTCTTGGCAAACTTTCTAGCTTTCTTCCCAAGCTTACCCATTTTGAAAGCAGACTGTTGCAAACACATATGACACAACGATTGTTAAATTCGATTTCCGACTTTACAGGTAAGAACATAGAAACATCAGAACCCACAAGGCAATTTACTTAAAGATACCAAAAAGATGCAGCCTTTAAAGTGAATTTGAGATTGCAAAAGAGAGAAACCCAATTGAGTGAGAGCAGCACATCATTAGATATATAAGAAACTAACCAATCTGGTAGAACGAAGAGCCTGAAGGCTAGCGGTTCCTTTGAGAAACCTGTTTGACAAAGCAGCCACCATCTCTAATAGATCAAGCAGATATTTTTCTTCAATTCGCAGGAGATGGAGAGAAACGGACGCTCGACGATCGGAGGAGATGGAGCGACGGTGGCTGCGGCGGGAGGATGGCGGAGAGGGTGATCGTCGGGGATAGGAGAAGGAGAAGAGGAGGACCAGAGGGAACTGTTTGGCCAGAAGGAGAAATGATTTAGGGGAGAAGAAGTAGAGGAACCACTCAATAGGTTGACACGTGGTTAGAACTTCCCCGTACAAGTTCATGGCTAAGATTCGGTTCACCAAAATAAACTGATTTTTTAATTTTTTTATCATTTCTGGCCTAGGATTTTGAGCCCAAAAACCCCCTAAAATCCACCATTGCTGATGGTCTTAGGTCTATATGTGTTCCTCTTTCGTGTCGTGGCTTCGGTCTTGTCGGACACTTGTGTTATTGTTGATTCTTCGGTCACGCAAGAGACACAAAGAGTTTGATAAAAGTAAAACTGAGTTGTGTTTTTGTGTATGAATGTTTTTTTTTCGTGCAAACATGTGTGAAATGCTTACTCTTCATTTTATAGCATCAATTTAAATTTAAATCTGGTTAAATAAACAAAAAAAAGTTTATAACGTAAAGTTTTCTATTCTAGAGAACGGATGTTATATTTTTCAGGACGTTATGAACTTATAGTAATTTCAAAGACTTGGGAAATCTATTGATGAATTCTATAATAGAGGTGTAATATGATTTAATGTATTTTCTAAATGTCAAATTTTAAATAGAAAATTAAAAAAAAAATAATAGAGTAATGATAATTCTTTCTTTATAAATAGAGAAAAATACCAATATTTAATATTAAAAAATGACAGTGAATTTGAGTAATTTTACCTATAAACTAGATTTCGACCCGCACAACCGTACGAGTATTATTTTTACTTTTTGTGTTTGATAATTATGATTTGTTTAATTTATTGTAAATTATATTCGTTGACAACATGCATTAATAATGTTCAAAAACTAAAGTAATATGTTAGATAAATCATTTGTTATTTGATATTTATTATTTCTAAACTTACCATTTTCAAGTATTTTATTTCTAAATCATACAGTTTCAAAAAAAACATTATGTTTTCTACCTGGTTTTTTAAGTGACTTATTATTCAGTAAATTTTATACATGATTTACGAATTTAAATACCTTTTAATGGTGAATTTTATTTTAAATGAAAGTTTTGAAAAAATTAAATAGGTTACTTTATTAATTTAATGTAATTTTCTATTTAATTCGTGTAATACTTTTATTTTAATATAAGAGAGCCTATAATTAGAAAGTTTATGACAATATGATACAATTTTTTTTTATAATAAAATTATTATTAACATTGATCTGAATAATATTAAATTACTAATTACGAAATTAATTAATGTATTATTATAATATAAATAATTAAATATTTAGTAAGATTTTGTTAGATTCTTGTAAACAAATTTGCAAGAACTAATAATAAAATTAAACAGTTTTATAGGTGAAACTGTTATATGTGTTGATCATATAAGATATGGTATTTTAGTGATGCCAAAATGTTGATTAAAAATAAATGAAATGTGATTTTCTAGGAAAATTTCATTTTTTTTAAGAAAATCACACATGAAATTAAGTTATGACTTCTATTTTAATATAATAGATGTATTACATGAATAAAATTATTAGTGAGTTAGATTTGCTCTTAATTGAATTTTTCAGTATATGTTTGTTTTTGGATTACATTCGGTTTTGTTTTATACCATCTATCAGTTACAGTTAAATTCAGTTGTTTTTATTAGATGTAACCACCTATACAGTTCAATATTTTGTATTTCTAACCAAATTCTACCTTTAAAACTAAAATTATACATGGGCTGAATTGAGTATTCTATTTGAAAGTAACCTCAATTTTTTTATAGTTCTTGTTGGTTTTAAAAGTAATTGTATACATATTTTGATTTTAATATTTATAAGTTATTTAAAAAACCTAAATTTGTTTTAGCAAATCAAAATTATTCAAAAATAACTAACATGTTTGAATTTATAATTAAAATTTGAGTATTTGACTATAACTAATACTTTGAAATATACTTATATTCCTAGTAAGTTTTTGATTATCGGTTTTTAATTTAAAAGGTTAATTTTTCATATATATTAACTTAGGATTCACTTGAATATTTATGCTAAGAATTTTAATTCCCAAATTTAGATTGGTTTCAATTTAGTTATTTGTTTCACAAATATTTTTGATGTATACTTATATTCCTAGCTTTTGGTATCTATCTGATTATCGGTTTTTAATCTTGACTAATTTTTCATATATAATAGTTTAAGATTCATTGGGCGATTTTTTTCCTCTCCCCTACCTCTTCAACTTTTTTCTTAAATTTGAGGCCTTCTCCGGTCCGGCGCTCCTCGCTGATATCGTGAAAGGGTCTCCTCTCCTCCTTATCCTTTTAAAGTTTCAGTATTTCTTTGGTGTTTGTTCTTCGACTTTCTAGAAAGAGATTGAGCATACGTTCGTTTCAGTTGCAGTACGACCTTTTAACATAAGTTTTTACTTTGTCTCGGGCATGGTTGGGTTTGTGTTGGCGAGGCTTTAGTGTCTTGTGTGTTGTTCTGATCTTGTGCGTGGTGTGTGGCTTCTTGTCTTGTCCCCCGAAGACGATGGATCCAGATCCGGAATAGAGACTCAATTCTCAGAAAATCTTATATATGTTTCCTTATGCATTTTTTTAGATCTAATGTATTTGATACGGTGGCTTGTTATAGATTATTGTTATACTAAGAAGGGTCATGTTGGTGGAGTTTTGTTTGTCATGTTTGTGGTGTGTAGTCCCATCAAAGGTGTGTGGAGGGCCATTCACATATGTGGTTCGGCCACCGGAGAAGTGGTGTTTCTTTTTGCATCGTCATGTTGTGGAGTTGCATCAGAGGCGTGTGAAGAGTCCATTCACTGTCCAATAGCATATCTTTTTGGATATGGAGAGAATCAATGGCTTCAAACTCTATTGTTAGAGCAATAGCGAAGAGTGTTCTTAGAGATGGTCGCTTTCAGTTTTACCTGGATCTTGGCTGCATCAATAACTCTGCAGAGAAGCTTCCATTTTACGTTCGTAGATATTTATTCTTAAGGTTAAACGTAGTTGCTGTTCTCTGTTTATCTTTATTTTTGTACTGGATTTCATCCTATTTTGCAGACGTTAAAAATAAAATAAAATTCACTTGAATATTTATGCCAAATCTAAATTTTAAATTTAGGTTGGTTTCAGTTTTTTTCTTTGACTGGAGAATATTTTGAAAAACTATTTAAATCAATCGTACAAGAATAAACCTTTTTGCTTATGGCAAAATTCTAACTTCTGAAACACATAAGATTTACTTTAATTATCTGACTTGAATAAAGTTTTTTTTGGCTTATGGAAATTTTTAAATTCTGAAACAAATAACTTGTTTTATTCAGTTTTAGAAAATTAGGTGAGGACGTTAAGTAAGGTGTAGGTGATTTTCTGAGTGTTGAGTTGTCGTTAAAGAAAAACATTGAATATGGCGTAAAAGAATGATAAAGCGACCTTTCTTAATAACGGGATAAGCGCGTCCATGTATATGCATGTAAGGCGCGTAGGATAAAATTCTCAGTCAACTTTTATAAGCTTTTAAAAAGTAAAGAAAGACTCAATTTAGTTCAAAAAAGAAAGTGAGTCAATACTTTTAAATGTTAAAACCCTCCCAATTTTTTGATGGATTTATTACAAAAAGCCTCTCAACCGAGAACTCGGTGACACAGAGAAAAGAAAATACTTGTCATGTTCGTGAAAGTTGCAGCTAGAATTTGAATTGAAAAAATGTGTTAAATGTTTTTTTTTTCAAAATGATGAGCAAGACACATGCCTGTCTTAACCGCCATGGACTAAACATGGAATACAATTTTTTTTATCAAACGGAAAGTTGAAAAGAAGTAAGCCTGTAGTAAAAAAAAGTTGAAAAGTATACATACATAATCAAAAAGATCTCCCAGTGTTGTTAATTGGTTCTTGAATTACTTTTTTTCTTTAATTGAAACAAAGATATATTCATCCATTCAAATCAAGATAATTCTAAAAGAATCCATTTATGGATTGACACGTAAAAAGAATGTAATAAGTGATTTTTCTTTTGATATATAGTAAAAATGTTGTGTGGTGTTAAAAAAATGCGGCATAAATTTCATTTGACTTACAAATGTACAAACAAAAACTAAAGTTGACCACAGTATTTTAAATAGTTGAATTGTATGATTTACTTAAATTTTGGAAATTTCTAGATATGTTGTAAATATGGTTATTCAATTGTTAAAATTGGTAAATTAATATATATATATATATATATATATATAAATTTTTCCTTTTTACAAAGATGAATTTCAAATTTGAAGTTTTGAGTACTACTAAAAATTTAAAGCTTAAAATTTATTTTTTGGAATAAAAAATTTCATGTTTGAAGTTATAGAATCTATTTTGGAGATGTTCTTAATACATACTAGCACAACTTAAATGATGATCTTCAAGAAAACCTGACTAAAAGCAACATTTCACTGTCTTCCAAACATAGACTGTTCAATTTGGAAAAACCGAACCGTACCAAATCAAACCGAACCGAAATAGACAATATGGTTTGAATTTGGTATATACCATATAAACCGAATGGATGTGATTTTATAAAAACCGTAGAATTTGGATATTGTTCAGTATATAACCGATAAAACCGAATAAACCAAATAAAACCGATCAGAAAATAGAAACATGTAAATATGTATATATTTTGATGTGTGAAAATCATAAGTTAATTTTGTTTCTAATAACTATTACCATATTTTAAACAGTATAAAAAAGTCATGATTTGTAAAACACTTGAACTATAATTAAATAACAGTTCGCAACCGATGCTTCTTATTTTCTTAGTTTTCTTTTTGATTTTTTTTGTTTTATTTAAATATTGACAAAATTGAAATAAAGATTATAAATTTGATAGATAAAAATTAGTGGAAATTCTTCACAACCTTTTTTATCTATAAATAAAAAAAGTTTCGTGTTCAATCGAAGAAACATGACTTTGAACGCTAAATATGGAAGAATAAAAAACTTTTATTTGTGCTTCGTGCTTCTGTATTTATTTTTGTTTTTTGTTTTTTTTTCAAAATTTGAGGTTTGATTTTCTTTATAGATTTGATTATTTTATCAGATGGTAGAAGCATTTTTTTTTGTTTTTTATTTAAACATAAAATACTTTTTTTGATAAATGATTGTGTTGACAACATGATTCTAAAATTCATATAATATGACTTCAAATTAAAGAATTATGTTTTTGGTATAAAACCGAATAAGCCAAAAACCGAGGGTATATCAACCGAACCGAACCGAAGTAAATATGGATTTAGAATGGTAATAGTATTTTACTAACCGAAATACCGAAAAACCGAAAAAAACGAACCGAAACCGAACCGATATCCGGATTGAACACCCCTATCCAAACATATTATTTTAACAAATTATAAAACACAATCTTGTTACAATTTAGAAAGGTCAAAACAAAGATAATGCAACATTTTTTTGTTTAAACTTGTTTTTCATTAGAACTTAAAATGGTCTCAAGGCCCATAAGATCTGTTTTGCCAAAAAGTCTGTAATAACATTAGAAGCTCTAGGAATGAAAGTAAAAACGATCGACTTAAATGAGATAGATATGACGTAGATATCTCGAAGAATGCTATGGATCTCCAGCTTCATCTCTTTTTTGTTAATGGTGTTGATCAGAACTTGCGAGTCTGAGAAAATGTTGATAGATTCCAAGTTGCGAGATAGAGGAGAGTTTATGGCCACCAAGATAGATGCAACATTTAAACAACCAAAATCAGTGCATGTTATCTCCTCCTTTTTTTTTTATCTCCTCCCTTTTTTACTGTAAAGTTTGATGCCAAAAAGTTTGCAAAATTGTTAGATATTTTAAAGGGAATTTTGCACACTTGACTCAAAATTTAAAGTCAAACACAAATCTAACCTATGATTTTTTTGGAAATTGTGTTTGACCTATTCACCCCAGAAGTTCACAATATTCACGAAAATACCATTGATATTTTTTTTTTTTTTTTTTTGAAAAATACACTTTTACTTTCAAAACCTCATATTCTTCACTTATTTACAAGATTGCCATTGCCATCAATACACCAACCACCATGAACAACCACTTTGAAGCTCTTAATGCTCATAAATCGATAAAACACTACCTCTTTCTTCATTTCTATCAACTAAAACCAACTTATCTCTCATTTTCTCTCCATATTCAACCTTAAAAACCATAGATTTTGATTCTAAAATTTGTATGGTTCATTGAGCCATTGAAGCTCACGATTCTCGTTGGGTCTCTTTCTTTTGAGCTTCTGGGTGCTTGGAGAAGACTTCTGGGAGCAAAGAAAGTTAACTCCCAAGTTTAAGGTAGGAAATCGAGTTATTTTCCAGATCTGTTCGTCCGGACGACTTCCGTGGAAGTCGTCTTGATCTAGATGACTTCCGTGGAAGTCGTCTGGTCAAAGCAGAGGTTAGTTTTGCAATTGACTTTTTAAATGTGTTTTGTTGGACGACTTACATAGAAGTCGTCCGACTTTCTTTGTTGAAAATAAGAAGTCGTCTGAGATAAAGAGGTTAGTTTTGTGTTTGACCAAAATGTGTCAGAAATTTGACTTTTCCAGATGACTTCCACACAGAAGTCGTCTGAAAAAAAAACTTTTTTTGTTTTAATTTTCAAACTCCAAAACTAACCTGAGACGACTCCCGTGGAAGTCGTCTGGTTATAATAAAATATTGATTTTTTACTTTTCTCGTAGACGACTTCCACGGAAGTCGTCTGGGAAAAGTCAAATTTCTGACACATTTTGGTCAAACGCAAAACTAACCTCTTTGTCCTAGACGACTTCCGTGGAAGTCGTCAAAGGTTTTCTGGACGGACGATTTCAATTATTTTTAACAAAGGACGACTTCCTGGGAAGTCGTCTGGACGGACGACTTCCATGTAAATCGTCTTTGCAAAAATTTAATAACAAAAATGACCTAAATGACGACCTCTCTGGACGTCGTCTAGAAGACTTCCGTAGATGTCGTCTGACCGAATGTTTAATAAACTTATATTTTCTCTAAAATCATAAAGACTTTTTAACATTTTATTATTAATTCATGTATATTAGACTATATTAGGGCTACTGGATGAAAATTTTAAATTTATTTATGATAATTATGAAGTTGCCAACATTCATGTTAATTAAAGTTTCTAGCTAAAGTAGAAGACTTCCAGGGAAGTCGTCTGAGAAATGTCATACATGTTCAATGTTTGCTAATGTGTATTTTTTTTTCTTTTTGCAGATGAGATGTAAGTTACATGCATTGTATGAAGAATGTTTGTTGCAAGATCAGAGCTGGTCCTATAAATATGGAGGCTAGAAGCCAAAAAAATATTATGTGGCTGAGTAGGTTCGAACTCGTAACCACCTCATGTTGATATGAGTACATTTACCAAATACGCTAAAGGGAGTTTTGACAAAAAAGTGGCCGAATTACTACATAATATTTGGCGGCTGGAAGCATGTGCTTCACTCGCTTATGTTAAAGGCCGGCTCTGGCTAGATGGATGTTGGAATTTTGTGGTTGATCAACACAAACTTCAAGATTTGTAAAACTTATATTTTCAATACAAACTTGTAAAAAATGTGATATGCTTTGACTAGTTACTATTGTTTGGTTCCATCTCTTAAGTATTATTTTTTATGAGTTGGAAGAAATGTTAAAATGCTTCTTCAAATATTGTATCAATATAAGACTATCAGCATTCTTTATTAAGATGAGAAGAAGATATTTAGACTTTATTATTGCATTTAGGAAATCTAAAGATAAGATAAAAACTATTGAAATAATTAATTTCTTTGATTTTTAGCACATATATTACATTTTGGGAAACAATTTTACTGATTATACAAAAATATTACAACTAAATGAGTAAACAAGCTTGGACTCCACTTTATATGAAAGAAGACTTAGTCAGAAGACTTCCAAAAAGCCCAGACGACTTTCAGAAAGTCCAGACGACTTCCAAGAAGTACATACGACTTTCAAGAAGTCCAAAGACTTCTAAGTAAGTCGTCTAGACGACTTCCAAGTAAGTCGTCCCAAAACTCTTCCAAATCCAGATCTAGAAAACTTGCATATCCAAAAACGTTCAAATGACTTAAAATAGAGAAAATGAGGGGAAGATTAGACAAATCTACCTTTATAAAACACACAAAAATACATATCTAAAATTAATAGATATACCTTTAAATGAGTGGAAAATGAGAACCATGTGATAAAAAATCTGCAAAAAATGTTAAATTAGTGAGAAAAACATGAGAAAAGCTGAACAAATTCATCTAAAATTGGTGTATTGAAGTTAAAAAAAATTTAGAGTGGGTTTGGAGAGTTTTAGTTTGGGAAAAATATTAGAAATTTATACAACATTAGTTGACCAAATAAAAAAAATCAGACATAAAAACTTACCAAAATGCTCAGATCTGTTATAAAAAGGAGAGACATGAGAGAAGACTCTGTCAGACGACTTCCAGAAAGTCCAGACGACTTCTAAGAAGCCTCGAAGACTTATAGAAAGCCCAGACGACTTCCAGGAAGTTCAGACGACTTCTAGGTAAGTCGTCTAGACGACTTCCAGGTAAGTCGTCCCAGAATTCTTTATATCCAGATCTGAAAAATCTGCATATCCAAAAACGTTAAAATGGCTTAAAATAGATAAAATTAGCGGAAGATTAGACAAATCTACATTTATAGAACACACAAAAATACATATCTAAAATTAATAGATTTACCTTTAAATGAGAGGAAGGTGAGAACCATGTGATAAAAAATCTGCAAAAAAATAAAAATAAATTAGTGAGAAAGACATGAGACAAAACTGAAAAAATCATCTAAAATTTGGTGTATTGAAGTCAAGGAGATTATAGTGGGTTTGGAGAGTTTTAGTTTAGAAAAAAAATATAAGAACTTTATACAACATGAGATGACCAAATAAAGAAAAATCAGAGACAAAAACTTACCAAAATACTCAGATTTGTTATTGAAAGGAGACACATGAGAGAAGACTTCGTCAGGCGGCTTCCAGGAAGTCTAGACGACTTCCATGAAGTCCAGACGACTTCCAGAAAGTCCATACGACTTCCAAGAAGTTCATACGACTTCTAGGTAAGTCGTCCAGACGACTTCCAGGTAAGTCGTCCCAAAAGTCTTCCAAATCTAGATCTGAAAAACCTGCAAATCCAAATCCAGATCTGAAAAACCTGCAAATCCAAATCTAGATCTGAAAAACCTGCATATCCATAAACGTTCATATGGCTTAGAACAGAGAGAATAAGTGAAAGATTAGATAAATCTATCTTTATAAAATACACAAAAATACATTTCTAAAATTAATAGATTTATCTTTCAATGAGTAAAATATGAAAAATATGTTATGAAACACCTGCAAAAACAAGATAAATTAGTGAGAAAAATATGAGACAAAAACAATAAATTGATATAAAGCTTGGTGTTTATAAGTTCAAAAAGATTAGAAAGAGGTTAGAGAGTTTAAGAATGATAAACACTACATTTTTGTTGCAGCCATTTGAGAGGAGGAGAGAGAATGTGCAAAAATTTTATTTATATATGGAGACACAAAATTCAATTAGGTTAAATATTTTCTGTTCAGACGACTTTGAACGACTTAATTGTAAGTCGTCCAGAAGACTTTAATATATTTAGCGGGAAACTAAAATACTTTTAGCGGGAAACTAAAATAGAAGACTTCCTAGACGACTTACAAGTAAGTCGTCTAGGAAGTCGTCTGGTTTAAAATATTTAAGCGGAAAAAGAAAGTCGTCTAAAGTCATCTAAAGTCATCCAACTTTAACAATTCAACAGACGACTTAATTTTAAGTCGTCTAGACCCTAAACACAATCTCTAAACTAATTTAACTAACTACACACTTCAAAAAATCAAATTAAATTTAAAAAGTGTTTACTATATACTGAAACAAGTACGAATAGGTAAAAATTTACATTTTCAAAAAATCATTCAAGCTTTTCAAAATCTAACCCTAACAAAACATACAATACTACTACATATGTTCTCAAACCCTAAAACCAAAGAATATCATGATTAACCACTTTCACTCATCTATGTTACAAACTATTAAAAGTTATTATTTTTTAATTTACATCACCTACAAATGTTTATAGTTACATGATTTTAATTTTTCGCTACTCAAAATATTTTTTAATTTTTTTAAAAATTTTTTAAGATCAACAACTCCAGACGACTTCTATGGAAGTCGTCTGGACGACTTCCAGAATCTCAGACGATCCAGATGACTTAATAGGGCTATATTCGTAAAAATGGTAGCGATTTTTTTGTTTGGTCACAAGGGCTGGCTGTAATTTCACATGGCCTTGAGATTAGTTTTTTATTTGATTCAAGTTGGGGTTTGATTTTGTGGTTATGATCAAGTTTTGAGTCAATAAAAATCCCTATTTTAAAATCAATAAACACAAAAACAGCATTTTAAAAAGATATATATTCATATTTGTAGGATCGCAACAAATATATCCGCTCTCGGAGATTCATATTCATAATTGTATGGTCGCGACAAATATATTCGCTCTCGGAGATTCATAATTGTATGGTCACGACAAAAAAAAATATTAAAAAAAAATAAACATGAAAAAAGCGCGCACCACACATATCTATGGTTCCTGATATTACAAATCTATCCATTCTCCATCTTGGAAAACGAAGATCTAATCATTCTCCATCGTTTTCTCAAGGTCTCACTTTGCATCCCTCTTGTACTTATGTGTTATTATAACCCTGAGGTCGACATTATCCTGATTTCATCTTAATAGATCAACTTGCGTATATACCTTAGGGACTTTATATCATGAGTGTTCTTAGCATGAGGGGTGGGGATGGAAAATACGGTTATGCAAATAACTCCGATATGCAGGTAAGTACTTCTATATAGTTGACAGGCGGTTCTAAGGGTTAACGTAGGGGGCATGTGCCCTGACTAATTTTTTATTACCCTAGTATATAGTATAAAATATGAATAACGCTCCCGTTAAAAAAGTTTATACAATGAGAAATCTATTTGTGCCCCCATCTAAATATAGTTCTAGATCTGTCCCTGATAGTTGGTACTATGAATCTGATTTTGATACATATGAACCATATTGCTTTTGGCAAACATCTATAATATATATAACAAATCAATGTGCGATTAGATGATTTAATATTCATTCCGTTTCAAAATAGATGATGTTTTAGAAAATTTTTGATGTTTTAAAATAGATGATGTTTCATATATCAATGTACTTTTAACTTTATCAAAAATTGTGTGTCCAATGATATTTTGTAGTTTGTTTTATGATTGGTTAAATATTTTTTTATTTATATATTTTGATAATATTTTAAAGATAAAAAATAAATTTCTTAATAGTTTTGCATAATTTTAAAACTTTATATATTTTGAAACAGAGGGAATAATAAGTTTCTGATAACACAAGCATTTTGTTTCTCTCTTTTAGGCATTATATAGGTTATATTGGTTGGTTCGAAGGTTTTCATGTTTATATGATTAACTTGTCTTTTCAACTTCTCTAGAAAAGTATCAATTCCCATGCGAAACTGGCCATGGTCGAAAATGTAAAAGAAGCGATGGTGAAGTTGGATTTTCCTGGGTATATCAAAGTGGCCGACTTGGGATGTTCTTCAGGAGAAAACACGTTCTTGGCCATGTCCGAAATCGTCAACAGGATCATAGAATCATACCAACAGAAAGGACAGAACCCACCAGAGATCGAGTGTCTTCTGAACGATCTTCCAGACAACGATTTCAACTCTATCTTTAAATGTCTCCCTTCCTTCCACAAGAAGCTGAAGATGGATGTCAAAGAGAAGTGCTTCGTCTCGGGAGTCCCAGGCTCATTCTACTCAAGACTTTTCCCAAGCAAGTCTCTCCATTTTGTTCATACATCTCTGACTCTCCATTGGCTTTCTAAGGTTCCTGATGGGCTTGAGGAAAACAAGACGAACGTGTATCTTAGAAGTCCATGCCCTCCGAATGTATATAAGAGTTATTTGACTCAGTTCAAGAATGATTTCTTGTTGTTTCTAAGGATGCGTGCCGAGGAGATAGTACCTAATGGGCGCATGGCTCTCACTTTAGTGGGCAGGAAAGCTTTGGACCCTTTATCAAAAGATTGTTTCCAGAATTGGTCGTTGATATCCCATTCCCTCCTCGACTTGGTCACTGAGGTATTTGTTAAAATTAATGACTCTTTTTCGGTCAACTGTCTATCCTTTTCTATTCGAATTTTAAGCCAGATTTTGGGAGTACTACATTCCAAAAAAGAATTAAAGGATTTATATTTCTTTATAAACTGTGCAAAATATACCAAAAAGTCCATGATATATTAGAAATATCCAACATCTCAAAAATATATCCAAAAACAACAATTATATCTGAAACTCCAAAAAGCAAAAAAAAAATTATAAATACAAAAAAAATATGTAACAGATAAAATATCTAAAATATATAATTTTTATTATTATTCCGGGTTCAACCATTTTTCAGTTATGAACCGATCATCAACGATATCCAAAAGTCTGCGAGTGCAAGACCTAGGTTCACATGTGTCTACTTTACTCGATCAAATACTTGAATAAATTAGTGTATTACTTATTTTTGGGTTTTATTTTCGGACTTTAAGTATTATAGATCTGATCTGGTGTAATAGTTTTCAGTACATGTTGAAAATGATTTTTATGTATTACATTATATTTTTTTGGTATTTCATTTTTTGTTTTGTTTTTGGAGTATCAGATATATATTTGGATATATTTTGGACTGTTAGGCATTTATAATTTGTCATTGATTCTTTGTATATTTTGGTACTAATTTTTTGAGTTGTTTTGATATATTCTGTTTTTAGAAAGTTATATATTTATAGATTTGATTTCAGCTTAAATTTGATTGTTTCGATTATTTGAGATAAATGTTAGTTCATAGACACGATATTATTTTGATGGGAGAAAACACGAGAATTGTGGAGGTTGAAACAAACCATTTTCTCTTTTGATTCTAGATTAACTTTTTGTTATTTTCCTCAAATCTTAGTTTTTGTGTGAATTAACCTGTCGTATGATTTATTGTATCCGCTCCGATCGTAGCTCTAAATGATTTTGGGTGACGTTTTGCGGGCAGGGTATAGTGAAGGAATCTGACGTGGAATCTTTCAACTTGCCGTTTTACAATCCTGAGGAAAATGAGGTGAAGGAAGTTATTGAAAACGAGGGCTCTTTCAAGATCAACAATTTTGAGACTATAGTTGGTCTTCTCTTTTCATGCAAAACTGGCTGTACTGAAGTGAAAGATGATGATAATGTGGAACAATCATGTGTACTTGAAGTCGTTCGAAAGAGAGCAAAAATGATACGATCTATTAGTGAGCCGATGCTTGCTGCTCATTTTGGAAGCGCCATAGTGGATCGCCTGTTCGACAAGTATACATGCCATTTAGCCCGACACTACGAAACTTTGCGCAACAAACCAACAGTTAATTTCTCTGTCTCGTTGATCAGGAAGTAACACACCTCCGAGTTGATGCTTCTAATAAAGATTACATCTATTTTATATTAAATGTTATTTTAAACCTTATGTTTTGTTTTATTTCAATGTAATTACATATCAGTATGTAATGATTATAAAGTATTTTTAGTATTTATAAAACTTGTTCAAATACATACATCATATATAATATATTATTTTAAAATATTTATATCCGCGAATTCGTGATAATCACATAATATTCATTATTCTGTACAAAGTAAGACATGGGGCCATGGCTTTATAAACTTTTCCATCACTGCAATAACAATGTTTAATGAGCCAAGAAACAGAACAAATGGTTGGCATCATTATTCGGCCCATGGGCCTAAAATTGAAGAAATCAGAGCCGAATATATAATGGCACCGCTTAGGTTTCATCATAAACCCTAAGGGAGATAGATTCTCCTCCGTCGTCTCTTACAACTCTCCTCTCTGCCGAGAGTTTCTGAGCGAAACTCGTATCACTTGCAGGTTCGTTCCCGTAGCATCAAAACTGCCTTTCTATCATTCCACGCTTTCCCTTTCTATCTCGTTCGTTTAGTTAAATTTATAATTTTAATCTCAAAATTTGTGGTTACATCTCTTAGTGTTACATTTAGATAGCGAAACCAGTAATAAGATGACTGCCTGAAGCTCTCTTTTGTTGTGATTCATGTAGGGGAACCTTTGTAAGGAGGAGACAATATGAGATTGGTCAAGTGTTGGTTTTGCTCTTCTACGATATATCCTGGACATGGTATTCAGTTTGTCCGCAACGATGCCAAGGTAAAATCATTTTCTCTTATGAATCACATTACTTTGTTTATTACAAGTAAGTCCTTTTGCTTCTCTACCTTTTGGCTATGTACCATAGGTTCTTTAGTTCTGTAGATGTGAATGTCTTGTTGTTGTTTCCTGTTTCCACTGTATATTCTTATCGTTTAATTGTGTTTTGTGGCTATGAGTTTTTTTATATAAGATGGGAGATTCTTTTTTCACTCTCTTAAGCATATTGTGATTCAACTACAAGGTCTTGTTGTTGTTTTCTTTGTAGATTTTCCGGTTCTGTAGGTCTAAATGCCACAAGAACTTCAAGATGAAGAGGAACCCTCGTAAAGTGAAGTGGACTAAAGCATACAGAGCTGCACACGGAAAGGACATGACTCAGGTACTTCTTAAATACTTTTTACTCTTTCGGTAAAGCTCTCTTAGATAAGTGTCTCATTATCACGCCTGTCTTCCTTTTCCACCAAAAAAAGGATAAAACTTTTGAGTTTGAGAAGAAGAGAAACAGACCCGAGAGGTATGATAGGAACGTTACGGAGGATACTCTCAAGGCTATTAAGAAGATTGATAAGATCAGAAGCACTAGAGAAGCTGACCACATCAGTAAGAGGTAATACATACCTTTTCCTTAATCTCTCTCATACAGATGGTTGAAATAAGACTCTTATGAATGGGTTTTGTTCTTGTGTAGATTGAAGCCAAACAAACAGAAGTTATACAAGAGTGCAGTCAACGAGATAGACCAGCACATTACTATGCTCAAAGCACCAGGTTCTCAGCAACAAGACTCGGAGAAGGTGAAAGTTTTGGTCTCCAGCAGCAAGTCGGTTCAAAACGAAGCCATGGAAGAGTGATTATGTGGAAACATTTTGAGAATCCATTTAAAAGATGTATTCACTTTTAACTCCAAAGCTGTTGTTCTCTTTTTTTTTTAAAGATTGTTTTGGTTTTGCAATGTATTAAATTACCTGATACAAGGAAAACAAATTTTAATTAGTATGTTATGTCTGCCTACTTCTCAAGTATATTTCTTTTTCTTTTCATCTTGAAAATATACTATCATAATCAACGAGTCCAAGTTCTGAAGCTTGGTTAGCTTGGAGTCTCTGATGGAAGCACTCTACGTCTTGGAATCCTAAACCACCTTAACTGATTGTGAAGATCATCTTTTCCCATCTTATTGAACAATTGAACCAAACCAGTTTCGAATTGATGCAATGCTAGATCGGCTTAACCAACCTGGTTCTGGTCAAGATCATATGATGTTTATCGCACTACCATATATACTATTGAAGTTTTGTCAACCTAAGAAGTTTCCCATTCACGTCGACCATCCTTTATACTCTACCACAGACCTCGGTCAGTGGACCGGGTTTTATGAAGGAAAAGAACTCTCTGCCGAGTTTCTTGACTGTCCCGAATGCGATATCATCTTCCACAAGGAATGTATCGAGTTATCTCCAGGGGTGCTCACTCATTATTTCCATCCCCAACACCTTCTTGGCCTCTTTGGCTTTTCAAGTGTGAAAAGTCTACCTGATCAAAATGGTTGCATGTGCTGTTCCCTGTGCGGTGAAGAGCTTATGTTACTAGTCATATGCGACTTCAAGCTGGATATGTCCTCTGCCAAGAACCCACCGTTGTTAACACCTTCTAACCATCAAATCAAATGACCTCCAAATATGTAGGGTCCGCTGGGCCTCTCCTGTTCTGTCTTGTGCTACATGTGGTTTCCATTTGGGGTTTGATTGCGCTCAGTTACCTAAGCTAGCAAGACACAAGTTTGATGACCATCTTCCCAGCTTAGACTTTTGCAAAGATGAGACACGTGAAGGTGATTACTGGTGCGAGATATGTGAGAAGAAGATAGGTGTGGATGCATTGTTCTACACTTGTAAAGAAGACTATTGCTGCTCCACTTTTCACACTCATTGTGTAATTGGTGCTTTACACTTGAAGTTAAAACAGTGCTTCAAGTTGTTTAGCCAAGAGTTTGAGGTGGTGGAGAACAGCTTGGCTGCTTTAAGACATTGCTGCATATGTGGCTTGGAATGCAAAGGGCTTGAGGTTATAATGAGCAAAGGTGGTGGTGATAAGTACTTGTGTTCTTCTAGCTGTTTGATGAGAAACCGTTGTCTTCTAAAGCATTTGTAATCCATCTATGAGTTTGTCTTTAAATCATTCCCTTTTCTTGTCTTATCAAAAATTGCATATTGTGAAGAACATAACCTGTGAGTGTTCCTCAGAGTTGATGTTTTTGTCTCTCAAGTTGTTTGTTCATCTCTCAACTCACTTTGTTCACTCATTTGTATGTAAGAAAGTAAACTTTACACTGTATCCACACACTTCTTCTTTCTTCTTAGTATACTTGTATTTTTCATTTCTCGAATTCTTCAAAGCATCCTGAAGCTTATTTCACTTGCACAACCTTTGTAAGAATATCAGTTGGATTCCAGATCGTTGAGATCTTTTTTATTGTGCGTGTCTGTGTGTGTATTTCCTTTCCACAAAAGAGAGAAAAGTTTTGAGTTTGAGAAGAAGAGAAACAGACCTGAGAGATATGATAGGAGCGTTACAGAGGATACTCTCAAGGCCATTGAGGATATTGATAGGATCAGAACTTCAAAAGAAGTTGAACGCATCAATAAGAGGTGTGCATTTACAATATACATTGCGTGGGACTTACGTTGATGCTAAACAAACAGAGGATATTCAAGAGTGAAGTTGTTGAGATAGACCAAAACATTAATTCACCAAGTTCTCACCAACAAGATTCGGAGAAGATGAAAGTTTTGGTCTCCAAAAACAAGTCTGTTCAAAACGAAGCCATGGAAGGTAAAATTCTGTGGAAACATTTGAGAATCCATTTAAAAGAGTTTTGGTGTTTCTACCGAGGGTAAATTCCCTATAAAATACATGGAACTAACTTCCAATTGTTACAGCAAGTACATTGTCTACTTATTAAGCTTCAAACTTATTTCGCCTAAAGTCTCCTGAAGACAATAAATTATGGAATACTCCTTTTATAACTCATTGTTTTCTACTCTAACTACTGTATAGTTACAAAAAACTTAAGATATCATCACCTAGTTAATAGATATCAAACACATCATCTTGTTTATCAAGTACATGACCTACTACTCATTTAGTAAATTACGTTTTTCCACTCAAATTATAGCTCACATGTTTAGCAACATTAATTTTTTGTTATTTCGTAAATAGTTAACTTTAGAAAATCTCACTTCAAATAGTAACTTTGCATTAAGAGTTGATCTTAGTATCATTCCTCTCTGAATCAGTACGCAAGGATTCAATTTCCTTGTTCCAAGTTAACTAAACCCATTTGGTTCTACTATCAAATACCTAGCAGGCTATAGCACATAGAAAATATCCCTACAGAATTATTCTAAACTATAGTTACAAGTAATCACTAGGAATATGATGAATTAATAGTTATGAAAATTTAATTTGCATCAATGTTTTATTGTGGGTAATTTAAAAATATAAGAACTGTTAAACCTGATGTGTTTGTGTAGTGCTAATTAAACTGCTAAGTGCCATAATTATTAATTTATCACTATATATTGTTCTACATCGTGTCTAGTATATATATATATATTTGAATTCTAGTTTAGGAAAAGAAGAATATATAGTTTTGGAAATTAGCTTTAATTTAACTATAAGAGCAAAAGAGTAAGAATCTCTCAGGCGTTACTTAATAGGCAAATGGACTGCATTCTCTTTACGTAAAGTTACTTTTGAAAATCAAGTAGGTAATTAGTTGTACCAGTTGAAGACAAATTAAACTATAAATTCTACTATCCATTGAAACAAAATAATTCATTTCTTATTCCTGTTTTTTTCTCTCGTTAATATACAATTTTATTCCTGCAAAAGAAGAAGAAGAAATAGAGAGACGAGAAGCAGAAGCTGATCCATTTTCCATTACAAAAAAAAAAGAGACCGTATAGCAACCATCCATAAAATGGATCTAAACCTATGCCCGTATCACGAGTCTTTTCTTAAATCTACAAAAAAATCGTCAAAATGTCGTGCATGCTACAAAAATCACCATGACAATATGCAAGGGTACAAGTGTGATTTCTGCAATTTTTATGTGCATGCGGAATGCATGAACATCAATATTCCTTCTCGTCATAAACATCCTCTCCAGCTCAGACCATGCGACAGCAATTTCTCGTGTTGTCTATGCGACACCAGATTTTCCATGAAAAACTTTTATCATTGTTCACGATGTTCTTTCCGTATATGCATCCCTTGTGCGAGAAAACCTTTGACGATTCGATATAAGACCCACGAGCATGAACTCCAGCAAATACTGATGAAGATCTCCTTCACCTGTGATGCGTGTGGGACGTGCAGTACAGGCTATCCGTATATATGTCATCAATGCTGTTTCATCATCCATAGATCTTGCATCTTCTTACCACGTGTTATATGCATCAATCACCACGACCACCGTATCTCTCACGTTTTCTCTCTTGCTCCGGGGGAGTTCATATGTGGGGTGTGCGATGATGCTGTTAATGTAGACTGCGGAGCCTATTCTTGCTTGGTTTGCCCTTCTGTTTTTCATTCCAAATGTGCAACAGATCCGATGTTTTGGGATGAGAAGGAGCTTGAAGAAGTACCTGAAGAAAAAGAAAGCAAGCCCTTCGAAGCAATAGATGAAAACCTTTTCAAACATTTTAACCATGAGCACAATCTGACGATGAAGGTTGTCTTACCACACGAGGGAGGTAAACATTGTTTTGCATGCACCCTTCCTCTATACTCTAAATTGTGCTACAAATGCACACAGTGTGATTTCATACTCCACGATACATGTGCTAACCTCCCTCGTAGTAAATGGTTCTTTCGTATCTACGAAAAACTTACTTTGACCCCCAAAAGCAGAAACCATTTTTTCTGTTACGTCTGTCACCGTTATTGTAACGGTTTCTCATATTCTAATAGCGAGAGCACAATTAGTATCGATGTACGATGTGCTTCAGTTCCTCTTCCACTGAAACATGAAAGCCATCCACATAGGTTGGTATTTTATGATAGCGATCCAAAAGATGTGATATGTGATGGTTGTGACTTGAGTGGTTGGCGATTTTTACTACATTGCAAGGGTAATGATGGTTGTGGCGGGTTATATTTATGTTTCAAATGCGTTACTCTACCCACATTGGTTAGACACATATACGATGACCATCCTCTGTCCTTACAGTACGATAAAAATGTGAGTTCTACATATTGGTGCGGGATATGCGAAGAGTTAATAAATTCAAAGAGTTGGTTTTACAAATGCAATGATTGTGACTCCACTCTCCATACTAAATGTGTGTTTCAAAATCTAATACTTTCAAGACCTGGATACAGTTCAACAGTTGGTGACCTGGGCCAAATAGCTTTTGTTCTTAACACTCGTCTCTCTCGGCCGATTTGCTTCGTTTGTAAGACCCGGTGTATGGATGATTTGGTTCTAATTGATAAGGACGAGTCCACGAAGTTATTTTTATGCTATTCTTGTAGCTTTGAGTTTTATAATGGACCTATACCGATAGAGTGAAAAGGTACATGCCATGAGTGTATGCTACGATCAGTACTGAGATTATGTTCTAGAATGTACTCGTTATTGTCATGTTTATATTGTGATAAATTTGTATTAATAAAGCAACCTTCACAGAGAAATTATGAAAAGCAGTCATTTAAAGCTATTCTATTAACCTTAATTTGTTATATCTTTAACCTTGTTACTTTTATTTTGTTTTTGTTTTTTGTAAGAGTTTACTTGACAGAGACGTGAAAACCTTTTTCACCATTACGTGAATGGCTATTATGACGGTTAAATCAGTGAGTGAAATCAGAAATGACATGTTCAGAAAATGCTGAAGAATATAAACATGACCGTACTGAAAAGATTTGAGGACACATTAGGCGAAACCGGAAATGAAGGCTTGGTCAGTAACCACTAACCAGCTCTAGTAACCGGCATAGCAAGCAGGGGCAGAACTAGCACCATATTTAGACGAGGCACGTCAGTTTTTCTTATCACATTTAGTTGTAAAAATAGAAAACATTACATAAACTAGTAATAATAATTAATTAAAGAAACTCAAAAATTAGACGGGGCACATGCCCCCATAGGTCATCACCTGTGTCTGCCACTGATAGCAAGCACAGTGGAAAAATAGTTTATGTGCACGATTTAGGGTCGACCAGTTTGCCTTTTCAAGAGCTTCAGCTCATAAGTTTTAAAATTAAATATTATTCAAATTAATTTTATTAATATCTATTGTTTTTAGATTGCAGGAAACGATGGAAATTTCATCAATGGTTTCAAGCTGTTTAGATCTTCCCGCACCAAACATACATACTGAGCATGACTTGTGAAAGAGAACAACTGGTCCATTTTCAAAGGGACTACCTCAAAAATGTTACCAGTTAATAATTGTTATAAAATTAATAAATTTACAGTTTTTATCACATAGATTTTACTGCAAGTTTTATAGTAATTCAATTCTAATTCAACATATCACGAATTCAGCCATTGTGCTTCTACAACGGTTAAAGTACTAGAATTGTAGAAGTAAATTTTGAAAGGAATTTTTTCCTTTTTGGTCTGAGAGTTGCCAAAGTACAATCCAACGGTTAAGATGCATCCATTATTAAAAACAAAAAAAACACGAGATCAAGTACTACGCGGAGTATAATAAGAGTATTTGTCATCCTCTCTTCTAGGGCTCGCTTACTGCGCTACACGGCTTTTAGGCGGCTGCCTCTTCTTTCTTTCTTCTTCTTCTTCCTCACCTCGAAAGTTTCGAAATTTTTCTCGGCAATGGACCCTTACGGAACGGAATCAGTCGTGGATGAGGAGAACCACGAAGTGAAACCATCCGAAGACGTTGAGGACGGCGATGACGACAAATCTCAGCCTCAATCTGGCGGTGGCATCGATAGCGCTGGGTAAGTTTTCTCATTAGATTCTAGATTCAATGATTAGGGTTTGGCTATTACCTCAATTCGTAATAGGGGAAGTAGAAAAGATTTGAACTTTATATGGATACTGTTTCTGATTGGTGAAATTAGGGCTAAGTTCTTGGTTTACCCTAGAGGAATCTGGAGTGGAGAAGGATTAAGTTTAGTCCTCTTTTATACATAGTGAATTAGTTGTACTTATATACGATGTTTTTTTGGAATTTGTAGAAAGATATTTGTTGGAGGTTTAGCAAGAGAGACAACTTCAGGTTAGCTCTTTGTGTCTGGTTTTTGTTAAAGAGGTTAGCTCTCTCGTTGTTCTGTTCAAAGTTCAATACTTTATAACTCTGTTTCTTTTTTTTTTCTTTTTAATTTGCTTGTGCAGCTGACTTCGTCAAGCATTTTGAGAAGTATGGGGAGATTACAGATTCTGTGATTATGAAGGATAGGAAAACTGGACAGCCCCGAGGGTTTGGGTTTGTTACTTATGCTGATTCCTCTGTGGTCGACAAAGTTATCCAGGAGAATCACGTTATAAACGGGAAGCAGGTTAGTATTGAGCTATAACAAGCTTAAGTGTGTGTTCTTAAGTCGTGTCTTACAGTACTTTTTTTTTGGCTCTTCAGGTTGAGATTAAGCGGACGATACCGAGAGGATCCATGAGCTCTAACGAGATCAAAACCAAGAAGATATTTGTTGGTGGAATTCCTTCAACTGTTGATGATGGTAGGACACTAGGCTTTTTTATCATACTATTATTCATTTCATGATCATGTCTATCTGTGAAGTAACTCATCTGGTGATTGGGGTTTTGTGTAGATGAGTTCAAGGAGTTCTTTATGCAATTTGGAGAGCTGAAGGAACACCAGATTATGCGTGACCACGCAACTGGAAGATCGCGTGGGTTTGGGTTTGTTACATATGAAAGTGAAGACATGGTTGATCTTCTCTTGGCAAAAGGGAACAGAATCGAGCTCTCTGGGACTCAGGTAACAAAATATTGTTGACATTATAATGCTTTTGTAGCTAAATCAGAACACTCACATCTCCCTCTTGCATTGTTTTGTTGTCTTTATATAGGTAGAGATAAAGAAGGCAGAGCCGAAGAAACCAAACTCGGTAACAACCCCTTCAAGGAGGTTCGGTGACTCACGCTCCAACTTTGGCGGGGGTTATGGAGATGGTTACGGTGGAGGACCGGGCGGTGGATATGGTGGTCCAGATGGTCCTTACAAATCTGGTGGCGGATATGGAGGTGGCCGGTCTGGTGGCTATGGAGGGTACGGAGGAGAGTTTGGCGGGTATGGAGGCGGTGGATATGGTGGTGGTGTTGGACCATATAGAGGAGGAGAACCTCCACTTGGGTACTCTGGTCGTTACGGAGGAGGAGGCGGTGGTTACAACAGAGGTGGTTACGGCATGGGAGGTGGAGGAGGAGGGTACGGTGGACCTGGAGGAGATATGTATGGTGGGCCGTACGGTGAGCCAGCAGGTGGTTATGGTGGACCAAGTGGGAGTTACGGAGGTGGATACGGGAGTGGTGGGTATGGTGGAGGAGGAGGCTATAGAGGTGGCAGTGGTGGGTATGACATGGGTGGTACTGGTGTTGGAGGTGGCGCCGGAGGTTACCCTGGTGGTGGCGCCGGAGGCTACCCTGCTGGTGGAGGAGGAAGTAGAGGAGGATATGGAGGTTCGGGGCGATACCATCCTTATGGAAGGTAGAAAGTTCCATAAAGCTTTCAATCTTCTTCTTACTTGTTTGTTTTCTGTCATGTATTGGTTATCAAGAATGGATAGCTAGAGAGATTAATACTGTATGATGAGAGAGAGGAGGGTTTGATTCCCAGAGATTAGTAGTTTAATACATTAAATAGATAATTGCCAGATTATTCCGTTTTTGCTTAGAACAAAGTCTTTGTGGCAAACTAGATTTATAGCTTTTTGTATCATGGCTTTCTGAGTTTTGATTCCAACCTTACCAGTTAGACGTTTGTTTGTATTTTTGGATGTGTTTTATCAAGAACCTTCTTTGTCTCCCCGAAGGTTTGACTGTCGTCTTCTTCTCCCTTAAGTGAGAACCACAAATTAACCAAAAAATATCTGGTTGTCAATCATCTGCCTCAATTGTTTGATTCTTCTCTTTTTCTTGTTCCAAATCACTATTCAGAGAAAACGTTTTCTTTCCCCCCGGAAACTTCACCAAGCCAATCTCTATTCATCATCGTCTCGACTCTCTCTAGCTCATTTTCTTAGCTCTGTTTCATTAGCAGCATTTTCTGCGATTGAGAAACCGATATCTGGAGATGGCAACAATAGTTGCATCTAACATCGTCTGCATCGGAAAAGTAACGATTCTCAGAGCGAATTGCATCGCAATTAAATCTTGCTTCTTCTCGTTTTTTTTTAGTCTTTCTGATTATTAGTTTTTTTTTCCAAAAAATGGAGATGTTTAGGTAGAGAGGAGGTTGAAGATAGATTGCAGAAAGAAAGAGAAAGGAGGAAGAGATCATCAGAGCATTTCTCCTTATAAAGTCATTGAAATTACTCCCCCACCTAAGTGCCTCGGCGTTCGTTGCCTTCCTCATGTCTGTTTTCCCAAATCCCCTTCACTGAAAATTTGATTTGGAGTTTATTTTTGATGTGAATTTTTATTTATTTGCAGAATCTTCAGTGCGGAGAGAACGTAATGATAGAAGGTCAAACGTACACAATATCGGCGGTGACTCATCGGTATCAGCTCCGCAAAGGTAAGTACGAGCCTAGTGAGAGGCGCCTCGATGTTCTCTCCGCCGCTAGATACGTCTTAAACCTTTACTTCGACAATCTCCTCCAAAACTCTTAGACCCCCTTTTTCTTTGAATTCCATTTCCTAGAACATTAATGTAATAAAGAACCTGTACGATGATGATGATGATGATGATGGATACTTGTTGTCATAATCATGGTAATATGATAGAATGTATTTATTGTTCATGCTATTCACTACCTTAGGAGTTTACAGAGTTACAGGAATCCTCAAGAGCTTTGTCAAAGAGACAATGAATCAATTTTAAAACCAAGGGTAGAATGAACAATTAAACCAAACCGATTCGAATTGATTAAATGCACAATCAGCTTGACCAACCCGGTTTAGCTCAGCATCAGCTGATCTTTGTCACACTTCGATGATCAAACACATACATCATGAGAAATTTTGTCAACCTTAGAGATTAAGTGAAACTATACAGCCAATTGTTTAATTCCGTGCACGATTCAATTCGGGTAATCCGAACAAGTCCACAACTTTTTTTATTTATTTCTGCTCTGCTTCTGGCGATGACAGCTAATAAATTAATAGCATACAATTGCAACGTTCGCCAAATTTGTCTTCGAAAATTTTGAAAGGTCGATTGACGAGTTCATCGTAAAGCTATACAATTACGAAATGTATGTAGCTAAGAACTTATGCCAAATCCAAATATGCTAAAAGTTTTAATCTTTGTTTCTATGATTTAATTATTTATCACCAGTGGTATAAAATAGATGTTTAAGCTCACATCACCAGACTATTGGCTTGCAAGAAAATGATATAATACATGTGATGTGATACAGTTGACCAACGTGGCATAATTTTAACTAAAGCCACTGCCTGTCACTAAACAATTAGCAGACGAACGAGTTGCTTTACACGACTCCGTCTGTCAGGTAGAGTTTAAATCACCAACCTGTCATATCACAAATGTGGGACCCATACTCTCGTGTGTGCCTCGAGACGTGTTCGAACGATCGAATATTAAAACGTTGAAGTTGCACTACTTGCGTCCTCTATTTTCGAATCAGCTTCTTCTTCAATCTTCTCTCTCTTTGGCAGATGACGACTGTTGAGAATATGAGCTCAGTTCCGGCGTCGGAAGACACGGAGTTCGGGTTTAAGCGGCCGGAGATGTACAGCACCAACATCGCTAACTCCATCACTTCGTACGGTCGCCATGTTTTCGTTCTTTACAAGACTCCTGAAGCTTGGATCTCGAACGTCGAGGAGGAAGGTTTGCCTCAGAGGTTCGCTACGTTGCTCAAGGATCGCAAATCGGATCTACTTGTTCAGGTATACAAACGTTAGCTATATTGTTAATATTAATATCCAGCGTCTTAATCTGACTTTCTTTTTTCTTTTGGGCGTATTGATATGTATGTTGTAGACTAAGTTGAACGTATGCGAAGGTGGTGGATCTGATGGAGATGTGTTGATTTTTCCTGATATGGTTAGATACAAGTGAGTTCCCTCTTCTAGTTTTTGATTCTAAGCGTAAATCCTTTCTGGGAAAGACAGTTGACTAGAACACTGACTGGTTGCATTGGCTAATTTTAGAATTACTACATATTCGATTATAGATTTTCTATGCATAGATGTTTGGATGCCGTTGGAGTTTGGATCAAGTTTCCGGATTCAGATTTGGATCGAGTTTCCGGATTCAGACTCCTAAACTTCATTCGGAGACTTTATAACTATGTATTAGATTCATTTTGAACCCGAACACATTAAAGATTCCACTAATAATAATATTGTAGGCTCATTAGATATCATATAAAATTTTCAAAGTTTGTCATCACATAATTATCCAACGTTAAATATCATATAAGATTTGAGTTATTCAATATTAAAGTTTCAAACTCCGGTTCTAATATTAATTCGGATAATATCCACAGCCCGAATATTTACGTATAATTAAATACCAAAGCTACTTCATGTATAGCTCAGTTGTTAAACCTGAGATTCTGGTCTTGAACTGCATAAGCTTGATTCTATATGCTAATTAGGTGTGTTGCTTTTATGATCTACAAGGGGGATTAAGGATACCGAAGTGGAAAGTTTCTTTGAAGATGTGCTTGTGAATGGGAAGCCATGGAGATCTGGGAGAGATGAAAAGATATCTGGAACGTTTGTGTTCGTGTGTACTCATGCTAGTCGAGACAAGAGATGTGGTGTTTGTGGACCTGTCATCTTAGAGAGGTTCAACAAGGAGATTGGCTCCCGTGGACTGTCAGACCAAATCTCCCTCAAGCGATGCTCTCACGTTGGACAGCACAAGTATGCTGGTAATATTATCATCTTCAGTCCTGATTCTGCTGGAAAGATCTCTGGCAATTGGTAAGTAAATGTTTGGCTAACAAAATGTAAGAGCAGGTTTATTATATATGCATCATTGGATAAACGTTATGTTTACTTTAACTTCAGGTATGGGTATGTAACTCCTGATGATGTACCTGAATTGCTTGACCAACATATTGCAAAAGGAGAAATCATTCAAAGGATTTGGAGGTTTGGGTCTTAAACTCTTGCTTTTTAGTTTGTGCACGTCTCTTTCAGGATTGTTTTTGTTGCTATTTTATGGTGTTAAGGTTTTATTTACATTCAATTAATTTATTCAGACTAGACAAAACTTAAGTAAGTTGTTCTGTTTCAGGGGACAAATGGGCTTACCTGGAGGTGTAGCCGAGAAAGAGCATGAACAGAGGGTGGTGCCTAATGGTAACCCTGTCGTTGAGAACTTCACAGGAGGATGTTGCCAAGGAGCAAACGGCAGCGTTTCGTGTTGCCAAGCCGAAAACCCGAAGCCAGAGCCAGTCAAGAAAGAAGGAAAGTGCGCCATATGGTTTCAGCCTCTTGACAAAGAAGAGATGTATCTTGGAGCAGCCGTGGTTGGAGCCTTTGCAACTATAGCCATGATTGGTTACACCTTTTTCAAGAGGTCAGGATAAAGAACCACCTAACCTTACCACTTCTTACTTGTTGGCTATTTGATTCAAATAGAAGTTTTGTTTATCTTTTTTTTTTTAATCTGTGATTTCATACCATTTAAGAAACATACAAACCTTTTTTTGTGGTTGTTTTTGTATTTTGTGGTTTGGTGAAAATCTTGATGATGAGCCACATCTGAATGATATCTTTCTTTGATATGGGGCAACTTCTTGTAACTTCAATAAAACTTTGACATGGTTTAATGGACTGGTTCATTTTTGTTTGAGTTTGATTTGGTTCGTCATGGAACCCGTCGAGCCGATTATTCTCGATCGATTGTACCGTATAGTTCATGTCTATGATTGGTTGAGAGTTCGCATACTTCAAAATCAATAATATGGCATAAGAAAAGATAATAAATACCTAGTTTGAAAATTCTGCAACTCTTATATGGATATAAATTAAGAAAAAGATAAAAATGTTTTTTTTAACGCTGATTTATTATGACATTACAATTATGAGAAAGATTACAAAGACGATTCGACAACCGACAACCTATCTGCTTTATGAGATCTATACATAACTGCATCATATGAGCCGTCCTATGAAGATCCACTTTTGGCCCGATTTACTTGCACCATGTTGAAGATCTCTTGCACGCCTTTTTTCTATTGTCTGCATTAATAAACCGCTCTTTCCGAGACTTGAAACCTGGATTTCCTGAAATCTGCAAGAAATTGCATAGTCTGGGATTCAAACCCCAGAACTGGGTATAGAAACCTTTAAACCTTAACCACTAGGCTACGGTGCTTCCACAAAAATGTTTAATACTAGGGCCTTTTTTTGCTAAATAACCAAAAAAAAAGAGAAATTAGATTTTGGGAGAAAGAGTAGAGAGAAAGATATGAAGAGAAAGTAGAAGAGAGGGTGGGATTTTAGTTAAATTTTTAATTTTGTTTCTTTTTTTCTAGTTACTTAGCCTAATTTCCCTTAATACTAAAGCTAAAAACGAAATTAAGAAAAAAAACCAAGAACATAAGAAAAATCAATAAGACGTTGCTAAAAAAGCAATAAAACGAAGCTACAAAGCAATAAAATATAGAAATGAATAAAAATAAAAGAAATGTATATTTTGAAAATTCTCTAACTCAGAAGTATGTAACTAATGGATATAAAAAGATTTTAAAGACAAAATGTTTAATACTAAAGTAAATAATGAAATTAGGAATAATTACCAATAAGAAAAATTAAAGCAATAACAAATATACAGATTATTAAAAAGAAAGATATGCTTATTTAAAAATTATCTTACTCTTTTTTTTGTCGACAAAATTATCTTACTCTAATTGATATAAAACAAGAAACGGCAATAACATTTATATAAATTTGTTTAAATAGACGAAACATAATCCTTACATATTATTAGAGAGACACTACAACATTGTTTTATAATCACGTGTCACCATTAAAATGAAATTCACAATTTTTAGAAAAATAGTTCGGTTCATCTTAACTTATATTATTCTTTTTATTAAACCATCTTTCAAATTGATATATAGTGTACAAAAGAATATTCTCGTACGTTACTTAAATAAAAGTTACGGAATTACTTAATATGATTAAAATATATATAACAATGAATGATGATGAATAGTAAATATTTGAAAAAAAATGGTATCTTAACTTTTTTTTTTAATTTATATTATTATAAGATATTAAAAATCACATTAATCATAGAATAAAAAATATATTTTTTCTTATATGTTATATTTTGATTTTTTAAAACGATTATAAACTATTAGAATTTTTTGTGATTAATTGCTTAAGAAAAATAAACATCTTTCGAAATAGATATGATGGACTATGTCGAAATTAATGAGTATATGCACCATTTTCTCAAATGAAGGTGTGGACTCACATTAGAAATATGAAAGCTAACTAAGTAATATATATTTTATTTCGAACAATCCATATACAGCCAATTGATTTCAAATAAGAAGTCTAGAAGTTTTTAAAATCTTATCTATTAGATTGTCTTGTTCTTGGGGGTACTTTACAGGAAGTTGTAATTTCAGTTTATAAAGGTCATGAATTTGACGCCCAAAAAAATTCATTAACTTACTAAAAAAAAGATATATATATATTTGGATATTATTTGGATGATATTCACCTATATTTTTATATTTTCAAAAAGTACATAAAAATAAAACACACAATTTTTGACTTTGGGAATGTTGATATGGTTACTTAAGAGTTTTAGATTTTAACACTATATCATGATTATGTAATCCTATAATTCAGATTTATCTCTACAGTTTCATGCATCAAATTTTTAATTTAAAATTTTGTCTTCAATTCATAATTTTAAAATTTCATCATCATTCAGTTTACAATTTCGCAAATTATGATATTAGATCATGATCTTGTTGTGGAAGCACCGTAGCATACTGGTTAAGGTTTAAAGACTTCTACACTCAGATCTGGGGTTCGAACCCCAAACTATGTAATTTCTTGCAGATTATATGAAATCCAGGTTTCAGTTCTCGTAGATAGCGATTTATTAATGCAGACTACAAAAGAAAAATACACAAGACATCTTCAACATGATGCAAGTAAATCTGGTCAGGAGATCTTCGTAAGACGGCTCGGATGATGCAGTTATGCGTAGATCCTCATAAAGCGGGTAGTATTGTCGGTTATCGAATCGTCTATGTAATCTCTCTCATAACTGTAATATCATAATAACTCAGCGTTTAAAAAAAAAGATCATGATTTTGCTATTTTGATGTAATTCATGGAATTTAATTTATAATTGTCATGCAGTTTTATATGTGTGTTACTATAAGTAGTAAATGCTTGATTACTGAAAATATATGATGGAAAACTTGTTGATCTCTCAAAAAAACACAACACGATATAAAATATATAGATATATAAAAACAGAAGGAAAAAGAGAAGATATAATGTATATACATAGATGATATCACTTTAGATTGTACAAGAAATATTATGAATAGAGAAATTCTCTTCATTGTTAGTTAGTCCCATCCCATCCTTGCATGATCATCTCAAAATCCACGGATTCACAAACATTTGTAAAGTAATCATCCCATGAAAATGTTGTAGCTGGCTCTGGAGCATAGCATGATGTTGTGGACATACTAGCCAATGGTTCTGTGGTCTGTGTTGTAATATTTAGACTCAAATCCATCTCTCCATCAAAAGCATTTTCATAATCATCATCCTTAGTGCTATCTGTGTCATTGGTGTTAGGAGATTCCTTCTCGTTTGTGACATCTCTTATATATCTTGCGAGGATGACATTTTGGGGTGTGTTTGCATCTTTATCACTTTGCTTCATTCTCATCAAATGCATCCAGCGTTTTGCAGCATTCCAACGATTCTTGATATCGTTTTCAGTTCTTCCACAGAGTTTTAAGGCAATCTTGGCCCATTTGTTGCCAAAAGTTTTGTGGGCTTCAACCAATATTTGATCTTCTTTTTCAGTCCATCCGTTTTTCTAAAATCACATTGATAATAAATATATATATGTAAATGATTGCCTTAACCATATATAATAATTTGTTATATTTTTGTATGTGTATTTATATGAGTTTTATCAACGAAAGTAGCATAAAATATATATATATATATATATATATATATATATATATATATATATATATATATATATATATATATGTGTGTGTGTGTGTGTGTGTGAGCTTATTATTTTTGAAAATATATTTTTTAAAAATATAGGAAATCTGCACATTTATATTATGATTATGAAAGATTGATAGATATATCTACACATATAAGTTGCGATTTATGATTGTGTTTTTTATTTTTATCAAAAGAAGCATTGGAATATCTACAAAGAAAATCACCTTGATGCCATGACGAAGATGGTTATGCCACCTCTCTCTGCATTGTTTTCCTATTCGTGTTCCGAGCATATCTGCGATCCGTTTCCAGCTTTTTGTCCCATAACGCTCCACTAAGTTTCTCAAATTTCTAAATTTTACATATTCAAGAAATAAGTATAATATGACATCCTCAACAACAATAATGAAGTTCACAGAAAAAATATTATAAAATTTTAGAAAATTGAGTCAAAAGGTATCTTTAATTTTATTATAAATTTAAAAAATAAGATTGACAAAAAAATGAAATATAAAGACTTACATATCTTCACTCTGATCCCAACTCCCTGTGTTAAAGTTGCCTTCCGTCGAAGTTTTGCTTTTCGTTGCCACTTTCTTATTCTTCTCAAGATTGATATCTATAACTGGGTATTTTAGTGGCATTTCTGTTGTGAGAGAGTTGAAAGCCGAGAGATTTTGAGTACAAACAAAACTTTGACTAAAAGGGTCGTAATTTTGGTTGGACATCACCGACATCAGATTAGGAACAGAATTACTTGTCACAATCGATGAATTAGCCCAACCATTCACAAGAGGTTGATCTAAATAATCATTGAAACAATTAATACGATATTTTTGCATATAAGCTAAATCGTCATTAGTAAGAGAATTTCCAGTTTCGTTTCTGGTATATTTTTTGTTGAAGTTATTCAACGAGATATCCATTTCAACACCAGCTCAGACGATGTGTATGATGTATTCTTTTTAAATGAAAAACAATATATGTATGAAATCAGGATTTTCTAGTTTGGAACTAGAGAAAGGAAGATATCAAATACTATGACGGCTCATAATTTATAACTATGGAAACTTAAAGAACTATATTGATAACTATGGTTCTTTTAAAGGTAAAGATCAGTATATATAGTTACAAATTCAGTTAAAATGACAACTTGATTCATTAGTTACGAGACTCTTGGTCAAATGACTATTAAGAACTAATTATTTCTTTCAATGGTCCAACTTATATAATCGTAATGCCACATATATTCAAGTTGAAAGTCCAAAGCTACCTTTTTAGTTGGTGTATATGTTGATAACTATGTGACTTTCCCGTGTTCATTTATGGATCTATTAAAAACTAATTATTGCATTCAACGGTCCAACTTATATAATCGTAATGCCACATATATTCAAGTTGAAAGTCCAAAGTTCCCTTTTGAGTTGGTGTATATGTTGATAATTATGTGACTTTTCCGTGTTTATTCATGGATATAATATTTACAAATTACATAAATTGTTACAAATGATTAATATTTTTTACAATTTATAAGTCTTAAAAGTGTTTTATAATGTATGTGTATAAAAATAAATATAACATTTTTAAGTGAAAATAATTTTGTTGGTAGTGCTTTTGTCTCCCTTTCATTTATCTTTCTGCCTTTGTTTATATATTCATCTGTAGATTGGCTTTATTCCTATTTTCCGTAGATTCATGTTTATCTCTTTCTATTTTTCTTCTGACATTTACTCTTTATATATTTGAGCCAATCTTCCTCGAAAGATTTATTTTCTTATTTTTCTGGCTTATTTTCTCCACTGATTTGGGTTTACTTATAGTTTAAATCATTGTGGGGCATTTTTTAAATCCCTTTCATAGTGTTTTACAATTTAGGGATAACTATGTGATTTCCGTAGATTCATCTATTTTGAAACAGAATGAGTAATATATAAGGGATTTCAATCAATTCATATACATCCCACTGAGTTTAATTGAGAAATCTAGAAATTTTAAATTGTCTTGTTCATGGGTGTTTACAGGAAGTAATAATTTCAGTTTATAAAGAAAATGCAAAACTAATAATAATTCATGAATTTGACCCCAAAAAAAAATTCATGAACTTACTAAAAAAAGATACTTGATAATATTATAATATCTATTACCCAGTTTACAATTAAGGATGTATTTTGGATGATATTCGCCTATATTTTCTATTTTCAAAAACTACATAAAAACAAAACACACAATTTTTTACTTTGGGAATGTTGATGTTTTCAACCTTAATTTTAACACTACATCATGATTATGTAATCCTATAATTCAGATTTATCTCTACAGTTTTCAGCATCAAATTTTAAATTTAAAATTTGTCTCCAATTCATGATTTTAAAATTTCATTATTCAGTTTACAATTTTGCAAATTATGATATTAGATCATAATTTTGTTGCTGAATCATCGTAGTCTATTGGTTAAGGTTTAAAGGTTTCTACGCACAGGTCTGGGGTTCGAACCCCAAACTATGCAATTTTTTGCAGATTACATGAAATCCAAGTTTTGAGCCTGGTGAGAGCAATTTATTAATGCAGACTACAAAAGAAAGCATAAAAGAGATTTTCAACATAATACAAGTAAATCTGGTCAGGAGATCTTGACTCGGATAATGTTAGATTCTCATAAGACATGTAATATTGTCGGTTGTCGGATTGTATATGTAATCTTTCTCACAATTGTAATATCATAATAATTCAGCGTTAAAAAAAAATCATGATCTTACTATCTTGATGTAATACATGGAATTTAACTTATAATTCTCATGCAGTGTAAGAGTTTTCTATGTATATTATAAGTAGTAAATGCTTGATTACTGAAAATATATGATGAAAAACTTGTTGATCTCTCAAAAAAAAACATAACACGATATAAAATAAATAGATATATAAAAACAGATGGAAAAAGAGAAGATATAATGATATATATATATACATAGATGATATCACTTTAGAATGTACAAGAAATATTATGAACAGAGAAATTATGTTCATTGTTAATTAGTACCATCCTTGTATGATCATCTCAAAATCATCCATGGACATGGATTCAGAAACATTTGTAAGGTAATCATCCATTGAAAATGTTGTAGCTGGCTCTGGAGAATAGCATGGTGTTTTGGACATACTAGCCAATGATTCTGCGGTCTGTGTTGGATAATCCAGACTCAGTGATTTTGTGGTCTGCGTTGGAGTATCCAGACTCAAATCCATCTCTCCATCAAAAGCATTTTTATAATCATCATCCTTAGTGCTATCTGCTTCTTTGATGTTAGGAGATTTATTCTCGTTTGTGACATCTCTTATATATCTTTCGAGGATGACATTTTGGGGTGGGTTTGCATCTTTATCACTTTGCTTCATTCTCATCAAATGCATCCGGCGTTTTGTAGCATTCCAACGATTCTTGATATCATTTTCAGTTCTTCCACACAGTTTTAAGGCAATCTTGGTCCATTTGTTGCCAAAAAGTTTGTGGGCTTCAACCAATATCTGATCTTCTTTTTCAGTCCATGCGGTTTTCTGAAATCACATTAATAATAAATATATATGTAACTGATGGCCTTAATTAATTTATTATATTTTTGTATGTGTATTTATATGAGTTTTATCAACGAAAGTAGCATAAAGGTTTAAAATTTCTTATATATATATTTATTATATATATATATATATATATTTATATATGAGCTACTTATATTAATATGGAAATAGAAATAACTTGTATTTTGAAAATATTTTTTTTAAATATAGGAAATCTGCATGTTTTATATCATGATTATGAAAGATTGATAGATATATCTATACATATAAGTTGTGATTTGTGACTGTGTCTTTTATTTTCTCCAAAAGAAGCATTGGAATATCTAAAAAGAAAATCACCTTGATGCCATGACGAAGATGGTTATGCCACCTCTCTCTGCATTGTTTTCCTATTCGTGTTCCGAGCATATCTGCGATCCGTTTCCAGTTTTTTGTCCCATAACGCTCCACTAAGTTTCTCAAATTTCTATATTTTTTACATATTCAAGACATAAGTATAATACGACATCCTCAACAACAACAATAAAGTTCATAGAAAAATTAATAATATATTTATAAAATTTTAGAAAATGAAGTCAAAAGGTATCTTTTGTTTTATTATAAAACTGAAAAATAAGATTGACAAAAAAATGAATTATAAAGACTTACATATCTTCACTCTGATCCCAACCCCCTGTGTTAAAGTTGCCTTCCGTCAAATTTTTGCTTTTCGTTGCCACTTCTTTATTCTTCCCTAGATCGATATCTATAAATGGGTATTTTGGTGGTATTTCTGGTATGAGTGAGTTGAAAGCCGGGAGATCTTGAGTACAAACAAAACTTTTACTAAAAGGGTCGTAATTTTGGTTTGGCATCACCGACATCAGATTAGGATCAAAATTACTTGTCACAATCGATGAATTAGACCAACCAGATCGACCTAAATAATCATTGAAACAATTAATACGATTTTTTTGCAAATAAGCTAAATCATCATTAGAAAGAGAACTTCCAGTTTCGTTTCTGGTGAAATTTTTGTAGAAGTTATTCGACGAGTTATCCATTTCAACACCAGCACAGAAGATGAGTATGGTGTGTTTTTTTTTAAAATGGAAAACAATATAAGTATGAAATCGAGATTTTTTTCTTAGTTTGGAACTGGAGAAAGGTAGATATCAAATACTATGACTGGACCATAATTTATAACTATGGGAACTTAAAGAGATATCTTGATAACTATGGTTCTTTTAAAGGTAAAGATCAATATATATAGTTACAAATTCAGTTAAAAATGACAACTTGACTCATAAATTACGAGACTTTTGGTCAAATGACTACTAAAAAGTAATTATTGCGTTCAATAACGGTTTAACTTATATAATTGTAATGCCACGTATATTCAAGTTGAAAGTCAAAAGTACCCTTCCGAGTTGGTGTATATGTCAAAAACTATGTGACTTTTTCGTGTTGATTCATGGATATAAATATTTACATATTCAGAAATTATCAAAAATGGTTAATAGTTTTTACAATATATTAAGTATAAAAAGTGTTTTATAATGTATATGTATAAAAATAAATATAGTACTAGATCTCGACCTGCACAACCATGCAGGTGATTATTTTTATTTTATATACGTAACTATTTATTTACATGGTTAACTATAGTATTTAATCTATTACAAATTGTTTAATATAACACAAAACACAACAATTTTATAGTTCACATGCAATAACTTAATGTGTTTGTTTTAAATTTTCAGTGATAGCATATATTAAATCATGTGATATAAAATTATAAATTGAAAAATCTTATTGATTAAGGATCAAAAATTTAATTGAAAATTGTTATATTAAATTAATATCACAAATTTAGTAAAACATTGTATTTGAGATAATTATAATTACAAAATTAATTAGATATTTAAAAAGTTTGTTTTATTAATACTCAAATATATATTTAATTTTCAAATAAACATGAAAAACTACAAAATTAAAGTTTTTGTTTAAGTGAAACATGAAGTATATATTTAATTTTCAGATAAACACGAAATCAAATACAAAATTAGTTAAATATTTAACAGGTTTATTTTATTTGAAATGAAATATATAAAAAAATATGAAAATATTTTTATTCAGATACAATTTGAGAAAAAAATATAGGAATATTTTTTTGATTTGTTTGTTAAAGAACAATTCAAATTATTGAAATATTTATACAATAAATCATTTAAAAGAAATTTCTAAGGGAGGTCCAAATTAAAAAAAAACACACATGAAATGAGTCACGACTTCTTTTTTAATATACTAGATTTCTAAGTGCATATAATTTTGTTGGCAGTGTTTTTGTCTCCTTTCAGCTAGCTCGGCTTTTGTTTACACACTCATCTGTAGATTGGCCATATTCCTATTTTCCTGTGGATTCATGTTTATCCTCTTCCCATTTTTCTTTGACTTTTTCTTATCTTTTAGATTCGAGTTAATCTTTAAGTTTTTATTTTCTTGCTTTTCTTACTTATTTTTCTCCATTGATGGGTTTGCTTATGGTTTAAATCACTGTGGGCCATTTTTTAAATCCGTTTCAGAGCGTTTTACAATTTAGACATCTGATTTTTCATGCAAATCTCGTTGTTTCAATTTGAGTTGTTATTTGTCCTGTCAGTATACAATTTTATTGTCAAAAACATATTTGGCGTTTATGATTAACTATTTTGACTCAACGTTTGGTTATAGTTTACGGAAACCAAAGATTTTCGACTTCTTTTCATATAATCTCTCAGCGGAACTTTGTTACGACAAAATTAGAGTGTCTTGCATGACATAAGGGCGAGGAGAAGCTTGGTGGAGTTGTGGGTGATGACTCTCGAGGAGAGATAGAGGCTAGGACCTCTCAAGGAGAGATATGGGCAATGAGTCCTTTGGAGAGAGAGAGAGAGAGAGAGAGAGAGAGAGAGAGAGAGAGAGAGAGAGAGAGAGAGAGAGAGAGAGAGAGAGAGAGAGAGAGAGAGAGAGAGAGAGAGAGAGAGAGAGAGAGAGAGAGAGAGAGAGAGAGAGAGAGAGAGAGAGGGTCCTATTGTAGCTCTCCTTGTTTTAGTTAATTTTTCATTGAAGGGTCATATGATTTTTTTTTATTTCTAGAAGTTTGCTTCGTAAATCATTGAATTCTGTTTGGTTATACAAAAATCATCTTCAGAAATAGTTGTTTTATTTTGTTCAGCAAAATTATTTTGTAAAAAGATCGAAGTTAGTTTTACCAAAGTTTAGTACTTAAAACACTATTGTGTTTTGTTTACTAAAAATGTTATGTAAATCTTGTTGAAGTTAATTTTATGGAAGTTTGTTTCGTAAAAACTTTTTTGTTTTTTTTTAAACATCTAATTAATTATGTTATTACAATAATGAGAATATAGAGTTTACGTCTGACTGTACCACTCTGATCCGTCCTATAAGATCCATGTTCGATGGTATGCCATACACCAAGTTGAAGATTTCTTGTAACTTGTTACTTTATAATCGGCATAATTATGAATTTCTTGAGGTTTGAACCTTATATCTCCGGATGTAAAAGTATTAATAAATCTGTAGTCAAACCATTGCAAGAAAAAAACTCCTTTGCTTATGAAAAACATTTCGTAAAAGTTTTCAAAATTGGTTTTATGGAAGTTTGTTTCCTAAAAAAACTTTTTTGTTTTGTTTTGTTTTTCTTTGTTTTTTGTTTTACGAAAGATGCTCCATAACTGGGCCAAATACAAAAATAAGCCCAATAATCTTAAGTTTATAGCCCAGAAGAGAACAATCTTTCTACTTGTGAAACTAACCTAACACGGTGAGAAAGAAAGAGTTCATTCCCGTTCTTGTGTGGAGGAAGAAGACGGCCAAAGCCATGAAAGAGGAAGCTACAAGCAAAAACAGGAAGAGGAAGAGACAACGAAACCCTAAAACCACCAAAGAAGAGCCTAGCGAGTCACCCAAGAATCAAAACAACGACAAAAAGCGTCAAAGAGATACCAAAACCCATGGAGTATCTTCAGCTTCGTCGAAACGACCTAAAGCTTCCAACTTTCTCGACACGGTTCTCTCTCTCTATCTCTCTCTCTCTCTGTAGCTTACGTTTGATTGATGTCTTGTAGCTTAAGTTACAAATGTATTGAATCATTACAATAAAAAAAAAAAATCTGCAGCTTCGAGAGAAACTATCAGGTGGGAACTTTAGGAGGCTGAATGAGAAGCTCTACACTTGCTCGTAAGTTTACAAATTTCATTCCTTTCCGACAACCTTCCTTCAGTTTCAATAATCTTTGCTTTTTTTTTGTTGTTAGTGGAAAAGAAGCGTTAGACTACTTCAGTGAAGATCCAAGCTTGTTTGATATGGTAAATTCCTCAAAAGAAATAAAGAATGTCATATTAGATCAACAACAAGTAATTGATTCTGTTTTTGTTGTTTCAGTATCACACAGGGTATCAGCAGCAAATGACAAACTGGCCTGAGCTTCCTGTTAACTCCATTATTAGTTGGTTATCGTCTCGTAGCTCTTCTTTAGTTGTCGCTGATTTCGGCTGTGGTGAGAATATTATCTTACTATCCCTGTGTTGAAGTTGCTTTTTTACTTGGTTTATAAATCTGTTTATTATTTTTGTTTATAAGGTGATGCAAGGATTGCAAAGAGTGTGAAGAACAAAGTTTTCTCCATTGATCTTGTCTCAAAGGACCCATCTGTTATTGCCTGCGATATGTCAAATGTAAGTTCAAATCTAATTGCATTCTTTCCAGCTTCCATTGATTTTGCTTTCTTTTTTTTTCAGTCTCGAATTTAATTGGTGTTGTTGTTTTCTTGGTTAGACTCCGCTTGAGTCTTCATCAGTAGATGTTGCTGTCTTCTGTCTTTCATTGATGGGAACAAACTATTCTAGTTATATCAAAGAGGCACATAGAGTTCTTCGTCCAAGGTTCTGCTTTCTTTTCTTTCCATTTCCTAGAGCCTTCTTCATAGTTTTTTTTTTTGTCATGATTCTGATTCGGATGCATTCAACAGCGGTTGGCTTCTTATTGCTGAAGTCAAAAGCAGGTTTGATCCAAACAATGGAGGAGCAGACCCTAAAGACTTTGTGAAAGCTGTTTCTGACCTTGGTTTTAGTTCCTCATTAAAGGTAATTTTTTAATTTCTGTACTATTCTTTTCTGAACTTTCACTATAATAAAAGAAACCTGTTCTTTGTGCAGGACTTCTCGAACAAGATGTTCATCTTATTGCATTTCAAGAAAAAGGTTAGTTAAAGATAGCTCCCTTTTGGTTTGGTTAGTCTCTGAGATTAGATCTCCACTTTAATCATGTAACCTTTTCTTTAATTGTGTGATTTATACAGGAGAAGATGAATTCAAATAAGAAGAAAATTGAGTGGCCTGAGTTGAAAGCATGTTTATATAAACGTCGGTGATGGGTTTTATATGCTATGTTTCAATCACTTTCTGCTGGGTTTATATGCTGCAAGATCACACTAAGAGTATGTTTCAGTCACTTTCTGCTGGATTTTATATGATGGAGATCACACTAAGAGTGTCTCGCCAATGTTGTATTATCTAGACATTATTGGTTCACTGTTCTTTAGGAAGTTTTGTAAGAAAGAATCAGTCACATTGGTCTTGAATTAAAGTGTTTTTGAATTTTGTTGCTGTTTCTCTTTTGTGCATGTCATTTTGGTAGGCTATCTCAACTTTTGTGCTGAGTTCTTAATCACTAAGGGCTTTAATTGGGCCTAATCCGAACATGCCCGACGACGACGTTTACTCTCTACACAATAATGGAGTCTGAATCAAGATTTTGATAGGCACCAAACTTATCTCTTATTTCACCATTTTCCAACATGATCGAAAAACAAAAAAGAAAATGTAATAAAATATATCAGCATTTGTTTAGTTGCCACATTTATATGGTCTCCTTTGTAAAGTACCAAAGGACAGTCTGATCTTAAATCTTATAAAAGTAAAATAAAAAAGGTCCACATTTCTCAACCCACATTTCTCAACCCACCGACGAATTTTTTATTTCTCTTTTTGGACCACCATCTCTTATATTACATGCACAATTTTTTGTCCTTTTGTCAATCAATCAAAAGAGTGTTGGGTTGTTGAAGAAAAACTAATAAAAGACTTTGTTTTTGTTTCGTTCTTTAAAAAGAGAAAGACTTGTTTACTGCTCTGTAGTCTGTACTGTCTAGGAAACTTCCTTCCCTTTTTTTAATTAATTTTGACTTTTGCCCGGTTTAAAGATTTGTGTAAGTCCGGTTCTTTGGATCAATTCGGTGATTTCGTTCGGTTTATGCCTCTGTAAATTATGCCGACCAAGAACAGAACATGGAGAGAGACAAAGACAAAAAGAAATGAGATTTCTTGTCACTTTACTGACACATAAAAAGCGAACATCTCTCGATCGTTCAATCTTCTTGTCCTAAAATTATTGAAATCCAAAAAAAAAGAAATATTTTAAAAAATTCATATAAATCTCAAACTCCAACATAAAAGAGTAGAGGACTATTAATCATCTAAGCTTTGACCACTTCTCTCCATCTCATCTGGGTTTCATCTTCAGTTCCCATTTTGTCAACTCGAGCTCACCACCAAAGAGAGAGAGAGAGAGAGAGAGAGCGATCTTTTTGTCTTTGCTATTCACAAAATTGAGATTGTTGTTTCTTTCACAAGTCTTTTTTTTTGTTTGTTGTTTTATTACATTTTTGGACGTCTCTTGATTTCGCTTTATAGCCCCCTCTTTTTAAAAGCATTTTGTTTCTTTCTGATTGTACCAAGAATGATTGATCATCAAAAGGGTTTCGATTTGACAGGTTTCTAACTATAAAAAAAGATCATCAAAATCTTTAAAAAAAAAAACTTTTTGGAAATGGGATCTGGAACTGGGTTTTACTCAGATCAGTTGGATCCTAAATGGGTCGTTGATCCTCAGCATCTCTTTGTTGGTCCCAAGATTGGTGAAGGATCTCATGCCAAAATCTATGAAGGAAAGTAAGTTCATTATCTAAGTTTTTGACTTCACTTGTTGTTTCCCTTTTTTTCTCATGGAGTTTGATCTTCTTGGACTGGTTCTTGAACTTTGGTTTTTCTTGTTTTAGGTACAAAAACAAGACAGTTGCTATAAAGATTATTAAAAAGGGAGAATCTCCGGAAGAGATTGCTAAAAGAGATAGCAGATTTGCCAGAGAGGTATCTATGTTGTCTAGAGTTCAACACAAGAATTTGGTCAAGGTTCAGCTTCTTTCTTTCTTGCTAAATGAGTTTGGTTAGAGACAACAACACTGGAAACGTTCTGATTCGGTTTTTGTGTGTAGTTCATCGGAGCTTGCAAAGAACCAATCATGGTGATCGTCACTGAGCTTCTACTTGGTGGCACGTTGCGTAAATACCTTGTGAGTTTGCGTCCAGGGCGTTTAGACACACGTTTAGCTGTCGGGTTTGCTCTTGACATTGCTCGTGCAATGGAATGCTTACACTCTCATGGAATCATTCATCGTGACCTCAAACCAGGTTACACAGTTCAAAAAAAAAAAAGAAAAAAAAAACACACATTCAAGACTTTATAAATAAAAACTTATAAATGTTTTTTTGGATTGCAGAGAACTTGATCTTGACTGCAGATTACAAGACTGTTAAACTAGCAGATTTCGGTTTAGCTAGAGAAGAATCATTAACCGAGATGATGACTGCAGAAACTGGTACTTATCGTTGGATGGCTCCTGAGGTAATAATAACTAATAATGCACCACCGTATTAAAATCATATTTTAGTATTCTGCATTTCCATTGAAATTTGCTTTAGTCCCAAGTAACGGTTCGTTTAACAGCTTTATAGCACGGTCACGTTGAGGCAAGGTGAGAAAAAACACTATAACCATAAGGTAGATGCGTACAGCTTCGCAATCGTCTTGTGGGAGCTTATCCACAACAAGTTACCTTTCGAAGGCATGTCGAATCTCCAAGCTGCTTACGCTGCTGCATTCAAGGTTTTTTTTTTTATTCTTGATTTGTGACGGTTTCATATTCATGAATGTAAATCTTGATTTCCACATGTATGATTCCAAGAATTGGTTTACCTGTGTTTAACCGGTTTGTTTTTACATTTTCCGGTTAGAACGTGAGGCCGAGCGCAGATGATTTACCGGAGGATTTAGCAAAGATAGTAACATCTTGCTGGAGAGAAGATCCGAACGACAGACCAAACTTCACAGAGATTATTCAACTTCTCTTACATTACCTCTCCACAATCTCTGGACCTGAGCTTGTTCCTCCCTCAATCAAACGTGTTTTCTCATCGGAAAACACCGTTCTGCCACCAGAATCACCGGGAACTTGCTCATTGATGGCTGTTAGAGATGGAGATCAGATAACCACAGACGCAAACTCGCCGGAGAAAGAAGGTAGAGGAAGCTTCTTTTTCTGCTGCTAATTTAGATGATGATGATATGGTGATTGTTTTTTATTGGGTTATAGAAGGGAAATGAGAGAACGTGGTTCGAAAGTTTAATGAATGATAAACGTGTATTAATTTGGTGAATGATTACAGCTTAGAGTGTTACTGTTACAATATTTTGTTGAAATTTTGTATATTTTGTTATGTTTTTCAGTTACCACCAGATGAAGAAACAAAACAAACATGGTCTCATGTCAACAAACATTGTATCATAATGACAAATCCTAGCTGGAACCAACACAGATACTGTATCCAACTTCCAACATACTTAACCAAAAAGTAGAAAACATTAGAGTTTGCTAGTCCTAGTAACTGTTTGGAAAAAACTTGACCTGGATTCTGCACGTGGAGGAAGCTCTGGGAAGCATTAGAATGTCGGCCATGGTTTGCAGCTTTGCTTCACTTGATGTCGCATGAGCACAAGCCTCCACCAGCTCAAGGCATGGCAACTTTCCCAAGAAATGCTTCATTTGTTCAAGGTCGTTGACAGAACCATAGTACTCGTTTATCTTTAGGACCTCCACCGGACAAGACAATAGGCAAGAATACTCTGAATATTCATAGTGCACGGAACCCTCAAACAAAAAAAAAAAAAGAGAAAGATTTACGAATACAGTTGGGATTTAAGATTTACAATAGCAAATAGCTTTTTGGAAGTTTCATTCACACATATATATATACCTCGATGATGAGAGTCTGTAGATTTGGAAATTTTATTATCACATATGTTTGAGAAAACGAACATCGTTCAGAAAGGCCAAGAGATAACTGATGCACCATTTCAAACAGTGGGATTGATTCATTGAAGACATCAAACATCTGAAAACATTAAAACACAAAAAAAAAAATCCAATCAATCAACTGCAAATTCAAAGATTAAATATCAAAAGAGAGAAAGGAAAGGGCACACACACACTATTACCTCAACAGTTTCAGAAGTTAAGTTCAAAACCTCAACGTGTTTGAGACCATTAATCAGAGTCATGGGATTGAAAGTAGTACGATGGTTACTCCACCTACTCCAGAGACCATCCTCATCAGCAACAAGATGGAGATTAGCTTCAACGAGGGAACCGAGGTTAACAGTTAGATACTCCTTAGGAACGTAGTCAGAATACTCCAAGTAGGTTAGAGCAGGAGTATCGAAGCTAAGGGTGTCGAAATCATGGGTGAGACACCGAGAGTCGACTCTGATGTTCTCCTCGTCAGTTTCGTCATAAGAAAACCACTCCCTACGTCGAATTGTGAGCCTACGAAGGGATGTGCTGGAGACGGTGGAGGACCAATTCCAGCGTTCAAACTCGACACCATCCATAACTAACTCCTCCAGGGCAGGGGACCGAGAAAGAAGCGTCTTAAACGCGCAGCAACCATCAGGGCCAAAGAACCGAACAGAGTCGAGAAAGAGAGACTTGAGAGATGGGAGAGAAACATCCGGAGGGAGATGCTCGATCACAAAACCAGACCCTAGGGACAACGTAGAGACTGTCTTGCAGGTGAAAACATCACAAGGCAGCGAATATTGATGACGTACTTTTATGGCATCTTTGATGTGGAGCTGAAGAACCAAAACACCACGGCTCACCACGTGGCGGAGACAGCGGTTGATGAGGTCTTCGTAGTGAGGCGCGTGTTTACATTTGAGTGAGAATGTCCTGACACGAGAGCTGACAGGTAGGGACAATACTCTATCCGCAAACTCCTCGAAACGACGTTTGAGGGAGCCGCTGAAATGAAGCTTCGGTATGATGGTGAAGAGAGTACGCCACCGTTTCGAGAGAACAGTGGCGAAAGCAGCTTCCTTTGCGGAGAGAAAGGAACCAATGTGGTGAAGAATCTCATCTGGTAGACTACTGATTCTATCCATTACTTTTCAACAGAAAACCCTTTTCACTACTAAAAGAAGAAGAAACGAAACTCGATTCTAGACTCTAGATCAACCAGAATCACTCACAAGAAAGCTGAGGCCAATACCATAACTGAAATAGGTGTAGCTGCGACGAAGAAGAATCTGATAAAACTCTTCGATAGAACGGTGAATGGGTATACCTTACTGAACCGACGTTTCCATTGTTTAAAGAGAATTTTGAGCAATCTTCAAAAATCAAAACCCTCAAACGCAAAGGGAGTTTAAAAGATTTGCGCCGTTGCCGGGGATCGAACCCGGGTCACCCGCGTGACAGGCGGGAATACTTACCACTATACTACAACGACTTTGTTGTTAGACTTCACAGTTAATAAAATTATTCAGTATTACGTTCTTTGTAACAAAAAACAAGACGGACATGTTATGGTTGATAGAGTGTCATACGTTGTGTCGACACACAAAGAATCAAACCAATACATCAAGTAAATATTTGTTCATTAAATAGGAATGATACAAAGCAAAATCAAAATCTTCCTAAACAAAAATTTATATATCTGCCACAAATTTGTTACTTTCAAAAATTGACTTGAAATTGGATGATTAAGGAAACCTTCGAATGATTTTAGGATTTAATTTTCATTGAAGAGAATAAAATAGCAGAAATGGAAACTCATAACCAGGCAAAAATAAATTCGCAGGATTCGAAATGGCGATATTTCACCGTTTTTTATGTATAAATTCAGTTTGTGATTCATTACACTAACCGCAGCAGTCTCGTCTCATTGTTTCTTATTCTTTTGGTTTCCTGGTTGGTTCATCGTACGGTTATCTCGCGGAATCTCGGTTTGTTACCACCACTTTTAACAATGTCGCAGATTAGAGGAAACAGTGTCAAACCGATGCGTAGAATTCAAGTTCCACACTTTGATAACTCGGATATAATCAGAAGTCTGGACAAAACTCTGATCGGTAGGATCACGAATCCCGAGACTCAAAATGTTGAATCACTGGTTTCAGTGATGCCCAAAATCTGGAAACTAGATGATGGTCGAGTAACCGGTATGGATTTGGGTTTGGGAAGTTTCCGGTTTGATTTCAAAAGAGAAGAAGATATTCTTGAAGTGCTCAAAACCGGTCCTTTCAGTTTTAACCAATGGATGGTGTCGATTGTAAGATGGGAACGGGCTTTACACAAAAAGCCGTGTGATAAAACGTTTTGGGTCAGTCTCGTCGGTGTTCCTACGCATTTGCGGGAAGATCGGGTTTTGAGGAGAATCGGGGAGGCGCTGGGTACGGTTCGAGAAGTTGATGAAGTCAATGGTATGGTTAAAGTAACTGTCAATGGTACTAAGCCATTGTGCTTTGAAATATCGGTTCGCTTCGAACCCAGTGGTGAGGAGGTGGATGTGAAGGTGGAGTATGAGAAGCTTTTTGGTTATTGTTCGACATGTTTCTCTTGACAAAGAATCTTGCCCTGCAAGCGACTTGCGCAAAGAAGTAGAGGAAGAGAAAAATTTGAAGATGCATGTAACTATTTGCATGAACGATTGAACCTCGTAAAACGTCAAAAGAATGTCAACCCGGCTCGTCAAACCGAACCGGAAATAGATGGATTAAGCAAATCGTCATTTTCTTTTTTAGTTGTTAGTATTGTTCAATAACGAGAGTTATGATCACCCTTCTCTCATATTTTGCTTCCAGTTTAAGAAATAAAACCTAACTAGATTCTGACCCGGATATATTTTTTGTTGAAAAAATTAATTTTATGTCATAAATATTTTTATTCTTGATAAATTATGTTTTGTTAAGAATTTTATGAATTTTATCTAAAATTATTGTATGAATTATTTTTGTTATTTTAAATATGATCAAAATTTTGAAGACTCCAAATAATTTTGACCCGTATTGTGATTTTTGTTTATTAACCTGCTATTAAACTTGTGAATTATTTCACAGTGATTTTATTTTTAGTATTTTAATTTATTTTAACTTGATATGTGTGTGTGTGTGTGTAAATGAGCTATTATGGGTCTTCACTAACTTTAAGTAAAATCACATTTATTATATATTTTTAATCGAATAACCTATTTAAACTCCGTTATACTAAAATCCGTGGAATATATTTATAAATGATACTTTCATAATAATATCAAATACATATAAAAATATACTTAGAATTGAAATTAGATATTGACCATGTAATTAGATATTAAATAGAAGATGATAGAAACCCATAAGTATATCAGAGAAAGAAATGGTGGCTACATTCATTTTTAAAATGTTCATAATTAATTCGAAGCAATGGTGCTTTTATTACGCTGAAGTAAACATAAATGATTGGCCCAGCCCGATTACTATGCTGAGTGGTAGTTAGTCCGATTATTGTGCTGGGTGGTAGTTACATCCGTAATATATATGCAGTTTATATTTTTTAAAGTATAGATAGTTAAAAATAATTAGTTGGACACACCATATATCAACTCGTCAAGGTGAAAAATTAATAGTATTGATTACTAAGACTGGCAGTTTTAGTCTGACATTTACAATCTGTGTGTTCTTAATTATTATCACATCAAGCGCTTAACTTCACATTAATGATTTACGAAATATTGGATAAAAAATCATCCGCACGTTACATTCTAATCACCCAGCTCTAGAGATAAGTTTATGAAAAACATATAAAGCATTATAATGTCCCATGGTCAAGGCCTCGAGGGTTTGAAAGCAATGAAAGAGCGAACTAGAAGTACATACAAGTATGAGTTACATCAAAGTTACTGTATAGTGAGAACCACAAATAAGAATGAGTGGATGTACGTGGTCTTCACGCTTCACCGTTTCAGCCTTTCAGGCATTTGGAACAGTTCTAAGTGAAACTTGATGCATATTCGCCGCATGCATGGCACGTGTATGATGATTTTGGGTTAGATAGAGTACAGTCAAACTGTGGGTTTGGTGAGACTGAGATTTGTTGCTGGTTTCACGTGGAAGGTCAAAAACATGAATTATGCAAGACGTTACTAATAATCTGATGAATAGGTGCATTTGAAAGCTGCACCAATCAGATCAGGGTCACAGTCCGAGCAGGTGATTTCGTGTTTCGCAATGATTGGTCATGACTCGGATGCTTCGACAACAGATTGTCGAGAAGACATTGTGATAAGTTTCTTGGGCTTCCACTTAATACCAATTGGCAATTAGTGGAGTCCCCCAAGTCCCTTATATATTATTCATGTCCCTTACATATATCCAATGTGGGATCTTCTCTCCAATACCCTCCCTCGAGATAATGGTGATAACTTTGATATTCTTGATATGTTATTTGAGAGGCTTTTTTTTTTAATTGTAATTAGCTTATTGGAATGTTTGGATCTTCAACATGTTGAAAACGGATACTAAATAACAAAAACTCTGCTGAATCAAAACTTCATTTCACAGATTCTTTGTTCAAGGCAGACCAAAACTTTGTAAAAAAAACTCTGTACTGAACCACAAACGGTCCGATCTTTCTTCTTAAAGTGCTAAGAAAACCCAAGTTGATCAAAAGTTGAAAACCCTGGTGCTAAGTTCTTTCTCCTTGTCAGTTCCTAACATACTCACAACTTCGGGACAAGGGATAAAAGAGTATGTGATATGTACCTGTACAACTACTTAGCCAGCTAGTTTCCTCGCACTCTTCACCGCGCCCACATAGAAATGCAATCTCCAAAGCATTACGTGATCCTGAAACAAACATGTTTTCGAAGTTTTGTTATAATCTCATGATTGGAACATTGGACCAAGAAGTCTATGTCAGATTTTTCTGATGACTTACTTCCTCCTCCAAGTTGACTGTGACCTCGTCAGAAAATTCTTTCCCCGATGCTACATAGTGTTCTTTGATGATTTCAGCGACTCGTTTTAGATTTCCTCTAGGAAGCTCCTTGATTGAATTCTGGAGATCTCTCTTCTCGTCCCAAGTCATAGGTCTGCCAATAAGAGTTAGAAGACAACACATTATTAACAATTGAAAAAGGAACTCCAAGGAAGGGAGTGAGGGAAAGATAAAGGTAAGAGACTGCATTTAATACCTGCATGATGAGGCCACATTGTCCAGGAGTTTCTCGATTTGCTGCTGCATGTCGTTCAGCTATTCAAGCAAAGAGAAAAGCATAATATTTTTTTTTTGCTTCAGACAAAACATAGATGTAGCTATGTTACACGAGCCAGAGATGTTATATAATAAGGAAGGTTGCCTAGAGCATTACGCTGGCAAGTACATCATCCGTATGTTTCTTCACTATTCCCTTTAAAAGACCAGGATCAGACTTCATAAGTAACTGTATATGTTCCTTCACCTAAGGGAACAAATGTGAAGAACAAAAATAAGCATCTATAGGGACGAAAAATGCAAGAACGTAGCGTCTCACCTCTTCATTAGTTACTGAGATTGGTGGTTTTTTGTTGCTCAACTGAGACATTAGCTGCATGCTGCGAGCACGCGACTGCATCTGCAAAAACAAATTCCAAAATATTAATACGAAGCATCAACAACAACACCAAAATGTTAGTTTTCGGAACAGTTCAGTGTGTAGTAGTACCTCATCAACCACTGGAGTGAGATCTCTCACGCACTGCCTTAACAAAGCTTTCAACTTCTCTCGTTTTGGACTTGAGATGCCAGCTCCTATAATTTCCGTAGTGTCACCATCTTCATGATGAGGGATCCTCTCTTCTTGAGACAGGAGCTCTGCCACTTGATCTCTGTAGCAACCCAAAAAGTTTGGTCCAATCGTGCTGCTGTCCACTGAAGGAGGCGCTTCTTCCGCTGCTCTTTTGGTCATTGCTGTGGACAACAAACATCAGCACCAAACAAAGATATATAACTCAAAGCCTCAGAAAAAAAATCACATGTAGCAAAAAAGCAACTCATCCTGTTCACACTGATAGCAGAATAACAGAAAGCGTAATGCAGTAACATTGTGACTATAAGATAAGCATACGATTAGTTATGTCATTATGAGTTGAACCGTTTCTTGATTCAAAACCCCTATAATATTCAACATCTAAGCAAAACCAAAGCAAGAGAGATCATATCATATCATATCATAGAAACTAGGGATCCTGGACTTCAACGCCACGAAATCTTGAAGAAAAAAATGCTCAAATCCTATGGTCCAGAAGCACTTAAAGAAGCATGCAACTCCGTACCCAAAGTGTCACTACACATCCATCAATTTCACAAGCCAAAACAGACTCTGTAACCTAAACAGATCAAAATCCACCATGAAACAGCATAGTATACATAAACCGTTATCGATTCGAGCAATCGGAATCGCTACATAACGAGACTAGAGATAAAGCGATTTTACAAATCGCCATTGGCGAATAGCGATGTTTCGTTAGGGATGCTGAGACGAAAGAGAAGGAGACTCACTGAGTGTTGAATCGGAGAGAGAAGACGCCCGGAGATTGAAATCGGTGGAGAGGAGCGATGATAAACCACAGGAGAAAGAGAGAAAGTGAGCTTTTACAGTTATGAGTGCAAGAAAATGCAAAGGAGGTTTAGAGAAAGCGAAAGCAAAATACGAATTTTTGTTTCTCTGATTTGTTATTTGTTTCTTCCACTCATATTGGGGAAAGTCTTATTTTCTAGTCCATGGTCTCTTCTTGTGCGGGGTTTGACTGCGTGACGTTATATTGTTCACGAGTAAAACTTCGTGGCGTCTTTTGTGGTGGAGATTGTCTTACTTACACGTGGTGTGCCTCCAAAATAAAGCTACGTCTCTGTACATTACATGTCTAGTTGTTTTTATTTGTCACAAGTTTGGTGGACTGTGTGACATGTTTTAGGCATTCGGCGCTCCGTTAGTATGTTTTTTATAACTTTATTCAGTCTTTTTATTTATAACCTTGAGATCTAGCGACCGAGAACCACTGACTAATCCCACAAAGTTTACAGCAGTCACATATTTTTATTATTTAAGACTGTCCGGATGACTAACGAAAATCGAACCGTAGATTCACTGTATTAAGTTTATCCCTCAAATGCCACTAATTCAACTCTGTTGGTTGGAAGTTTATTCAGTTACGATGATTGATTCTGTTTAGTTAAGTTTGAATTCTATTTTTTTGTCGCTTTAAGTGGAATGCTATTGGATCGAATGACAAAAGCATTGTCAAGCAAGAAAAAGAACCGTAAACGCAATACTAAGCTTCAAAGAAGACTTATATTGCTCATTTTTAATAAACGAGGTGACACAATTCCTTGTCTATGATTCAAATCTCATAGCTTTTGTCGCTTCTAACAATGCTTCTTCTAGCTGGACTGGAGCTCTAAATTACCGTCAAGACACTTCTTTGGCGGTCTCCGTTTGCCATCAGTAATAGGAAAGCTTTCAATCACGAAAGCTTTGTATGACTGTTACGGTAGAGTAATAGAGACTAAATTATTTTAGTATCAGCTAATTCGGTTTTTTTATTTTGTTTAGAGAAAAATATTCAGTTTTTTTTCTAAAAACAGATTTCTGGCTAAAGGTTAATTAAACTTAAATAATTAGGAGTAAACTTGATGAGTACGACCAGTTTAGTTCGAAAATTTTGTTATAATTGATAATAAATTTGTATGGTTTGATTCTAAAAAAATAAAGCAATCTTATTATATAAACTTTGGTTTTCAAAGTTACTAATTAACATGATTGCGACACATGTCAATTATATATTTAAGATTGTGACATGTGTCAAACTATTTAATATTATTTTTCTAAAAAAATTCCTTTTTAAAGATCCTATACAAAAGATATTTTAAAAACAATTAATTTAATACTAATTTTCCTTTTTCAAAATCCAAAAGAGATGATAATTATAAAATTTATATAATAAGATATTTTTTGATAGTAATAAAGATTATTGTTTTTAAAAAATAAAAATTATTTAAAAGTATTTTTCTCGACATTTTCATTTAAAAAAAAAAATCAAAAGAAAAATATTTGTAAATTAATTTATTTAATACTAACTTTCCTTTTCTAAAATCCTAAATAAATGATAATTGTAAAACATTATTGATAGAATTATTTGATAGTAATTGTTCTTTTCTAAAATCATAAAAATAAGAATATCTTAAAATAATTTTTAAAAGTAGTTTTCCTTTCTTCAAATCCAAAACAAAAAAAAGGACTTGTAGAATAATTATTCAAATAATCAACTTTCCTTTCTAAATTCCATTTTAAAATCCTAAACAAAAGACAATTGCAAAAAATTATTTGATAGTAGTTTTACTTTAGTAAAAAAAATTGTAGAATAATTATTCAAATAATCAACTTTCCAATCTAAATAGTTAATTTTCTGTTCAAATAATCAACATTCTATAGGTCATATTCGGTTCATTCTCATATTATAATGTTCTTTAGCATCTTTGTATGTTATTTTTTATATGTCACATGTTGAAGAAAAACTAGATTATCTGATTTTTGCATGCTCTTTTTTTTTCTTAAATTGGTGCTGATTTTTTTTTCATGCTGTCAGATATTAGTTATGTCATAGTTATAATTCTTTTTCTTTTTCTTTTTGAGAAAACCACTGTTATATTTAGGCGTTTGTACATATAGATTTTATGTTGTTGTACGTAAGTTAATGGGAAAGTTAATGTGACTGTTATGCTTATGTGTAAGTTAACATGCCTACTATCATGCATGTGTGTGTTTTAGGTAAGTTAATGTCAATTTATTACTTTTATTTGAGATTATGCTGATCTTATCGAGTGAATAATACTTACTCCAAAAAATGAAATAGCGCAAAAATTGAATAACTAACTATATGTTAACTTTTTATGCGGTGATCAAAAGGATTATTTGAGTTTTGATAGTGTCAACGACAAAGAAGAAATAGCAAATCAACATATTTTATATCACATATATTTTTTTAAATATGTTGAAATTTTTATGGATTCTAAATCACAAACCTGATCTTTAAATAAGTGTTCCAGTCATGCTACTAAGAAACTTAAATCAATAAAATGGTTTATGACTTTGCAATGGAAAAAAATGTTACTAATAACTAGCTTAGACAAAAAGATTATTGAAAGAGAAATTTTTTTTTTCCTTTTTAGAATAAGTTTCATGCTAATAAATGCGAGATATCTTTTAAATCTGCGTTAATATTCTATGAATTTGCTATGCAATGAGTATCGATAAAAATTAAGAACAAAGCTTCAACAAAGTTGATATATATTTGCCAAATCCAGTCAACAATTGTACGTCGCACTATTAAAACTCACTACAACTGCAAAGCTTCAGATTCTTAAAGTAGGAACAAATAACGACAATGGTGTTCTACAAAATATTGTATATCAAAAAAATTTTGATAGCATATAATCTATAGAAATAGAGGTTAAAGTCACAACATTATTGCTAAAGTAAACAATATAGACGTTTATCTAGCAATATAAGTGTTCCAGTCATGCTACTAAAGAACTTAAATCAATAAAATAATTTATGACTTTGCAACGAAAAAAATGTTACTAATAACTAGCTTAGACAAAACGATTAGAGAAAACTTTTTTTTAGAATAAGTTTCATGCTAATAAATGCGAGATATTCTTTAAAACTGCGTTAATACTCTATGAATTTGCTATGCAATGAGTATCAATAAAAATTAAGAACAAAGTTTCAACAAAGTTGATATATATTTGTCAAATCCAGTTTTTACTCATGAACAATTGTACGTCGCACTATTAAAACTCACTACAACTACAAAGCTTCAGATTCTTAAAGTAGAAACAAATAACGACAATGGTGTTCTACAAAATATTGTATATCAAGAAATTTTCGATAGCATATAATCTATAGATATAGAGGTTAAAGTCACAACATTATTGCTAAAGTAAACAATATAAACGTTTATCTAGCAATATATTTGATATTTAGCTGACTATCAATAATGCATATTAAATAATGTCGTGTAACATTAATATTGTGGATTGCGTTATTTTTTATTCGTCTTAAACAGTATACAAAATTTAGAAAATTTACGATTATATATGTTTCAATAAAATTTGATTAATATTATTTAAAAAATAATTAAAAGTGAAATAGTTTTTAAAAAAAGTTATATGCTATTTAACACCATGATTATTGAAATAAAATACCAATCAAAAGAAACACATTATTATTACTATAATAAGTCTTACACCAATATATACTGAAAAATCCAAGAATTAATGTGAAAAAGGAAAATTCGTTATTTTTATGATGTCTGAAAATTAAAACTTCAGATAAAATCCGTGCAACGCACGGATCCTTATCTAGTAATAAATAAATTACCAAATTAATTAACTATCAAACATGTGAATCGCTCTAAATTTTAGCTTAAAAACATGTGAACTGCTACTGAAAAAAAAAACATGTGAATCACGTTAGCGAATCTTTCAACAAATCCAGTACTTCTGAGTAAAAACATTGAAAATACACATTAAACTTTGGATTTGGACCAAAACTTAGGATAACCAGGACAGGGTCTAAAACTAGAGAAAAACTTGGATTCACCCTAGGGTAAATTCTTAAATTCACCCCTACTGTTACCACCAATCAAAAAGCCATGTAAGATTAATAAAAAAAAACAAAATTAAATTAAAAAAAGGAAAGAGGTGAAAGACTACGACTAATTTTTTTTAACACCATCTATGGATTCTTCTTCATCATCCACACATATTATTAAAAGTTTTTTTTGTCAAATTAGTGTTTACAATCATATGTCCTCATATCATAAATCTAAACCCAAAACACTAAACCCTAAACCCTTGGGTAAATCATGAACCCTTGGGTAAATCATGAACCCTTGGGTAAATCATGAACCCTTGGGTAAATCTTAAACCCTTGGGTAAAGAGATATTCTGAGAGTTTAGGATTTAATGTTTAGTGTTTATGATTTACCTAATGATTTAAGATTTAATGTTTTGGATTTAGTAGTTTGATAAACAAAGCTTTCAATGTTCTTTGTGGGTGATGAAGAAGAAGCCATAGATGATTTTAAAAAAAATAATCGACGTCTTTTCACCTCTTTCCTTTTTTTTGTTTTTTTTTTATCAATCTTACATTGATTGATTGGTGTTAACAATTGAGGTGAATTTAGAGTTCACCATAGGGGTGAACCCAAGTTTTATTCCTAAAACTACTAGAAGGTTCTACTCACCAGTAACCAACCATCAAAAAACACAAAACGTTTAACCTCTACATCAGACAAGAAACACTCTTCTGCAGATGAATCCATCAATAGAAATCAGGCTTTGTGGTCATGGTAGTGAACAATGGCATCAGGTTTAAGACGACCTATGCAGATTTGGTGAACCGTTGAAAACAGCGGAAACATCTCCAACCACCCACGATGATTCAGAGCCTCGTACACCTCTCTTGCCGTAGAAACACCCTTCAATTAAACAGATACTAGTAACTAAGCGTATAGGTTTCCTTTCAGGAAACTTATTTATATATTTGGTGTCAGTCTACCTGTAGCTTTTGCCCTTCTAGCATCTCTGCTTCAAGTTCATCAAAAGACCTGTCACGTTTACATATAACATCAATACACTAACTAGAAGCAGTTAAAGTCAACCAGTCACATTTGATTAGTAAGAGGTTAAACCTTTTTCCTCCGCTTTGGGCGAATGCTTCCGCAACTCTTCGGTTTCTTCCTCCTACTGTAATGGTGATGAAACAATAGTCAAAAGGGAGTCACTGTGGTGGTAAGATAATTCCGGTTTTGTTCAGTCCTTACAGCAAGTTGTTATGACATCTGCTACACCGCAGCTCTCAAAGAAAGTACTGTCTTTAACAGATGGATACAGAAGCTTCGAGAGTGCTTTCATCTCTCTTAGACCAATCCTCATGATTGCAGCCTAAGATATGTTTCTAAAAGTAATTAGCTCTAAGAACTACTCAAGTCTCTCTATAGAAAACACTAAAAAGCTGCATTTTGAACTTACCTTTGTGTTATTACCCATTTCCAAACCATCAACAAAACCTGCTGCAATAGCCACTACATTCTTCAACGTCCCACACAACTCTACTCCTTCAACATCACGTACCTACTTTTAACACAAGCCTCACTGTTACTGACGAAACTCTATATGAGGATTTTAGCCATTTCATTGATTATTACCGGTGTGACCATAAAATAGGGAGTACTAAACAACTGAACCCATGTCTCAGCTATATCTCTACTCCATCTATATCCCACTGTTGCTTCACTAAACTTCTCCATAGCAATCTGTATTATTGTTACTGCAGTATTAGTCACATGAGCAAATGTGAAACCAGAATGTATTGAATCATGTAAAGGATGCTAAAGTTTGATGTAATGACCTCATTTGCGATGTTTGCGCCCGTAAGAACACAACAGTTGATACCGAGTTCCTTGGAGATGAGACTTGAGATCATACAGGGACCTTCCTTCTTCACTTCCATCCCTTTAACAAGAGATATAGCCTCAACCTCTCCTGGTATCTTTCCCTTTAGTTTCTTGCATATACCATCCATGAACTGATGCGGTGTAACAAAAACCAACATGTTTGCTTCCTTCACTGCATCGGTTCAGATTCAACGTTTTCAAGAATGTAAATGGATCATGTAAAAGGGTAAAAAGCTCATCACAAACCTGCATTTTCAAGGTCAGGATCCGCAACAACATTCCTTCCTAGCTTAATCCCGGGAAGGTACTTGACATTTTCCTAATCAAGAAACCAAGAAAATAACTACACAAACCAATCACTATTTGCAATAAATAAATAAAGAACAGCATCATCATGTTCCAGTGTTCCTTACATTTGTCTTGTTGATGACATCTGTGAGTTTCTCACCATTTGGTAGGACTTCCTCAAACACCCACATCCTCACTTCATCTGAAGCGTCAAAAAGATTCATCAAACCATTGGCACATTGCAATCATCGAAACTTAACAATTCTATATACATGAAGATGCAAACTTTGTCCAGGATATCAGTTATAACAGATAGGAGGAAACTTTCAAGATTTCAAGATCTTGATTTTTGAAAACAGCATTACGATGTGACACAATAGTACAATACCATGAAACGAAGGAAGCTTGAGAGCATTAGAAGCAATGAGCTTAGCAGCGACGCTTCCCCAACTCCCACTTCCAACGACGGTGACCCTATATTTAAAATCACGACATTCACCATTTGCGTCTTGTCGAGATTTATGGAAAGAATGAGACATAGCGGAGAGAGAGTAGAAAAACGAGAGAAGGAAAGAGAATGAGGAGGAAATAGGAGGAACGCATTCGCATGGAAGATAGGAGATTGAGAGAGGTGACACGTTATAGCGAGAGAGGTACGTGTAGTAGCAGTAATGCTTTCAATCCTATAAGCTGCCATGTGTTCAAATAAATAAGAAAACTACACTAAGTATTTCTTAAATGTTCTTTGACAAACTTTTTAATGTTTTTAAAACATAAGCCTGCACCTCAACCACTTGAGCCCAATTCGACTCCACTTGATCAGCAAAAGCTTTTCTCACTATATCCTCAACATTAAACATTTTACCTTCAAATTCCATAATATCTATTACAACCAAGGGAAAACCTTGCTCACACTCACCATGACATTGGAATTTCAACCAATGATAAGCAGATGATGTTCTGAAAAATGAAATACACGTGGAATCCATTCCTTTGAACTGGGACATTAGACATTTTCCAAACTTGTATACCAAAAAGGAAAGTAAATAGAATATTATCTGATTCACTATCACTTCCACCAATCTGGCATCTGTTATCAACCTTCATACCTCTTGCGTTTATGCCTTCAGCCACTGGAAGAACATTCGGGAGGACCTTCCATAAGAATACCCTAAGTTTAGAAGAAATCTTAAAGATTCCAGACCTGTTCTTTTAAATGATTGGTAGAAGGCAACAATTCAGCTTCTTTTTATGACTTCAGACTTTGACTTTTGAGACCCTGCCCAGTAATAAGATCTCCCAAAGTACTCAACACTCTTGCTGGACTTCCATACTTTAAAGTCTCCTCAGACTCCACTGTCACTTTTATTTTTAGTATAAGCTCCACATCGACTTGGAAGAAATGGTCATTGCGCACATTGACATTTCAGTCACCAATTTCCGGATACAGATCAGTTCAAAAACGTTTTGATTAATGTTGATGATATACTTAAGTATACTTTACTGTCTATTAGTATAAACTCCATATATTTAGTATAAGCTCCATAAATCTATATTATCTCGGATTAATCTTATGCTATATAGTTTACTATATTGCATCCTGCACTTGCATAGTTGTAACACAAGATATAGCGTTGATCGTCTCATTATATATCTGACAAGTTCATAACCTCCGCACATATGCATATAAATAGGATTAACCTAGGCATAGATATAAATAGGCTTATTTGTTTTTTCCTCTGTCAATTTCTACATATTCTCCGTTTGTCGTTACTGCTTTATTAAACCCACAATTCAGAGATGTCACTTTAACAAGAAAACAAAACTAATAAACGCTAAACATATCAATGAACCATATTCTAAAAACTGCGACAACAGTATACAAAAAGTTAACAGCTTTTCATTCAAACCAACAAAACTGACACATGGTTTCAATTACCAACCATATGCATCTCCTAATAGCTTTTATAAATTCCCAATTTAGTTTCCTTTTTTTTTCATTCATTCTTCTCCATTTTCTCAATCGATCTCTCTCAATCTCATAGAGGAACCTTACGTACCTACTAAATAACAGAGAACTGCATCAATCTTTTCACGTTCCAAAGAGAAAAAATAACAAAACGATACTACGTTATTTACCAAAAAGAAAAACTAAACTACGTACGTAAACTTATAAATATGGCTCGTCGTTTTGCTTTCGTATTCCTTCTCATAGCTTTTGCTTTAGCCGGTGGAAGTTACGCCGCCGATTCATCTTCACCTTCTCCACCGACGGCGACGTCAAACACCACTGTAAAATCTACCCCAGAGACTCTCGTCGCGAAAAACTCAACGGAGGACGGTACAGATTACTCGGATTATGAAGTCCCTGTAAATCTTGCGCCGGGAGGAGTCGAGGTCGTGGATGATTATGCGCCGTTCAATACTGGTAGAGGACCTGATGAGCTTGCGCAATCTGAAGAGGATTTAAAAATGAGTAAGGGAGAGCAGCAGGCGCCTGTGAACTCGGCCTCTTCTTTTTCTTCTTTTTCTTCCTACGTTGTCTTTGTTGTTGCTGCTGGATTATTTTTGTTTTGAGGTTTGAGAAACGATGGCTCACGTACGTGAAGTGTATGCATGCAACGTAAATTAAAATTTGTCTTTGCATATTTATCCAAAATCCGATACTCCGCTTCGGGAAAACTAATTAAAAATTGTATAAAAAACAATTAAACTAAGCTGCGAAAATATTATATCTGCATAAAGAAAACTGCTAAATGATTTTCGTGTACAATTGTATGATTTTTTTTCTGAACGGCGAAATACATATTAGATTAATCAAAAATATTTCATATACTATTTAAATTATTATAAGAAATATTAATGTTATATTAAGTACTACAAAATGTGAAAACGTCAATATCATCACTGAATCATCACTCTTATAACATAATAATCATTTTAATTTTTAGACATATTGTATCGTTTTGTGATTAAATAAAAACACTACATTTCAAATTAACAAATCTCCACTCAGAAAAAAAAAGATTCTGTTGACGAAGGATTATCAGCATTTACAGTTCAATAGTTAAGGATTCAAAAACATAACTTTTTAGTTCAGGATTTTTCATCTGATCTAAAAATAGTTAAGAGGTTTAAATCACTAAAACCCTACATTTTTATAATATATTGACGTCTTATAGTATTACAAATTAAATGAGAGTATAATTTTTAACATAATTATTTATTATTTAAAAATTTATGACCAAAATTTTATTACAATATAATTAAATAATATGAAATGATAACTCCACAAATAATCTATTAAAATTTATTTTATGATTAGTATTTGTATTTGTCATTGAAAACACACATTTTTTGTTTTGCGCTTTTTCATTCCAGAAATTTTGTTAAAAGGTCATTCAAAATGTTATACATATTTATAATAATTTATATACATTTATATATATATATATATATATATACATATTTAATAATTAAAAGTTTTTTTACAATACTGATAAATATCATAAATATACAATAAATTTAAATGCAATTCTGATAAGAAAATAATACAAAATGTTTAAGAAATAGTCATTAATTAATTACATTTAATTTAAATTACAGTATTATTACATTTAGACATTAAATTGATTCTTTTAAAATATTATGGAATATTCAAACTAAAAATAATTTAAAAAACCTGAACATGCATATCACACACACACACACACACACATATATATAAGTACAACAATACATTTATAATACTAACAAAATAGTCTTAATATGAAGTTTATTTATCCCTAAAACTAAAATTTCTAGTTTTCAATATTATTTTAATTGTTAACATATTTTCTTAAAAAAATTGTGATTGTAAGGACTATTTAAAATACCACAAGTGGATCTTTTACTTAAAATATACAATATTTTTACTTTACGATACATTTGAAAGGATAAAATAATAAAGTTTATAGTAATATGGATATTGACCCAAAAGATACTCTCAAACTAGATGATATGGAAAAATTACTTTGGGCTGGGGCACATGTTTCATTTACACAAAAGATCGCCCAAAATAGAGCAGTAGAAGTGACAACTTTACTCCGGCTTGTCTCTCACTCCTTCACTCGGAAATAGAAGCGCACATCTGAGCAATGAACTGTATGAAGAAATTACGTCAATTTCATGTCACATTTGCAACCAACTGTTCTCTCAGTTGGTGAAGGTGATTTCAAAACGAGAAGAATGATTAGCCTTTGGAAGTTATTTGGAAGATATCAAAATCCTGAAAGTATTTTTTTACTACTCATAGCTCATTCATATATTTTCAAACGCAGAATTCAAGAGCGGACATCCTCGCAAATAATGTCAGGAAACAACGGCCGTTTGTCGTTCACATGAATGCATATTTACCATATTGCTTTGTTGAGTATTCATAAGTCTGTTAATGTTGATGAAAAACCAATTTGAAACATACAAGCTAATATGTGTTTATGATCTCTTTAAGTTTCCGTTGGCAATGCTGGATTTGGAGATAATTTAACTGTGTAGAATGATTTAAAAATCTACAAAAACAAAAATGTAAAATAGATTTATAGTGGAATAAACTTTACGGAATAATAAAATATAATTATCGAAAAATACATACAAAATTAATTTGAGACAATGTTTGTTTATTTTCATTCATTCACAATGTTACATTAATTGTTTTTGCACTGATTTTTCTAACAAGAAATGTTTTGAATGTTTCAAAATTATTATTATAAATGTCATCTCATTTATTACATAAATATTTATTAATAGCTGTTGTTTAAAATCTAAAATATAATTAAACTATATATAGAAAAGTATTCAGTTCAATTATTTCCATAAACAATATACTTGAATTTCTTTTTTTTATTAACGAAAATCTCTTGTATGTTGTAAGTACAAACTAGATCATGACCCGCCTTTGAAAAGGCGGATATAGTTTTTTTTTTACATTTTTTATAAATTTAATTTTTATACTTATGTGTTCTTTGTAATTTTATTTGTGCAAAATATTTTTCTTAAATAATTAATAAGAGACTTTAATAATTGTATTGAAATAATCGGATTGAACATATATCAATGGATCATGTTTCTAGATTAATAGAATAGATAACCAATTTATTTGGAAATTAATTACGTAAAAAATAACAAGCATGCTACTATCAAGTTTCGCATATGTAATCTTTAGCCAAAATATATATGAGTATTTAACACAAACTAACCAGTTTTAGAATTGTTTATTATCATATCAAATAAATTTGGATGAAAGTTCCATAAAAGTTTTGAAATGAAAAGTAAAAATTGCACAATACTCTAATGTACATATATGATAGTAACACTATATTTATGGATGTAGTTAATAGTCAATTAAGGAAATATGTTAATAAAAAAATTTAAAATTGGACGTTTGCTAAGATTTTGGAAATACATTAATTAATAGTCAATTAGATATAGGTTTATTATTCAAATGGTAATCTCTTGTAATTATTTAGAAAAAAATTAGGGCTAATTCCATTGTACTTCTGTTTTAATACTCCATATGCATGTATTTATACGTTGTGCTTTTATTTGTATACTATTAATGAAATACTTTTATTGGAATTGTGTGTGTTTTCCACCGTTCCAGAGCTAGCTTACCAATCAGAACCTTACCCTACCGGCTACGGACACCAACCATATTCCCACGCTAATTTCATGCAGTCATGCTCGCCTCTTACGCGCGCACCATTACTGTTCGGGTTAAAGAATAGTATTAGTTTATTTACCGGTAAGCGTGAAATCAATAGTCAGAAACTATAAAATTATGTGGTGTATATTCGAAGGAGATTTGTAAAACCTTTGCTCAACTGTACTTTTCAGTTAGATTTAAATATTTGTGTCTTTAAATAAAAGATAAGGATGATTACCACAACAAAAAAAAAGATAAGGAGTGTGTAACTTTATGTTGTTCAAAAAAAAAGGAGTGTGGAACTTTAAATTGACTAGATTTTATACTCGCGCTACGCGCGAGTTTGTTTAAATAATTTAGTTTAATTTTATAATAATATTTAAATAAATAATATAATTAATCAATATAAATTAATATTTTGTGAAAATATATTAAAATATGTTTTACTTTTACCACATACAATGAGTTATAAAACTACATTACTTAAAACAATTACTTTTTAGCTTTATATTAGTTTGAATATATGAATGTATAAACTGTGTTTAAAACTTTTTTTCATTAAATGTGAACTTTTAATTTTAAATATTTTATAAAATATTTTTTCATATAAGCTGCTAATACACTACTAAAAATATTATATTCATACATATTTTTTGTACTAAAATATAAAAATTATTCTATCTCCATAATATTTAATGGAGATAACAATGTTATAAAACAGTTTTGTGATTGTTGTATATTTATTTTGTGCATAAATGTACTTGAAATATTTTTATTACTTTTAAATGCAAGTGATAATTTGAAATTTAGATTTAAAAATTGATAATTTATTTTTGATGAACTTTAACTAACATTTTTAAATAGTTTTTCAGATTATAGAAAAACGTAAAATATATATTTAATTAATTTAAAATTATTTATTTACTCTAAAATATAATATTTAGAGTTGTGAAACTTATATGATAAATAATATTTCTTACTCTATTCCAGTATATAAGATTTTTAAATTTTAAGAACATATTAATGATGATAAATAATATTTGTTTGTCTTGGTTTTATCACATAGTTTGATAATTGTTTTTTGTAGTTGCTAACTGTCAACAAAATTTTTTATTGTAGTCTTGACATTTTTTTAAATTTTTAAAAGTTCGTAAGTTTTATCAGTTTTAGTTTGTTGATTAACATTCTTAGACACTATATTATTTTGTTGGTTAATTGATATTAAATATTCTTTGTGTTGTTCTTTTATGTTTTCGTTAAGGTTTTAATTTATGGTTGATATAGCATAGAAGTATTATTAAAATTTCTACTAACTGATTTAACGCGTTTTTGGACTCTTTTAAATAAATATTATTTTAAAAATATATTTTATAAACGCAAATTTTTATCAGAGAATCAAATTTTATAAGTTAAAATGAAAAAGATTAGAAGTATACACAACTTAGATGAATGATATCGTTTTCACCACTTCCAAACCGGTGGAAGAGTTTTTGTTCTTCATCTTATTCACTTGTATTTTCAATTATTATTTTGTTTAACCATCATGATATGTAACAAATCTTCTCATAGTCTTGTACTCACGGCGAAAAAATTTGAATAGCATTGACTGGGTTTAAATTAAACACTTTGTTTTAACTCATCGGAAGCTATAACTATTGCATGTCCATGCATTCTCATAGATCTCATGGGATGAGGATATGATGATAAATTGATAACTGTTGTTTCTTGTTATCTTCTTAAGTTTCTTTTTTTAAGGAGTGCTAAATTTATTTATCTGGTCACTTTTCTTTCACATTTATTTAATTTTGAAAGCTCAGAAAGTTGGCAAGTTTTTTTTTCGGTAGCCAATTGATATGAATAGGTTGTAGTGGTCACAATTACAAATGTCAAAGTAGATATCACTGTTGCAACGGTTCCAAACTACTGCATTCCAAGACACCAAAATTGTCACAGGAAAATTGATTGGCAAAGCTACTGAATCGTAATATAATCTTATTCGTCTTCCAATAAGAAATTAAAAAAAAACTTTGGTTTATATATACCCTCATATATATTAATCTAGTAGTATATAGTTAATATAGCTTTTATCCAGTAGCCAGTAGAAAATTGAAGTGGTCGCAATTGCAGATGTCAAAATAGATATCACTATTGCATCGGTTCTGGATTACAGGATTCCAAGATACCAAATTGTCACCGACAAATTGATTGGCGAAGCAGCTGAATCATCGTATAGACTCTAAATGGTAACCATCAGAGGAAAAATAAGAATGAATAGGAAAAAATGGATACAAGTGAAACTATGAGAATTATGAATGATTATTCTTTATCAAATTTAGTAAGAAAAAATTTTGTAATATAATTTCTACAATAAAATGGAAACGAAAATTATTCCTTATAAATGCTAAAAAGTTTTAGGAATATTAATGAATGTATTGTTCATATTTATTCATTGGTTACCATTCATAGCCATAATCCAATCCATCTTTTAATAATACATCAAGAAAAACCTAGGTTTATACTCTCCTAATCTAGTTGTATACACTAAGTTAACTTTATGATGTTTTGTCATTATAACTTTTTAATATTATTTTTCTATTTTATTTTGAAAGAAAAAGCCCTTTGTATTTGTAATTATTAAGAGCCTGATTTCATGTTAGTATTACTATTTAATTTTTATAATTACATTTACTAAAAAAGTTACCATTTATTAAGTAAGTTTTCAAGTGTTAATATTTAGTTTTTAGTTTTCCTTATTCTATACCATTTTCTTTTTATACTGAAATTAATGTATTATAAAAAATATTGACATCTTAAAAATACTAAATTAGTAAAATTATTTATCATATTGTAATTAGTGTTTGTAATTCTTAAGTGGATATTATTGATAACCTATAGCCTCATTTTTTGTATAATATAAAGTTTTATGTTTTTTTGTTACTTTGACTATTTTAATATTATGTAATCATTTTATTTTGGAGTAAAAAATACTTTGTATTTGTTATAATTAAGGGGTGTAGTTTTATGTTAATATTGTTATATTATTTTAAATTTTACATTTACTATAATAGTTACCACTTATAAGGTAAGATATCAAATTTTAATATATTTGTTTTTGTGTACTTTGTTTTATAGGCAATTCACATTTATATTTTGAGGAATTTATTATGGAAATATTGACATTTAAAAAAAAACATAAAATTAAGATAACCATTTGTAATATTGTAATTGATATTTTAAATTTCATTGTGTATACTTTAGGTGACTTATAGATTCATTTTTTATGTATACTTTACTATAACTTTTATTAATTTATAATCTCAACTTATATATAATGTATGTTATTTGTGAATATTTTCAATAGAATATAGCCAAAATTTTGAGGTGTAGTTTTATCTTAATATTGTTAACATTTTTAAGTAATTTGTCAAATAATACTAAATTACTAATTTTTTTTTACTTTTAGTTTTTTTGGGATATATAAATTTTGAAAATTAATAAATTATAAATGATGAATTTTCAAATTAATTATTATATTCTTAATTATGTATTTTAAATTTCGAAATTATATATATATATATATATATATATATAATTTTCAAATTAATTATTATATTCTTAATTATGTATTTTAAATGTTTTATTTTTGTTAGTTTTCCATATTCGATATTGATTTGTATATTATTATTAAATAAGCACTTTTTGGAAATATATACATTTTTAAAAATAGTTATGTAAAATAACGATTTGTCATATTTTGATTGGTGGTTTAAAATCCTATGTGGGCGCTCTCAATGGCTTATAGCCTCAACTTTTATATAGTATAGATTATATTATAGTGCTCTTTTGGTACTTCAACTACCACTTTATTAAACCACTTGCTTTTGTGTTGTCGGGTCGCACGCGTGCGATATAATATTTGTACAGCAAACTTTTTTTTATAACCATATTATAATGAAAGAGTACAAATGATTGTAACACCGCATAACTTGTTAATTAATTGCAAAAGCTTATTAACCATACGTCTCGTCTAACCTACAACTAACTAGACCTAGTCTATCAGTCTGTCACTCTGTGTACATGTAAACATGTTTTTTTCTGTTTATATATGTATGTCAGTATGTATATATTTATTCATAATTAGGTATGGGAGAGATAGGTTCGTTCGGGCTTTCGATCCGATAGTTTTGATAGACCAATAATTCGGTTCAGGAAAATTATACTGAAATCAACCAAATTAGATTAGGACTTGGTTTAGTTTGAATAACTAGGGGTTTAACTTTTTTTTACCGAACCATACCAATTTTTTTGTTATCAATACTATTAAAACAGAAAAACTTTTTATCAACTATGTTTTGGAGTATAAAAAAAATTTACGTTGGTTCATTCTCTAATAATCTAATTAAATTAACTTATTATATATATATATATATATATATATATATATTCAAATATTCATATATCTAATTTAATTGTAATTAAATATATATTATGCCTAAAATCAAGGAACTAACTAACTAATCTATTATTTTTTATAATCTAATGAATTTAATTTATATAAATATGAAATTTCATTAAAGATAAATTATATTTTAATTTATTAATGTACTAAATAATTATATATGTCTATTAATTTGTATATATAAAATAATAAATAATTACATATTTAAATTAAAATACTAAAAATAATTCAATATAGTATGATACGGATTGAATGAAATATAGTTAATTTATATAATATTAAAGTAAATTTGTACCACTATAAAAATTAAAAATAATTTTTTACTATAATTTACAATTTTAAAATATAATTAAACTTAATAAGGATGAGTTATATAAATGAATTGTCTTAGTTTCATAAAATAATATTTATTAATTTTAATTTAATTATCTATAAATACAATTTTTAATAAAAATACATGTATGAAAATTTTAAATTTCAGTAAATAAATTGTTGAAAAAACTGATTTCGTACATCCGGATCGGGTAAGCACAAGTATAAATATGTTAAGTTATTTCAAAAATAACTGAACATTTTATATATCTCTTGAATAAAAAAAAATCATAACTAAACTGAAATCAAAATTCAAAAGAAAAACAACCTAAAACCAAAGCCGAAAACCGAACATCATATTTAAACATATTGGTGAACAAAATACGGGTTAAATAAATTTGTCAACAAAATATATATATAAATATCTTATGTCCCAAAAAAATCATCAATTGCAAACTTTTAAAATTGATAATAGTCTCAGGCATTTAACAAATCCGGAAGATCAATGCATAGGATGATAATAAAAAAAATCTTGTCTGCTCTTTAAAATGGCGGGTCAAACTCTAGTCTATACTATTAAAAAGGAAGCATTCTGAAAAAATCTCCTTATAAAAGTTGTTGCACCTATTCATTTTTAATCCCAACGTGTGTATATATATATATATACAGCCAAATATTAATAGGTAACCATGTTATATTAATCAAAATCTATGTCCGATTAAAATTGGTCAACACATCCATCTAAATATACATGTTCATTATTATTTTCCACATTACCTAAGACATTCCTCTAATAATTTACACTAAAGTCTTAAACATGAGTCTGATAGTAAATATTTTAATGTTTTAACGAACCACCATGGAAGATGTATTCATGCTTCTGTCAAATTTTCCTTTTGGTCAAATGTTTATGTGAGTTTTGGAGATTATATCTGCAACACTATGTTAGTCGTCATCATCTTTCAGTTTTCGCTTCATGTTTTTACAAACACATAATAAGTAACATGTCGTGGAACATAACAATCATATCTGATTGCTAATGAGTCCAGTCTCGAGTCAGTCTGTTTCAAAAACAATTCTTTACAGTTCAATTGAAAACGGGTCAATATGCAGGGACAGATGGAGCCGAAGAAGACAAAGAAAGAAAAACAGAAAAAGAAAATCAACAGCAAATCCTTACCGGTTATTAATGATATCTTCCAAAAAAATATTATTTTCCAAATTTAAATTTTAGATTTGAGACTATAGTACAATCTAAAAACCTAACAAATACCTATTTCTACGGAACTGTCATTATTCTTCAGCATGTTTATTCACAAATATTATAATTATAAAACGATAATATTACTACGAAATATTAAACATATAAAAGAAACCAAATTTTTCAAAATATGAATTTTGATCAAATCAAAATTACTAAAACAGAAACAAGGCGTATTGATATATGTGTACTCCAACTATTTTAATACGATTATTAAAAAAAAGTAGTTTACACAAATATGATTACAAAAAAATACAAATCTATACTATTAGAGTACAAGCATATTTTAGATTTTTACTCTTTTTACCCTTACTGAGGAGTCATTCTTTTGTATTCATTAAAGGTATTATGGGCATTCAGCGACGGTTTCTTCTTAATTGCTTTTTTGATTTGTCATTAACCACCGGTTTCCTAATTCAATTTCGGTCTGCGATTATTTTCATGTTTGATACTGCATTGTTTTAGTATTTTTCTAACCGGTCATATTTGAAACTGCATCGTTTTTAAACTATTGTTTATTTCTTGATTCGAAATGATAATACGGTTAAATATTGCCGAACAGAACCAAAATTAGTGGTGAAGTCGTTTGGTTCTGTTATGAGTTTGGTTAGACTGGTAAGTTATTTAAATTCAATAATAGCATGCAGATTATTCTTTAAGATTTTAGTTAATTCTAAAATTATTAATTTCAATCATTATATCTTGAAAAATATAAATAGATTTTAAAGAATTTCAACTTATGATCACCGAATTTGTCTTATCATTAAAAAAAATCTCAATATTAAAAATACCAAGTTAGCAACCAGTAACCCCTACAACCGCAGGTCCGATTCAGGTTTCAAAACACCGATCAAAACTATAAAACTGTTATATTGATTTATATTTAAAATATCTAATTCAAAATTAAAAACCTAAAAATACATGTACAATATAGTTTTAACTGAATATAACCCGAATATAAAATACATATATGAGACGGGTTATATAAATGCATATATAAGACGGATTATATAAATGTGATTATATAAAGTTTTTACCAAACATAATCTGCGCTTTGAAAGCGCGGATCAAAATATAGTAATGGTTTAAATTAAGATAAATTCAGTTCAATTTAGATAAATTAGTTACTACAATTAGTTTGTTTCTTCAACTTAATATTTAAATATTTTTAATTTTGTACAAATCATTGTAATAATAGTTATATTTGATTAGATGTTTTTGGTGAATTTATATTGCTTCAAGAGATTGGTCAGGGTTTTGATTTGAGCTTATCTTTGTTTAAAAGAAATATAGAGGTAAAAAAAAATAGAGGATGTAAGCTTTGAAACTAATTTTAAATTCTGTATTTTATAACTAGCCAGGTGTTATATATTTTGAATTTACGATTATGATGTAGTTTATTATATCAGTATTAATTAATACCACTAATCTTGGATGAAATAAACCGTTTATCTAAATATTCATTTACTGGAGATGATTTCCCCTACATAAGAATGAAAAAAAATGAGAAGCATCTACAACATCTCTAATATTTGAGTTAGGGTTTCCAACATCTACCAACGCAACTTCCATCCAGTGAAATATTATTTCAATTTTTAACCTTAACATCAATTATTTTATATCATTATTTAAACTTTTAAATACATTATTTGGCTTCCACTAAATATATAGGGCTTGAATGACTTCAAGCAGAACAATTGTTGTATATTTTTAATAGTAACAAAAACATATAGCATAGGTAATATGTAAAGATTTTTGATATTATTAATTGTGATACAATTTTAAATATTCAGAGTCATAATATCCTAATACTCAGAAAATGTTATATCACATGCAAAGCCTTCCACAATTCTAAAACTGAAACTAGAATAGTACTATCGTGTAAGCAAATACTTGTATAGTCAGAGACTATTATCTTTTTAGCAAAAAAAAAATATGATCTTCAAACATATAATTAATCACTCAATTCAAACCCTAACAAATGTGATACAGTACAACAAATTAACAAACATAGCACTCCTACAAGAACTTATAACATTCCATTTCTCTATAAGAGGCTGTTTTAAATAGATTAGAGCTAATTAATCGATGACTAATCAATTAACATAAAGTAAGGAATCAAATTAGGCAGTAATTGGGAAGTGGAGAAAGACGAAGAAGTTTCAACTCCTTAAAAGCAGGATCTTGTAATAAAAAGACTTTGTCCCCATCCCCAACACCAATCATGTGTAAGTATTCTCTGTCTTCTCTTTCCTTCCCTTTGAATAAGAGTCTCTGCTCTATTGGCTCAATTCCACTCACTATTGCTATAATCATCTTCAATTCACCTGGGAAGAAAAAATATTAAATGAGGAACGGTGAGAACAAGTGGCCGTTTGTATGGCTGAAAATAAAATCCAAAACCTGAAATCCGATTTGACCCGAATCAAAAACATAATACTCTCCGTTTCATTTTAGTTTTGTTTTAGGTTTATGTACATATATTAAAAAAACATATTATTTTATATATTTTCAAAATAGAAACACAATTACATCTACATCTAACCAAATTCTAACCAATAAAAAATAAATTAGAAAATTTTATTAATAAATTTTGTATTTGAAACTTAAACGACATTTAATGTGAAACAAAAATTTCATGCAACGAAAATTATATCAAAATGGAGGGAGCATGATATTTTATTACAAGTGTAAGAAACTCTAACAACATTTTGTAGAGTGATATAAAAAAACATATTCAACCCCAAAATGTTATTAATCTAATCCGAACGGATAACCCAAAATTTTTAAATTCATAGTTAATATAAATATCTGAAACATACATAAGTACTCCAAATGATCAGTTCAATGTTTAATTTGATATGTTACATAAAATAAATATTAAAACTTAAATAAATATTTTAAATATCCAATTGGCAGTAAATAAATACTTCGTAGTTTGCTCTTCGAAATAACAAATTTACTCTATCTATAAGGTAATGTATATTGTTTATAAACTATGTTTGTTTTCATGCTTAGTTTAACACTTTGTTTTTATATTATCAGTCTGATGTGTGTTGGATTGTTTTCTATTCAATTTAAGTGTTTTTTTATGTTTTCCTTTTCAATTTTATCTTTTACTTCAAATACATCCAAACCGAATCAATATAAACAAAATCTGAATATGTAGTTACATTATGGGGTTTAAAATGTATTACAAATTAGAATTGAATCCAAAGTTTTATTATATACACAGGCCGTACTTATGAAATATTAGAATAAAACCTAATATGATAAATTTGAAAATCTAAAATATTTTTTTTTGAGCAACAGAAAAAAACCTAAAATATTTGACTCGAATTCGAACGCCAAGATGTACTAGTTGTTTGTATCAAAAGACAACCCAATTAATTTAAATGTAAATAAAGTTAGTTGCTAGCTGGTTCATCATTTACCAGCCAAAAATAGAATTAATGTTTATTTATTTATTTATTTATTTATGGTCAAACAGTCACTATTAATTATTTTATATTTTGAGAAAACAGTCACTAATATTTATGCTGATTGAAATTACTAATCTTACACTGAACCGAAAAATAGGATGCCGGCCTATACTCTTCATTGTATATAATTTTAATATTGCAAAATTCGAACACAAGGTTAATAATTATTTTTTGAAGATAAATAGCCAATTACAAAATAAAACGTATGCATAAGTAAAATGTTGCAATATGTTCTACCTAGTCTTAGACTCTTACTAGTTACTACTTTTATGTACGGTATTTGAACTGTCTACATGCAGAAAGTCAGAGTTTAAATTTTCTACTTAAAAAATTTAATATAATTTTACCTGGAAAATATTATGCTGAGTGAATACTTAGTTGTCCAAGCTAGTTTAACAAAAGCAACAACAATAAAAATATACCCTTTCCTTTTTTTCAACTCTATAAGTGTACATGTTTGAAGCAAATGTTATAGCGTTAATATTCAAGGCATATAAGAACAATATGTGTAATTATTACCGAAAGTGGAGTTTGCATCAATGGAGATTTCATATGAAAGCTGAGAAACGGTGGAGACTTTAAGGCTGATTAAATCTTCAGTGTTGGAATCTTCTGATCTCTTCTGAACCAGCATCCCTCCAGGCCTCATCTCCCATTTTATGTTGTTGTTGTTGCATGATAATGATGATGATGAAGAAGATAATGATGATGATGACCTTCGGTTGTTGCTATTTCTTGTCCCAATTCTTCCACACCCAAACCCAAGGCAAAACTTCTTTGACATTAGCTTGCCCATTCTCTCTCTTTCTTTATTTTGCTTGCAAGACGAAGAGAGACTTACTATCCAATATTTATAGAAAAAACAAGGTTTGGTACACACTTTATTACAATATCTTAGAAAATAATCATATGTATGGAAAAGTAAATGTAAAAACAGCGTGTATTCTTCTTAGTTATATAATTTGCTCAAAAGAGCTTGTTAATCTTATATAATAATATATCAAATACTCTTTTATTTAATTTCTTCATTTTCACTCTTGTGGGTTCTCTTTCTCTCCATTTTTATGGTTTTCTTCTTGCAGTTTCTCTTTCTTGGAATCTTTATTTGTCGATCTCTTTTCTCTCTTGCTCATTTTAGTTTTTTTGTTCCACGATCTCTTTATTAAATAATTTTTGTTAAGAATCAGGGTTTGAAATTCTTGACAAATAATTTATACAACATTTACATTTCCAGCAGTACATTAGAATCAGAGTATGTTTTTGTTGTCGTAGTAGTCACTGTTTTCAAAACATAATTAGTTCATGCCATTTATGTACGTGAAAACAATGTTCATGACTATTTTCAGTCTCTTTTACAGTTTTACTTACCTAACTCGTCTGTTTTAGTTCATGGTTAAATCTTGTGCCTTTAACTCAACTGTAATTATATTTAAAGATGATTTTTTTAGGTTGCCCATAAAAGTGCAAAAAAAAAACAAAAAAAATAGTCACAAACTGTCAATTACTCCCTTATACTTTAGGATTTTCACGCATATTAAAAAAATCTAAGTACATACTTTTATTTTTAGTATTGGTTAGTTTTATATGCTACATAATAAACTTCCACTACTTTTTTCGGTAGAAAATAAGTTCTACTACTTATTATTTTAGATTTTAATTTATGTTTTACCTTTTAAACAAAATGCATAAATTAAATTCAATTAATCTTTTATATAAAAAGCTAAAACATAATTTTGTGTTTTAACAAAAAAAAAACATTAATATTGTGTATACAGAGATAGTATTTTTTATAATTAAGGTCTAAGATTCTTATCAAGATCATCTTCTTTCCCGGAATTTGATTAGACATTCCTCTACTTGGTCGTTTTAACGTGGTTTTGTTTGTAATTCAGGAATCAGGAGTCAAATATCTTTATGATCTTTAGTCTATTGGATCATGATTGTCAAAAACAACCCTAGTGTCCACAAAGGAATCTAATTGTCTAAGAGAAATGATGACTACCAAACTGCCTCTTTTTCTGTGGTGATCGTACACCTTCAACATCTAAAACTTCAGTTGATAATATTTTAGTAAGAATAGAAACACCTGCAGGGGCCATTAGCTTAGATTACTCATAGTATATAGTGATTTTCGGTTCCTATAATTTATAAACTGAAAAATCTGAACCAAAACTGACGAATATACCAAATTAATTGCGCTTTAATATTATTTTAAATGGTTGTGAATATTCTTCTATTATTTCCTTGTTAAAGGGAAAAACGTAATTTCACAACTTTGCATCTACTTTATAAACCTATAAATTGTGTCCTGTCGTAGCAAAGCGTGTGGATTTTTGTGTTAGTTAATAAGGCATTGTTAGTTAGGTGAATAAAATCTTTGATATTCATATATCTTCCTCTAAAGATGTCCCTTGAGGTTTACTTTACGAGGGGGAAGGCCAGTTTTGTTATACTTTAGGGTATCAACCCACGTGGGTCGAAAAAGTCTGAATATTACGATCTTGTTACTATATTGATTTAAAATATCTATAAACTAAGTGATTTTTTCTGATCATGCAAATTAACATATAAATATCAATACAGAAATATATTATAACAACTGATTAATATCATATTTTTAATTTTAATAATTTTCCTATATATACATATATGATTTGCTATAACTAACATTATGTTATTTTAATTAGACATGTGACTGTATATATATATATATAATGGTGTTATTGTTTGAGTATAGAGTATTTCATATATCTTATTGAATCAACTATACTATTTTTTATTCTTAATAAACTAAAATTGATGAATTTTTGTTATCTATATTAAGTTTGGTTGTTGATTAAAGATGTGTAAATATATTTGAGCAATTTTATGTATAATTTAATATATTTTTTAAGAATAAAATTAAACAATAACTTAAAGTTTTAATAAAGTCAAAGATACATAAATCATATTCTTACAATATATTTGGTTAGTTATGATATTTTTTAAAAAAATGTAATTATTTTATAAAAATAGAACTATAATAAAAAAATTAATTTTATCTTCAAATATTTGTTATCTTTCTTAAAATAAATTTATAAGGATATTATTTAAAATTTAATATAAATACCAAAATATTTTGGTAAATAGTTTTGAGAATTCATGTTATATAATTATTTTAAATAGATACCCAAAATATTTATGGTGAATTATTTTATCGAATCATGTTATATAAATAAAATTTCAAGTAAAGATTTTTTAGATATTTTTATTTATGTAGTTTATAAGAAATAAAAAAAGTTCAAATAAAAATTTAGAATTCAAAAAAAAATTATGCAAAACATAAATCAAACATCTTAGTGATATTAATTCTAAAATATTTTTATTTCAGTAAATATATTTGCTATGTTATGTAAATTATTTTTAATCCCCAGAGAAAAATTCTTATATATAAAAAATATTTTTGCGATTTTTAATATATATATATATATATATATATATATATTATGTTATTTAATATTATACTTTAGAAGTAATATTATTTAGATATAAAAATATCTTTTTGGACTTTCATTTTTTTATAAAATCAGATTTTGTATAATGTATATTTTTGCTTTAAAATTGAATTTTATAATTATTTTCTTTAATTTAAATTTATTTGGAAATACCATAAAGAAAAATAAAACTATAGTTAAAAAATAAAAATATAATAATAATTTAATATAATATATTTATTACATTGCAATGATTCAGAAAGAAAACAGGTGTTGTTTAAAATCTCTACAATTTTATTATTATTATTATTATTTTTTATAGGTGAGGTGTGATCTCAAAGATTTTCTAGGTTCAAAGATTAATCACAATGAAATCTATGAAAATTCAGGTATTCTTGCCACTTAAGACATCTAGGGGTAGCCAAGAAAAATCAAACCCATGGCGAAAAACTTTAGATAGAGCCTCTTTACCACTAGATAAAGATCACTTGGTTTTTACAGTATTATTTGATAAATCATTTTCTTACATGTAACAAAAATAAAATGAATAAAATTCTTCAAATGTAAGAAAATCTACCAAAAATATGCCATGCATGTTAACATGATACATGTGGTGTGATATAACTATTTCAGTTTCATGCTTTGCAAAGATAACACGTATATTTACAATGCAAAAGTCTTTTTTACCAAAAAAACAAAGATAACCGTATAGAATTATACACACACACGTATACCCACATAATTATATAGTAAACATTAACATGTCCCATATATATATGTTGGGGTTTTGAAAGTCCATGTTCAATTCTATATTTTCCGATTAATACGATATTATCAACTTTCGGCTTAATAAACAAATTTGTATGAATTTACTTTTGGTTTTCATCCTAAAATGGTTTATATTATTAGAGTTAGACATCTCCATATACAGTAGACTTTCTTTTATCTAATTTCCAATATAAAAATTAGTTTGATATCTCACATTCTCCCTTTCAAATTAAAGATCACATTTATTTATCTCTTATGTGTTTCTTATGTGTTCTAGATTATCTTGACACCATTTTGTACCAGTAATCACAAGACTTCTTTTGAGAATACATCTTTCATAACATCTATATGTTCCTTGATTTTCTGATGTTTTTGGCACACTTCGAAGGATCCCATTCTTACTCGAGGGTATTTTGATTTTTCTTGTAGATCTTCGTCAGCTTGACTCTGATACCAGTTGTTGGGATTGTTAAACTTCATGTCCAATTCTATATTGTCCAATTAGTATGATATTGTCCACTTTAAAGATCGCATAGATTTATTTTTGCTTTGTTTCTCAAAAGATATTGTACTATTAGAATTGGATATTTTTATAAATTGAACTTTTTTTATCTAATTTTCAATGTGAAACTTAATTTAATATCTCACAATATACACATGACATAAATGTACATATACTTGTCAAATTCATGCCATATTCATTCTTTCCTTTTATGCATGCGATATTTTTAAGAAACGAGGTCAACATTGTTAAAGTTATAATAGCAACCAACGTTGAGTTGGTCTAGTAGTAAAGAGGTTCCGGTTGTAACTTCCGCCACTCCGGTTCAATTTTCGTTGAGAATGATTATTTACAATGCTTGAGTTTGCGATAAAGAGGTGAAACTACTTTTTTTACCAAAAAAAAAGTTATAAAAGCATGATTACCAAAAAAAGTTATAATGACATGGAGTCTTTTTTTTTGGGAGTGTTAATATAGCTAATTGCCGTAAAAGAAAACTAACTAACTGTGGTATTGAAATTCTCACGAAAGCAATAAAGACAAAAAAAGTTATAAAAGCATGATTACCAAAAAAAAGTTATAATGACATGGAGTCTTTTTTTTTGGGAGTGTTAATATAGCTAATTGCCGTAAAAGAAAACTAACTAACTGTGGTATTGAAATTCTCACGAAAGCAATAAAGAGAAATGAAATCTTAGTCTTTGGGTCAAAAGACAGATAGACAAGAGATACACCACGCATGTCAATATATCTGGTTCGAATTCCTAGAACCGTATATTATTGACATATCGTAAAATCTAAAACATATGACGGGATAAAAACATACTCTAATAAAGTTATTTAAGAGTACATTCCATTCTTTAAAATTAATTATTTTTTACAACTTCTTGAAAATAACTCTTTCTTTTACAACAGGAAGATATTTAAGTTGGTGTTCGGAAAGAAAGGAAGAGATTCCAGTTTTATCGAATCATACCAAAGGTAAGACAAACTATTAACTAAAGGAAAAATACAAGATTTATTTAATCATGCGTGCTTAATTGGAGAATGTAAGAAGAAGAAAAAATCAATATTAAAGTTAATAAACTTATCAAAATCTCAAGTGTGGTAAAAAGGCATTAGCTGTTTATTGTACGTGTGCGATGAAACCATATAGCATCATGAACTTTTTGTCGTCCAAGTAGGTTTCTTCGTTTTGAAACTTTTGTAGAATCATGAGAAATGTGTTTTCATGTGTTTGTTTCACTAAAATGAAGTTGAAGGTAATAACATGATCATTATTTCCAGTAAGATTCAAAATGAACTATAAACTACTTCATTTAAACAAACATAGACTGGACACCGGATACTAAAACCTACGGTCAGCGGGAAATGATTTAAAAGGGGACGTGAGATATAAAGAGTATGCAACATAAACTATTTCTTGCTGCACAAATTTCTATATATATATATCGGTTTTAGTTAAAAATTGCATGAAAATATAGTACTAAGTATCGGTTGGAACACAAGGCTGATTCCTAGACGGTTCCCAACAGATTTGCTCATGTGATCTTGCTCTTTTCTCGCTCTACATAAACACGTTGAGTTGGAGTCCACCTGATGATGTCAGATTCCAGGTTGGGCTGGATATGGTTTCTGTGTCGGCATTTTAGTTAGAAGATTATCTTATAAAACTAATTGGGCTTATGTCTAAGAACTACTTTTGGTCCAGTAGAACAAAAAGATGTTCTTATACAAGTAGTCAAGTAGGACGAGAAGAAAGTATATTTCCACTAGATAATAAGATAATTAAATATATATTTAAACAGCTACAAGAGCAATAACAATATCGTATAAACCACGTTGTGGAAATCAAGGATAGAAACACAAACTTATAAAAGTTTGATAAAACATTATGCAAGACATTAAAATTGTCATTTACGATCCAATCTATAAAACATTCAAACCTCACTTTATTGTTTTCAAATAACGAAACAACTAGATCTCGACCCGCACAACCGTGCGGGTGGTTATTTTCATTTTTATACATGAAATTATTTTGTTTACATGATTAGTGATATATAACCATTTTTATTAAATTAAAATTTTAAAATATTATACTATTTTTATTTTTTAAAAATATTTTGTTATTCATGTTGCATTAGAAATTAATACTTTATAGCCTATCATTTTATCATTTGAATGTTATAATTATGTGCTTAAAATATTTATTTGAAAATTGTATATTTAGTCAAGAGATTTAGAATATTACATAACTATTTTTCACTTTGGAAGATTATATGACTTTTGAATCTTTTTGTTACTAAATTGATGCATTATTTTATAAAAACAATATTTGAAATTTCGGTAATTTCTTCATATTTTTCAAACAATATTTTTATAAGAGTAAATAAAACGTATTATTTTAAATTGAGTTGTTATTAATATTTTAATGAATATTAGAATTTCAAAGTTTATTTATTTATTAGATATTTTTTTATTTTTTTATTTAAGTGAAAGAAACTTTGAAAAAGAAATTAGGTTGCTTTACTAATATATATAATTTGTTATATTTGTTTTATATAGCATATCTAATTTAATAAACTATAGACTATAATCATTTTTATAAAATATGGCATACAGTTTTATTTTAATTAACATTAATTTATAATAATATAATATTGTTAATCACAAAATTAGTTAATGTATTATTTTATAAAAAATATTTAAACTTTTTGGTAAGATCTTGTTAGATTTTCTCAACAGATTTTTTATGAATATATGACATGTTGTAGTAAATCAATAATTATAAGATTAGAATATAAATGTAACATGACTTTTCTAAGAATAGGTCCAAATAAAAAAATCACACATGAATCAAGTTGTGACTTCTGTTTTAATATATAAGATTAGTCACAAAAATTTGTGATGTCACAACAGCCTCTATAACCTCGACTTTCATCTGAATAAGAGTCGTTGCATTTACCAGCCCCAAATAGATCTTCATATAAAAAGCAAACGATTGTGATATTGATAAATTTCTCCGGTTATGAATATCAGAAAAAAATCACTTCATAAAAGAAATTTAGTGGAATAAATCTCTTCTTTGAGAAAAAAGGTAGAAAAAGATTTCTCTAAAGTTACGGGTTTGGGTGATATGTTCAGGCTCGAGTAAAAACACTGACAAAGGCCGAGAGAGATAGAGAAGGTTAGAAAGAGAGAAGATCGACCAAAGCAAAATCATTTGTGGTGGTTTATACTTTTTGGCAGAAAAGATCGTTCGGAAAAGAAATTTGGGACTGGAAATGGATACCGAAGACAAAAAAAAGACTTGGAGAAGGGCTCCAAGACCCAGAGTAAACGACCAAGGTCTGTGGAGTAACCACCGACCCATTGGCTAAGATATCCGGATGGTCCGGTGGGATCTAAGATCGGTTATATCCATCTCTCCATTAGTATTTGATTATTATATTTGTTTCTACTCTTTTCTGGTTACTTTGATATATGACGAGTGGGTTTGGGGATGAACCAAGGCCATAGCTGGTTCAAACCATCATGATCTAAGTCTGATGGACTAATAACGCTCATGTTCGAATCGATCCAAGGTTGAGATCGATTGGATCAGGGGGTTATGTTGGCGATTGTACCCTTCCCTGAATGATTGCAACGGTTCATGACTTGTCAAAAGGTTGTGTCCATTCGAAACCCAAGACTAGGCCGGATGTGCTAGGTCCGACCAATCCATGTGGTGTAGCTAATGGACTGTGTGGTAAAGGCAACTCGGTTGTGTTCACCTCAAACTGATTCCATGGACCGAGGCTTGGGCCAATGTTGGCAGTTATGGTAAGTAAGTCCAAGGCATGTTGACAGGACTAGTGGATGAGACGGACGGTCTTAGATCCTAATCGCGTTGTTGGATTGGATCATGACCGATCCACTGGTGGTTTTAACTATTATCGGCTGAACCTGGTTAAATCTAAAGGTTATGGCTGATTGATACTAAGTATAATTGTAGTGTTTATGTGGATTAGAATAAGGGAACCAAATGTGCATTACTAGACTTGTTCACTAGGATATCAGTTGGATATTAATGTGTTTGATTATGGTTACTGATCTGAGGTTGATAGTGATAAGATTAAGAAGCCGTGAATTTGGGTGGTGTTTGGGTAGATTGGATTAGGAACGAACTTATGATAGCATATAGTGCAAACTAAAATTATGTATCGTATCTCATTTTATATTAATATAATCGTTTTTCCCATTTGTTTATACTTGTTGAACGAAATAGACATCGTCTATGAACCTCGTTTACTTGTAAAATACTTAGAAAGTATTGGACCTAAACTGAATTCAAAATCAGATAGCATTTGTGTAAGGCTGCTGAGTCCCATTGGGCTTGAAAGCTAGGATTGGATCTTACATTTGCTTATATGTTTAGTTTGCTATTGTTCTGTTCTTTTGTTACCTAGTTCTCTATATACATTATGTAAAAAAAACAAAAATAGTATTAAATTTAATATTTTATCCCAAAAATATAAATTGTCTAAAATATCTAGAAAATGCATTACTGAGAAAGATTCACAAAATATTTTTTGATGCAAAAATTCTCAGATATTTATTTATGGAAATTGCACTCATTAATTAAAAAAGACCATAATTCACTAACTATTCAAAACTGCACATGTTTTTCCTCTCTTCCCTTTCTATCTCTCTATCTTCTCTTTACAAACCTAATTTCTCATTTTTTGTTATTTCAAAGTAAGTCTATTTATTTATGCATACCAACAAGATGTTTTTCCTTTAAAATTCTGATCAAGTCTGGTGATCGAAATATTGACTTGAGTATTATAGAGTATCTGAAAACAGCACACTGATATTCTAAAGAGTACATTGTGTATTTGATTATAATATTTTCAAAAATCAAAGCTACTGATGATGTGACATTTGTCGGGAAGGTATCTGATGGAGTTGCCTTTTTTTTTCATTTTTTTTTTTTGTCACGAAGCCTTTTTTTCCTTGCTTCTTTAAAAAAGGGGTTTATTGCTAAAATCCACCTACGTCTCAACGGTGGAGGTGTTTTAAGACAACCGTACGCCAATATTTTATTTGCAAAAGATTTGCCCCACTAACTAAAACAGATCAAACCAAATAAATTTGTTGAACAACAATAGTCTTCTTTGTAGATATTATAATTAAAAACATGAAAGGTATACATCATAGAAAAAGCTCTACATACCTTTTTGTTAAAAATACAAATTCTCGATCAACTTAAATACGTTCATTTGAAAATTTATTGGATGTCATATTCGGTTTGATGTTATAAAAAATAGATCAATAATATTTGTACAAATGAACACCATACCTTTTCCTTGCTTTATATTATCTGAAAAATAATTTAATGGAATAAAGCAATAATAGTGTGATTCCATGAACTGTCTGTTGCTTAAGTGTCATTTGTTCGTTGTCGTATTGTCGTGTGCTTCTCTGAATATATATACGAGGAGATTATTATTTGAGTTAGCAAATGAATGCGTTTAAAAGAAAAAAAACAAATCAACAGAAGAAACACACAAAGGTTTATTAGGGGAGAAAAAACAAGTATTACAAGTTGTATTTTCTCGTGGTTTTGCTTAATTGTTTTGTTGGGTAAGGGCACAAAAAATCCTTAGTGACACACACAAACACACACTCTCGATTATATCGTGTCGTGTTCTTAAAATCCTCGGACACAAAAGATTACTTCTTGTCGTCTCTGTGACGGTTTCTCTCTCATTCTCTACCGTGTTTCCTCTGGGTAATAACATTTTGAAGAAGAAGAAATCAAATGGAGCCTCCAAGGGGAGTATTGTCATCTCTGTGGAGATTCATACTCTTCATTCCTTATTTCACTGGCTTACTTCTTCTCGGTGTTCTCAAAGGTATCAACTTTCACTCAATCCATACTCGAATTCGTTGTTGGGTTTTAGTCCAATTTTGAATCTTTCTGAGACAAGTTTTATCAGAGGGTTTTTTTCTAATTTAGTTTGTGGTCCATTCATGGATGTTGACCTGAGGATTGTCTACTTATTCTGTTTAGGGCACCTTAGGTTAATCTGAAGTGTTTAATCCAGTTTAGCAACTGTTTAGGGTTCTTCAATACCGAAAAGTTCCGAACTTTAATCGAGGAGAACATTCAAAGAGTTAGCTTTCCTAAATTTTATTTACCAATTGCTTCCAAAGCTAGTGCAAAATTGTGTGGAATTAGCATTTTCTACTTTCATCTGGTTCACAGTTTAGTGTTCTTCAATACCAAATCAATTTCTACTACTCCTCTGTTTTGCTTAGGTATATTTTTCTGCCCGCTCGTATGCATCATTGTGGCTATTGGAAACTCTGCAATCATCTTAGGCCTTTTACCTGTTCATGCCTTTTGGACTCTCTATTCCATAACGAGGTTTACTTCCTCTCTTAAAACATCAGTCTCTTCTTACCTTCTTAACTCGGTATTGAAAATGGTATCTTCATTTTTGGTTTCAGTGCTAAACTACTAGGTCCAATCTTGAAGCTCTTCCTCTGCTTATGCATTCCTATCGGTATCATCCTCTGGCTTGTGGTTAGCATCGTAGGAAGTATCCTCGGAGGTGCTGTGTATGGCTTTCTTTCCCCAATCTTCGCCACTTTCGATGCTGTTGGCGTAGGAAAGTCTAATCCGTTCTTCCATTGCTTTTATGTAAGTTCATTTTTTCTTATTCTCTAAAGCTTTTGTGAAACCTTTCTTCAGTCACATATTCACATTACTGAATTGTATTAGGATGGGACTTGGAGCACTGTTAAGGGAAGCTTCACTGTTGTCTGCGACTTTAGAGATGTTTGCTTTCACTCCTACTTTTCCTTTATGGATGATCTTAGAACATCCACCGCCGATGATGGTCACTACTATGAAATAAGGTATATACACAACTCCTACAAAAACTCAGTAGAATCGTTTTTTTCTTACAGTTTGTAACTTCAGTTATGTATATTCTCAGGTTACTGCAAATTCCAGGGGCTGTGATAGTTGCAGTTCTTGGAATTATTGTTGACTTCCCAATGATTTCACTCATAGCATTGTTTAAGAGCCCCTACATGCTGTTCAAAGGGTGGCGCCGTTTGTTTCATGATCTCATTGGACGTGAAGGTCCTTTCTTGGAGACAATGTGCGTCCCTATCGCTGGCCTTGTCATCTTGCTCTGGCCTTTAGGTGTTGTTGGGGCGGTTCTAGGATCTGTGGTCTCTAGTGTCTTCCTTGGTGCTTATGCCGGTGTAGTCTCATATCAGGTTTTGTTATTATCATCAAAAAACCCTCAGGTTGATTTTGAGAAATAAGTGTTTGAGTCTTTTGTGATTGTTTCTTTGTCTCAATACACACACAGGAATCTTCGTTTTACTTTGGCCTCTGCTATGTTGTTGCCTCTCTGTCGATTTACGATGAGTATAGCAATGATGTTCTTGACATGCCTGAAGGTTCTTGCTTCCCCAGGTTTGTTTCTCTTCTTTTGCTTAATGAAAAATCTCTGTCTCTCTGTTGACTCTAGAAACTTGTTTGTTAAAAAACAGGCCAAAGTATAGAAGAAAGGAAGAGGAAGGTGGTGGTACAGGTGGGCTTTCAAGACCAAACTCTTTCAAGACAACTCCATCAAGAGCAGGATCAAACAGAGGCGGCCCAATGATTGACCTTAAGCCACTTGATGTACTCTACAATCCCTCCAACACCATCATCTTTGGTTATTGTGTTTTTACTTGTTACTAAACTTGAAATCTTTTCTTTGTATGGTTTTTGTAAGCTTCTGGAAGCTCTCTTTGTGGAATGTAGGCAGTACGGAGAGACAATGGTAACCAAAGGGATCATAAACTCAAAGGACATTGAAGAAGCAAAGTCTAGCAAAGGCAGTCAAGTGATCAGCATTGGCTTACCTGCCTATTCTCTTCTCCACGAGCTTCTACGCTCTATCAAATCCAACTCCACCGGTTTGTTACTTGGTGACGGCAGAACAGAGATAACAACAAGGAACCGACCAAAAGACACCTTCTTTGATTGGTTTCTGAATCCGTTTCTGATCCTTAAAGACCAGATCGAAGCAGCAGATCTATCTGAGGAAGAAGAAGAGTATCTTGGGAAGTTGGTATTGCTGTTTGGAGATTCAGAGAGACTTAAAACCTCTGAATCTCCTCCTTTGACCGAGTTAAGAAAAGCTGAGCTTGACGCCTTTGCTCGCAGGTAAACATATCAAACGAAACTTCACGAACAAGTAAATGAATATTGTTTTTGGTTTCTAATCATTTGTGTGTTTTTGGTTTTAAAAAAGGCTTCAAGGATTGACCAAATCAGTGTCAAGATATCCAACGTTCAGAAGGCATTTTGTGGAGCTAGTCAAGAAACTATCAAATGATCTAGACAAGAAACATGACCGGTTTGAAGGAGGCGGTTCAAAACCGGTTAAGAAAACCGTTTCTAGGATATTCAGCCAGAAATCGTTCAAGAAAAAGACGAGTAGCAATGGGTCGGATCAAGATTCACCAAACCGTGGCTTAAGAGACGTTGATATTGTGTAATGTTAAGTACTAAAAGTGAACAAGAATTTAGATCGAAACGACAGGTTGTTTCTTTAGCTCTGTAATGATACACACTTTATACAGATTCATTGTATATGAAACTGTTTCGACGATCTAACAAATTTGATATTACAAATCTTCTTGGTTTGACTCGGCCTTTTCTTGATCATGTTCCTTAGAAACAGCAGAACCGTTTCTTCTGCAAAAGAATAGCAAAAAAAAGACAATTTTACTATAAGCCCTCCTATTTTTTGGAATGTAACGGATAAAGGCTAATTGTTTTTGTTTGTGCAAACTTAGTCTTAAATATTGACAATTTTGTTAAAAGGAATGAATGTTACCGTAGGTTCGTCTTGGCCTTTGTTGTTGTTATCACGGCGTTGCGAGGGAGCACGACCACTAGCGTTTGTCTTCTTGTCGTCACGAGCTTTAGCGAATATAACGGTGAATCCTTCGGCTGATGCTGGATCGTTCACGTCCCATTCTCCAAATTTTGGCAAAGGTCGATCTTGTTGTTGTCTTTGTTGATTATTCTGAAATTTTCATAAAAAAATTCTTGAATAAATTTTTGATTTTTTTTTTGGTAAAGAAATGATTGATTTTTAATCCATTTCAGCAAGATCAATGAAAAACATTACAAGAAACGAAAATTTCTGAAGACTATTGATTATATTCATAAAAAATGTAATTTGTATAATAAGAAAGATCTTACCGATGCCATTCAAAGATTTGTGTAAAGGCTGCTGAGATTTAGGACACGAGATGATCTTCAGACAATGAATTATCCTCTGCGTTTGTTTTTGGTGTTCTCTTTATTGATTTAGCGCTTTGATCAAGTTTTTGTTTGTTTGATAGCGGAATTAATCAATGTTAAAAAGAATAAAAATTCAGAAACAATGAGCGTTTCCTAAGGTTTAAATATAGAGTCCGTTGTTTTTATTGTTGCAACTTGAAACTAAGGTCCTGATTGGCAAAGCAGATGAGAAAGCAGTAGCATTATACTATAAAAGCAGTATGCTGCAGAAGCTGTATGCTTTTGCTAAACTGCTTAAAAGATTGATTGGTAGAGCAGTATGAACATGCTATTAAAATTTATTATTAAAACTAGTATATAATATATAATATATTTATTTATAATGAATATATTTGTAATATATATGTATATATTATTTTATATATTAATATATAATTAGTTATTTTATTTACTAATTTTAAAATTATGTTTACAATAAAATATTATTTAAAAAATAAAATTTAAATTAAAATATCTATTTTTTAAAATAATATATTACATTTTAAATATAATTTAATTTATATAATTTATTTAATTATATTATATTTTAAAATATTATTTAATTCGACAAAAAATATTATTTAATTTTACAATTTATTTAAAATATAATTTATATATAATATAATTTAGATTTAAAATATAATTTATATATAATATAATTTAGATAATTAATTTGTTAAATATTTATAATTATATTATTAAATTTATATAATTAATTTATATAATTTATATAATTAATTTATCTAATTTATATAATAATTTTATCTAATTTATATAATTAATTTATCTAATTTATATAATTAATTTATCTAATTTATATAATTAATTTATCTAATTTATATAATTAAGTTAAAATATAATTTATATATTAATTTAATTAAATATAATTAAATTATATTTTAAATGTTAAAAAAAAATTAAAAAAATATATGTAAATTGTAAATTTATTGTAGAAATCAAAATTTTATATTTTGGATATAAAAATGATTTTATGATATTATTACATAAAATAAATGAGCTAATTATATATA